>NC_044214.2:967293-1304558 GCF_003957565.2 Taeniopygia guttata | reverse complement strand
GCCAGGCTGGGAGAGCCGGGAATGTGCAGCTGGATCGGGGAAGGAATGGAATTCCCAGTGGGAAAGGGGAGCTTGGGATTTTGGGATCTTGGGAAGGAATTCCGGCTGGGCTGGAATTCCCAGAGAATCCCGGGAATATCCAAGGAAAGGTGGGATCACCCTGGGATTGGGATTGGAATGGGATGGGATTGGAGCTCCATGGATCCCATCCCAAACCATTCCGGGATTCTGGGATCAAGGATGCTCAGGATCCATCCCGAGGGATTTTTATGGAATTCAGAGTTTGAAAAGTCCTGAATTCCCAGTAAAGGAAAAACCCAGTGGGGATTTTGGGCAGTTTTTTGGGGGGGTTTGGGGTTTTTTTCAGTTTTGGGTTTTGTTTGTCTGTTTGTTTTTGGTTATTTGGGCATTTTGAGGGTTTTTTGGGTTCTTTGTGGGTTTTTTGGGGGTTCTTCGTGGTTTTTTGTGGTTCTTTGTGGTTTTTTGGGTGTTCTTTGGGATTTTTTGGGTGTTCTTTGGGATTTTTTGGGGGTTCTTCGGGGAATTTTTTTGGAGTTTGGGGTTTTTTTTGGAGTTTTTTTGGTGTTATTTGGGGTTTTGGGTGGGTTCTTTTGGGGTTTTTTGGGGGTTTTTTTTGGGTTTTGTTTTGGGTTGTTTTTTGGGCATTTTTGGGGGGTTTTATTTTGTTTTGTTTTGGGGTTTTTTTTTGGGTTCTTCAGGGTTCTCGGGTGTTTCTGGGGCTCTTTGGGGTTTTTTGTTCTCTCCACCCCCGGAAGCCGCGTCCTTTGCACAACCCGCGGGTGACACTCGGGCGTGTCCCCTCCCCGTGGGGACACCTCCCCCACCGCGTCCCGAAAAAACCCAGCACGGCTTCGGGAATTCCCTGGGAATTCCAGGTGGGAACGACCCCAAATCCCGCCCGGGGATGATTTTTAGGGAATGGGGGACAAAAATATTCAATTTACGGGCTGATTTTTCCTTTTCTCCCCCACTTTTCCCTCATTCCCAGCCCCATTCCAGGTGGGAATGACCCCAAATCCAGGGACACCGAGGGACACCCAGGGACACCGAGGGACATCCAGGGACAGCCAGGGACACCCAGGGACACCCAGGGACACCGAGGGACACCCAGGGACACCCAGGGACACCCAGGGACACCCAGGGACACCGAGGGACACCGAGGGACACCCAGGGACACCCAGGGACACCCAGGGACATCCAGGGACACCGAGGGACACCGAGGGACATCGAGGGACACCCAGGGACACCCAGGGACATCCAGGGACATCGAGGGACACCGAGGGACATCCAGGGACACCCAGGGACACCCAGGGACACCCAGGGACATCCAGGGACACCGAGGGACACCGAGGGACATCGAGGGACACCCAGGGACACCCAGGGACATCCAGGGACACCCAGGGACACCCAGGGACACCGAGGGACACCCAGGGACACCGAGGGACACCCAGGGACACCGAGGGACACCCAGGGACACCCAGGGACATTGAGGGACACCGAGGGACATCGAGGGACACCCAGGGACACCCAGGGACACCCAGGGACATCCAGGGACACCGAGGGACACCCAGGGACACCCGGGGACATCCAGGGACACCCAGGGACACCAAGGGACACCGAGGGACACCGAGGGACACCCAGGGACACCCAGGGACACCCAGGGACATCCAAGGGACACCCAGGGACACCGAGGGACACCCAGGGACACCCAGGGACACCCAGGGACATCCAGGGACAGCCAGGGACACCCAGGGACACCCGGAGACACCCAGGGACACCCAGGGACACCGAGGGACACCCAGGGACATCCAGGGACACCCAGGGACACCGAGGGACACCCAGGGACACCCACGGACACCGAGGGACACCGAGGGACACCGAGGGACACCCAGGGACACCCAGGGACATCCAGGGACACCCAGGGACACTCAGGGACACCCAGGGACATCCAGGGACACCGAGGGACACCGAGGGACACTCAGGGACATCCAGGGACACCGAGGGACACCGAGGGACACTCAGGGACACTCAGGGACACCCAGGGACACCGAGGGACATCCAGGGACACCCAGGGACACCCAGGGACACCGAGGGACACCCAGGGACACCCAGGGACACCCAGGGACACCCAGGGACACCCAGGGGCATCCAGGGACATCCAGGGACACCCAGGGACACCCAGGGACACCCAGGGACACCCAGGGACACCGAGGGACATCCAGGGACACCGAGGGACACCCAGGGACACTCAGGGACATCCAGGGACACCGAGGGACACCCAGGGACACCCAGGGACACCGAGGGACACCGAGGGACACTCAGGGACACTCAGGGACATCCAGGGACACCGAGGGGATTTTGGAAATGTCAGGAATTTGGGAAATTATGGAATTTTGGGGACTTTGGGAATTTTTGGGATTTTGGGGGTTTGGGGAAATTTTGGGGAATTTTGGTAATTTTGGGATTTGGGGAATTTCAGGAATTTTGGGAATTTGGGATTCTTGGGGAGTTTGGGGATTTGGGGAATTTTTATCATTTGGTGGATTTTGAGGATTTTGGGGAGTTTGGGAATTTGGGGAATTTTGGGGATTTTTTGGGATTTTTGGGGATTTTTTTGAATTTCAGCAATTCTGGGAGTTTGGGGAGTTTGGTAACTTTTAGAATTTGAAAGCTTGGGGGATTTTTGGGCGATTTTTGGGATTTTTGGGATTTTTGGGATTTTTGGGATTTGGGAATTCAGGGAGTTTGGGGAGTTTGGTGACTTTTAGAATTTGAGAGTTTGGGGGATTTTTTTGGATTTTTTTTATTTTTTGGATTTTGGAATTTCAGCAATTCTGGGAATTTGGGGAGTTTGGTCACTTTTAGTATTACAGAGATTGGGGGATTTTTTGGGGATTTTGGGGATTTTTGGGATTTTTGGGATTTCGGCAATTCTGGGAGTTTGGGGAGTTCGGTAACTTCTGGAATTTGAGAGATTGGGGGATTTTTTTGGGATTTTTTTTGACTTTTGGGATTTTTGGGATTTTTGGGATTTCGGCAATTCTGGGAATTTGGAGAATTTGGTAACTTTTAGAATTTGAAAGATTGGGGGATTTTTTGGGATTTTGGGGATTTTTGGGATTGGGGAATTTGGGGAGTTTGGTAACTTTTAGAATTTGAAAGATTGGGGGATTTTTTGGGATTTTTGGGATATTTGGAATTTCGGCAATTCTGGGAGTTTGGGGAGTTCGGTAACTTTTAGAATTTGAGCGATTGGGGGATTTTTTGGGATTTTTGGGATTTTTGGGATTTTTTTGGCATTTTTGGGATTTTTGGGATTTTTGGGATTTTTTTGGGATTTTTTTGGATTTTTTGGATTACTTGTGATTTTTGGAATTTCTGCAATTCTGGGAGTTTGGGGAGTTTGGTAACTTTCAGAATTTGAGCGATTGGGGGATTTTTTTTTTTTTTTGATTTTTGGGATTTTTGGGATTTTTGGGATTTGGGAATTCTGGGAGTTTGGGGAGTTTGGTTACTTTTAGTATTACAGAGATTGGGGAATTTTTTGGGGATTTTTGGGATTTTTTTGGGATTTTTGGGATTTTGAGATTTTTGGGATTTGGGATTTTTGGGATTTGGGATATTTGGGATTTTTGGGATTTGGGATTTTTGGGATTTGGGATATTTGGGATTTTTGGGATTTGGGAATTTGGGATTTTTGGGAATTTGGGAATTTGGGAATTTGGGAATTTGGGAATTTGGAATTTGGGAGCAGCGCTGACCTGCTGGTAGAAGTAGAGCAGCGTGGGCCGATCCTCCCGGAAGCGCTCCAGGAAATCCTCGGGCAGGTACCGGATCTGCAGGTCGTACCTGCCGGGACAGCCGGGACCTGTCACCCCCGGTGTCACCTCCGTGTCCCTGTCACCCCGGGGTGTCACCTCAGTGTCCCTGTCACCCCTGGGTGTCACACCCCAGTGTCCCTGTCACCTCCGGGGTGTAACCCCAGTGTCCCTGTCACCCCCGGGTGTCACATCCCTGTGTCCCTGTCACCCCGGGGTGTCACCCCAGTGTCCTCAACACCTCTGGGGTGTCACCTCCGTGTCCCCAACACCTCCGGGGTGACATCCCAATGTCCCTGTCACCCCCGGGGTGTCACCCCTAGTGTCCCCAACACCTCTTGAGGGACATCTCCATGTCCCTGACACCTCCAGGGTGTCACCCCAGTGTCCCTGTCACCTCTGGGGTGTCACCTCCATGTCCCCAACACTTCCAGGGTGTCGCCTCCATGTCCTTGTCACAACCAGGGTGTCACCCAAGTGTCCCTGTCACGTCCAGGGTGACACCCCAGTGTCCCCAACACCTCCTGAGGGACACCTCCATGTCCCTGTCACCTCCAGGGTGTCACCTCCATGTCCTCAACACCTCCAGGTTGTCACCTCCCTGTGTCCCTGTCACCCCCAGGGTGTCATGTCCGTGTCCCCAACACCTCCTGAGGGACACCTCCATGTCCCTGTCACCTCTGGGGTGTCACCTCCATGTCCCTGTCACCTCCGGGGTGTCACCTCCATGTCCCTGTAACCTCCACAGTGACATCCCCGTGTCCCCAACACCTCCAGCGTGACATCCCCATGTCATTGTCACAACCATGGTGACATCTCCATGTCCCTGTCACCACCGCGGTGACATCCCTGTCTCCCTGTCACCTCCACAGTAACATCTCCCTGTCCCTGTCACCACCATGGTGACAACTCCATGTCCCTGTCACCTCCTGAGTGACATCTCCCTGTCCCTGTCACCTCCACAGTGACATCCCAGTGTCCCCAACACCTCCAGCGTGACATCCCCATGTCATTGTCACAACCACGGTGACACCTCCATGTCCCTGTCACCACCATGGTGACACTTCCCTGTCCTTGTCACCTCCAGAGTGACACTTCCATGTCCTTGTCACCTCCAAGTCCCTGTCACCTCCACAATGTCACCTCCAAACTCCCTATCTCCATGACGGTGACACCTCCCTGTCCCTGTCACCTCCTTAGGGACACCTCCATGTCCTGGTCATCTCCACAGTGACAATTCCACACCTCTGTCACCTCCAGAGTGACACTGCCACATCCCTGTCACCTACAGAGTGACACCCTCGTGTCCCCAACACCTCCAGAGTGACAACTCCATGTCCTGGTCATCTGCAGTGTGACATCTCTGCGTCCCCAACACCTCCTTAGGGACACCTCCATGTCCCTGTCACCTCCACAGTGACACCCCCATGTCCCTGCCACCACCATGGTGACACCTCCATGTCCCTGTCACCACCACAGCGACATCCCTGTGTCCCCAACACCTCCAGTGGGACATCCCCATGTCATTGTCACAACCACGGTGACAACTCCATGTCCCTGCCACCACCATGGTGACATCCCCGTGTCCCTGTCACCTCCACAGTGACACCTCCCTGTCCGTGCCACCTCCTGAGTGACATCTCCGTGTCCTTGTCACCTCCTGAGTGATATCTCTGTGTCCCTGTCACCTCCATGGTGACACCTCCATGTCCTTGTCACCTCCTTAGTGACACCTCCATGTCCCTGTCACCTTCATAGCGACATCCCTGTGTCTCTGTCACCTCCTTAGAAAAACCTCTGTGTCCCTGTCCCCTCCTGAGTGACATCGCCATGTCCTTGTCACCTCCACAGTGACATCCCCATGTCATTGTCACAACCATGGTGACACCCCCATGTCCCTGTCATCACCACGGTGACACCTCCCTGTCATTGTCACAACCACGGTGACATCTCCATGTCCCTGCCACCTCCAGAGTGACACCTCCATGTCCCTGTCACCTCACCAGTGACACCTCCAAGTCCCTGTCACCTCCAGAGCGACACTTCCATGTCCTTGTCACCTCCAAGTCCCTGTCACCCCTGGGGTGTCACCTCCATGTCCCTGTCACCACCACAGTGACACCTCCATGTCCCTGTCACCACCACAGTGACACCTCTGTGTCCCTGTCACCACCACGGTGACACCCCCACGCCCCCACCCCCTCCACCCTTCCCACCACCGGGACCCCGTGTGGGTGACACGGAGAGCGACCGCGCCACCGCCACCGCCACCGTCACCGTCACCATCTCCACCATCGTCACTGCCACCGTCACCACCACCACCACCACCACCAACGCCAACGCCACTGCCACCACTGCCACCGTCACCACCACCACCACCACCAACATCAACGCCACCGCCACCGCTGCCACTGGCACTGCCACCATCTCCACCATTGTCACCGCCAATGCCAACGCCAATGCCACCGCTGCTGACATCGCCACCATCACTACCGCCACTGCCACCATCTCCACCATCGTCACTGCCACCACCACCGCCACCGCCGCCAACGCCAATGCCAACGCCAGCGCCAACGCCACCGCCACCGCCACCATCTCCACCATCGTCACTGCCACCACCATCACCTCCGCCACCGCCACCATCACCACCACCACCACTGCCACCACCACCATCTCCACCATTGTCACCGCCAATGCCACCACCACTGCCACCGCTGCCACTGTCACCACCACCGCCACCGTCACCACCACCGCCACCACTGCTGTTGACATCACCGCCACCACCACCACCACCACCGCCACCGTCACCGTCACCGTCACTGCCACCACCACCGTCACCACCAACGCCACCACCACCACCGCCACCGCCAACGCTACTGCCACCATCTCCACTATCGTCACCACCACTGCCACCATCTCCACCATCGTCACTGCCAACACCAACGCCAATGCCAACACCAATGCCACCGCCACCTCTGCCACCGTCACCACCACCACCACCACCACCACCAACGCCAACACCACCACCGCCGTTGTCATCACCGCCGCCGCCACCACCACTGCCAACGCCACCGTCACCGTCACCGCGGCGGTGCCCCACCTCCACTCGGCTTCCAGGTGGAGGCACTCGTACTTGTCCTGGACCTCTCCGACGGTCAGGGCGGGGTGCAGCCAGTGCTCCTCGTCCGACTTGACGTGCTTCAGCCGCAGCCCGTAGCACGCGGGCAGCCGCACCTCGGGCCCCATCCGCCCGCTCTGCAGGATGGAGCCGATCACCTCCTGGGAACGGGAACGGCGGGGGGTCGGAACGGGAAACGGGATCTGATCCCGTCCGATCCCACCGTTCAATGGTGAGACAGCGTTTCCGCGGATTCTTTGGGAAAACGGGAATGTGGAGAGATCGGGGTGGGAAATGGGATCTGATCCCGTCCTGTCCTAATGTCTGACGGTGAGACAGCGTTTCCATGGATTCTCTGGGAAAATGGGAATGTGGAGAGATCGGGGTGGGAAACGGGATCTGATCCCGTCCTGTCCCAATGTCTAACGGTGAGACAGCGTTTCCTGGGATTCTTTGGGAAAATGGGAACGCGGAGAGGTCGGGGTGGGAAACGGGATCTGATCAAATCCTGTCCCACCGTCCGATGGTGAGACAGCGTTTCCTGGGATTCTCTGGGAAAACGGGAACACAGAGTGCTCAAGGTGGGAAACGGGATCTGATCCCATCCCGTCCCAATATCTAATGGTGAGACAGCGTTTCCTGGGATTCTTTGGGAAAATGGGAACGCGGAGAGATCGAGATGGGAAACGGGATCTGATCCCGTCCCGTCCCAGCGTCCAATGGTGAGACAGCGTTTTCTGGGATTCTCTGGGAAAACGGGAATGTGGAGCGCTCAGGGTGGGAAACGGGATCTGATCCCGTCCCATCCCACCATCCAACGGTGAGACAGCGTTTCCTGGGATTCTTTGAGAAAATGGGAACATGGAGAGATTGGGGTGGGAAACGGGATCTGATTGGTCCTGTCCCATCGTCCAATGGTGAGACAGCGTTTCCTGGGATTCTCTGGGAAAACGGGAATGTGGAGAGATCGGGGTGGGAAACGGGATCTGATCCTGTCCCATCCCATTGTCTAACGGTGAGACAGCGTTTCTGCAGAGTCTTTGGGAAAACGGGAACGTGGAGAGGTCGGGGTGGGAAACGGGATCTGATCAGTCCCACCGTCCAAGGGTGAGACAGTGTTTCCTGGGATTCTTTGGGAAAATGGGAACACGGAGAGGTCGGGGTGGGAAACGGGATCTGATCCCATCCTGTCCCGCCGTCCAACGGTGAGACAGCGTTTCCTGGGATTCTTTGGGAAAATGGGAACGCGGAGAGATCGGGATGGGAAATGGGATCTGATTGGTCCCACCCCATCGTCCAATGGTGGGACAACATTTCCTGGAATTCTCTGGAAATCTGCCCTTTTCCATCCCCAAATTCCATAAAAACCCCTTGGGATGGATCCTGAGTGTCCTCGATCCCAGAATCCCGGAATGGTTTGGGATGGGATCCGTGGATCTCCAATCCCATCCCAGGGACACTTCCCACGATCCCGGGGTGATCCAAACCCACCCTTGGACATTCCCAGGGATCCAGGGATTCTCTGGGAATTCCAGCCCAGCCGGGAATTCCTTCCCCAGATCCCAAAATCCCAAGCTCCCCTTTCCCACTGGGAATTCCATTCCCTGTGTCCCACCTCTCCAGCCCTTCCCCAAATTCCAGCTCCCCTGGAGCCCCTTTGGGATCGGGAAGCGGCTCCACGGATTCCCTGGATCCTGATTTCCCAATCCCAGCCCAGAATTCCCAATCTCAACCCCAGAATTCCCAATCCCAAGCCCAGAATTCCCAATCCCAAGCCCGGAATTCCCAACCCCAGCCCCGATCCCGCCCTTTCCCACCTACCCGGATCTCCGTGGCCACAGAGCACTTGACCAGCTTGAAGTTCTTGCCCAGGTTGAAGCTGTTGCTGTAGAAGCAAACCTTGAGGATCCGCGTCTCCTCCTGCTCCCGATCATGATCCCGCTGATCCCGATGATCCCGAGGATCCCGAGGATCCCGAGGATCCCGAGGATCCGTGTCCGGCGTCCCCGCAGGCTCCGGGGTGCCGGGGAGGCTGCGGGAGGAGCAGCTCCGGGGGCGCGCGGGGGGCTCGGGAACGGCGCTCATCCTCAGCAGAGACGGGGACACCTCAGGAGCCGAACATCCCTTCCCTGCGGAATAACGGGTCAGGGCGGGAAAAGGGGAAAGGGGGAAAAAGGGGGAAAGGGGGGAAAGGGGAAAGGGGGGAAAGGGGGAAAAAGGAGGGGAAAAAAGGAAAGGGGAAAACAGGAAAGGGGAAAAGGGAGAAAAGGGAAAAGGGGGAAAGGGAAATTGAAAGAGGAAGGGGAAATGGAAAAGGGGAAAAGGGGAAAGGGGAAAAGGGGAAAAGGGGAAAAGGGGAAAAGGGGAAAAGGGGAAAAGGGGAAAGAAAAGGGGAAAGGGGAAAAGGAAAGGGGAAAGGAGAAATGGGGGGAAAGGGGGAAAAGGTGAAAAAGAGGAAAGGGGAAAAAGGGAAAGGGGAAAGGGGAAAAGGGGAAAGGGGAAAGGGGGAAAAGGGGGAAAGGGGAAAAGGGGGAAAAGAGGGGAAAGAGGGGAAAGGGGAAGGGAGAAGGGAGAAGGGAAATGGGGAAAAGTGAAGGCAAAAATGGAAAGTGAAAAAGGGAAAGGGGAAGGGAAAAGGGGAAAGGGGGAAAGGGGAAAGGGAAACAGAAAGGGAAAGGGAAAGGAGAAAAGGGGGAAAAGGAGGAAAAGGGGGAAAAGGGGGGAAGGGGGGAAGGGGGGAAGGGGGGAAGGGGGGAAAAGGAGAAAGGGGGTAAAGAGAAAGGGAAAGGGAAAGGGGAAATGGAAAAGAAAAGGGGAAAAGGGGAAAAAGGGGGAAGGGGGATAACGAGGAAAAGGGGGGAAAAGGGGAAAAAGGGGGGGAAAAGGGAAAGGGGAAAAGGGGAAAGAAAAAAAAGGGGAAAGGGGGAAAAGGGGAAAGAAAAGGGGAAAGGGGAAATGGGGAAAAAGGGGGAAAAGGGGAAAAAGGGGGAAAAGGGAAAAAAGGGGGGAAAAGGGGAAAAAGGGGGGGAAAAGGGAAAGGGGAAAAAGGGAAAGGGGAAAAGGGGAAAGGGGGAAAGGGGAAAGGGGGAAAAGGGGAAAAGGGGGGAAAAAAAGGAAATGGGAAAAAGGGAAGGGGGAAAAGGGAAAAGGACAAAAGGGGGAAAAGGGAAAAGGACAAAAGGGGGAAAAGGGGAAAGGGAAAGGGAAAGGGAAAGGGAAAGGGAAAGGGAAAGGGAAAGGGAAAATGGGGAAAAGGGGGGAAAAGGTGAAAAAGGGGAAAAGGGGAAAAAAGGGAAAAAGGGGAAGGGGGAAAAGGGGGAAAAAGAGGGGAAGGGGGGAAAGGGGGAAAAAGGGGAAAAAAAAAGTAAAGGGGAAAAAGGGAAAGGGGAAAGGGGGAAAAGGGGAAATGGAAAAAAAAAGGGGAAATAGGGAAAAAGGGGAAAAGGGAAAAGGAGAAAAGGGGGAAAAGGGAAAGGGAAAGGGAAAGGGAAAGGGGAAAGGGGAAATGGGGAAAAGGAGGGAAAAGGTGAAAAAGGGGAAAAGGGGAAAAAAGGGAAAAAGGGGAAAGGGAAAGGGGGAAAAGGAGGGAAAGGGGAAGAAGGGGAAAAGGGGAAAAAGGGTAAAAAGGGGAAAAAGGGGAAAGGGAAAGGGGGAAAAGGTGGGGAAAAAGGAAAGGGGAAAGGGGAGAAAGGGGGAGAAGGGGGGAAAGGGGGAAAAGGGGGAAAAGAGGGAAATGAGGGAAAAGGAAAAGACAAAAGGGAAAACAGAAAGGGGAAAAGGGAAAAGGGAAAAGGGGAAAGGGAAAAGGGAAAAGGGAAAAGGGAAAAGGGAAAAGGGAAAGGGAAAGGGAAAGGGAAAGGGAAAGGGAAAGGGAAAGGGGAAAGGGAAAGGGAAAAGGGGAAAGGGAAAAGGGGAAAAGGGAAAAGGGAAAGGGAAAGGGAAAGGGAAAAGGGAAAAGGGAAAAAGGAGGAAAGGGGAAAAGGAGGAAAGGGGAAAAGGAGGAAAGGGGAAAAGGAGGAATAAGGGAGAGAAAAGGGGGAAATGGGGGAAAGGAGGACAAAGAAGGAAAAGGTAAAAAAATGGGAATGTGACAAAGGATGTCCCCAGCAGGCCCAGAGCGATGCCCGTGTCCTTGTCACCTCCTGAGGGACATCCCCATGTCCTTGTCACCTCCATGGTGACATCTCCATGTCCTTGTCACCTCCTGAGGGACACCTCCGTGTCCTTGTCACCTCCTGAGGGACATCTCTGTATCCCTGTCATGTCCACAGTGACACCTCCAAGGTGACATCCCCGTGTCCCCAGCACCTCCTGAGGGACATCCCCGTGTCCCCAGCACCTCCTGAGGGACACCTCTGTGTCCTTGTCACCTCCATGGTGACATCTCCATGTCCCTGTCACCTCCACGGTGACACCTCCATGTCCCCAACACCTTCATGGTGACACCTCCATGTCCCTGTCACCTCCATGGTGACATCTCCATGTCCCTGTCACCTCCTGAGGGACATCCCAGTGTCCCCAACACCCCCTGAGGGACACCTCCGTGTCCTTGTCACCTCCACAGTGGCACCTCCGTGTCCTTGTCACCTCCATGGTGACATCCTCATGTCCTTGTCACCTCCATGGTGACATCTCCATGTCCCTGTCACCTCCATGGTGACACCTCCACGTCCCTGTCACCTCCAGGGTGTCCCCACCCCCCCCTCAACTCTGACCCATTTTATGTGGGGACAAAAAACCCCAAAAATCCCAAACCCGACAAAAATTTTCTCCGGAGCCAAAGGTGGCACAGTGGCAATCCCCATTCCCAAAAAAACCCTGGGATGAGACCCAAAAATATCCCAAATTTTAGGATCCAAAGGAATCCCAAATCCCACTGTTCCCAAGGATTTTTGGTCCCAGAAAAACCCTGGGATGAGGCTCTGGGACCATCCAAAGGGATCCCAAATTTTGGGATCCAAAGGGATCCCAAATCCTGTGAAGGGGATCCAAAGGGATACCAAATCCTGCTATTCCCAAGGATTTTTTGTCCCTGAAAAACCCTGGGATGCAATAATATCCCAAATTTTAGGATCCAAGGGGATCCCAAATTCTGATAATCCTGAGGATTTTTGGTCCCAGAAAAACCCTGGGATGAGGCCCAAAAATATCCCAAATTTTGGGATCCAAAGGGATCCCAAATCCTGCTAAAGGGATCCAAAGGGGATATTCCCGAGGATTTTTGATCCCTGAAAATCCCTGGGGTGATGCCCAAAAATATCCCAAATTTTGGGATCCAAAGGAATCCCAAATTCAATAATCCCGAGGATTTTTTGTCCCAAAAAAATCCTGGGATGAGGCCCAAAAATATCCCAAATTTTGGGATCCAAAGGAATCCCAAATCCCGCTGTTCCCGAGGATTTTTGGTCCCAGAAAAACCCTGGGATGAGGCCCTGGGACCATCCAAAGGGATCCCAAATTTTGGGATCCAAAGGGATCCCAAATCCTGCTAAAGGGATCCAAAGGGGATATTCCCAAGGATTTTTGACCCCTGAAAATCCCTGGGATGCGGCCCAAAAATATCCCAAATTTTGGGATCCAAGGGGATCCCAAATTCTGATAATCCTGAGGATTTTTGGTCCCAGAAAAATCCTGGGACGAGGCCCAAAAAGATCCTAAATTTTGAGATCCAAAGGGATCCCAAATCCTGCTAAGGGATCCAAAGGGATCCCAAATTCTGCTATTCCCAAGGATTTTTGGTCCCAGAAAAACCCTGGGACGAGGCCCAAAAATATCCCAAATTTTGGGATCCAAAGGGATCCCAAATCCTTCTAAAGGGATCCAAAGGGGATATTCCCGAGGATTTTTGGTCCCAGAAAAACCCTGGGATGAGGCCCAAAAATATCCCAAATTTTGGGATCCAAGAGGATCCCAAATCCTGCTAATCCGGAGGATTTGGGATTCAAGGGATTGCCCTGGGTTGGATTTCGCAGCCCTCAGCTCACGGCGGAGCCTCTGGAATGTGGAATTCCGCGCCTGGAATTCCGCATCCGGTGCCCGGAGCCTCTGGAATGTGGAATTCCGCATCCGGCGGCTCCTGGATCCCAGCCCGGAGGAACTCGGGTTGATGATTAAACCTCCAGGAGCCGCCAGGAACCGGAATGGGAGAGCCGGGAATGTTCACCGGGATCAGGGAATATCCAGGGAATCCTTGGAGCCGCTTCCCGATCCCCAAGGGGCTCCAGGAGAGCTGGAATTTGGGGAAGGGCTGGAGGGGCAGGAGCCAGGGAATGGAATTCCCAGTGGGAAAGGGGAGCTTGGGATTTTGGGATCTTGGGAAGGAATTCCTGACCGGGCTGGAATTCCCAGAGAATCCCTGGGAATATCCAAGGAATGGTTGGAGCACCCTGGGATGGTGGGAAGTGTCCCTGGGATGGGATTGGAGCTCCATGGATCCCATCCCAAACCATTCCGGGATTCTGGGATCGGGGACACTCAGGATCCATCCCGAGGGATTTTTATGGAATTCAGGGATGGAAAAGTCCCGAATTCCCAGTAAAGGAAAAACCCAGTGGGGATTTTGGGCAGTTTTTTGGGGGTTTTTTGGGGTTTTTTTGCAGTTTTGGGTTTAGTTTGTATGTTTGTTTTTGGTTATTTGGGTTTTTTTGGGTTCTTTGTGGGTTTTTTGGAGGTTCTTCGGGTTTTTTTGTGGTTCTTTGTGGGTTTTTTTGAGGTTCTTCAGGGTTTTTTTCGTGGTCCTTTGTGGTTTTTTGGGTGTTCTTTGGGATTTTTTGGGGGTTCTTCGGGGAATTTTTTTGGGTTTGGGGTTTTTTTTGGATTTTTTGTGTAATTTGGGGTTTTGGGGTGGGTTCTTTGGGGGTTTTTTGGGGTTTTTTTGGGTTTGTTTTGTTTTGTTTTTTGGGGGTTTTGGGGCATTTTTGGGGGGTTTTATTTTGTTTTGTTTTGGGGTTTTTTGGGGGTTTTTCAGGGTTCTCGGGTGTTTCTGGGGCTCTTTGGGGTTTTTTGTTCTCTCCACCCCCGGAAGCCGCGTCCTTTGCACAACCCGCGGGTGACACTCGGGCGTGTCCCCTCCCCGTGGGGACACCTCCCCCACCGCGTCCCGAAAAAACCCCGGCACGGCTTCGAGAATTCCCAGGGAATTCCAGGTGGGAACGACCCCAAATCCCGCCCGGGGATGATTTTTAGGGATTGTGGGACAAAAATATTCCATTTATGGGTTGATTTTTCTTTTTTTTCCCACTTTTCCCTCATTCCCAGCCCCATTCCAGGTGGGAATGATCCCAAATCCTGCCCAGGGACACCGAGGGACACCCAAGGACACCCAGGGACACCGAGGGACACCCAAGGACACCCAGGGACACCCAGGGACAACCAGGGACACCGAGGGACACCGAGGGACACCCAGGGACATCCAGGGACACCCAGGGACACCCAGGGACACCCAGGGACATCGCGGGACACCCAGGGACACCCAGGGACATCCAGGGACACCCAGGGACACCCAGGGACATCCAGGGACACCCAGGGACATGCAGGGACACTCAGGGACATCCAGGGACACCCAGGGACATCCAGGGACACCGAGGGACATCCAGGGACACCCAGGGACACCGAGGGACACCCAGGGACACCGAGGGACACCCAGGGACATCCAGGGACATCGAGGGACACCCAGGGACATCCAGGGACATCCAGGGACATCCAGGGACATCCAGGGACACCGAGGGACATGCAGGGACACTCAGGGACACCCAGGGACACCGAGGGACATCCAGGGACATCCAGGGACACCCAGGGACACCCAGGGACACCCAGGGACACCGAGGGACACCCAGGGACACCCAGGGACACCGAGGGACACCCAGGGACACCCAGGGACACCCAGGGACATCCAGGGACACCGAGGGACACCGAGGGACATCGAGGGACACCGAGGGACATCCAGGGACACCCAGGGACACCCAGGGACACCCAGGGACACCGAGGGACATCCAGGGACACCGAGGGACACCCAGGGACATCCAGGGACAGCCAGATACACCCAGGGACATCCAGGGACATCCAGGGACACCGAGGGACACGCAGGGACATCCAGGGACAGCCAGATACACCCAGGGACACCCAGGGACACCCGGGGACACCCAGGGACACCCAGGGACATCCAGGGACATCCAGGGACACCCAGGGACACCCAGGGACATCGTGGGGACACCCAGGGACACCGAGGGACACCCAGGGACACCCAGGGACACCCAGGGACACCGAGGGACACCCAGGGACATCCAGGGACACCCAGGGACACCCAGGGACACCCAGGGACATCCAGGGACACCCAGGGACACCCAGGGACACCCAGGGACACCGAGGGACATCCAGGGACACCGAGGGACACCCAGGGACAGCCAGGGACATCCAGGGACACCCAGGGACACCGAGGGACACCGAGGGACACTCAGGGACATCAATGTCCCCTCAAACGCCAAAAGCCACACGAGGGACAATCCCCACCCCACTCCCCCCTCCATCCACACCTTCCCATCCCAAATTCTCCCACCATTCCCAAACCCTCCCTGGTGACATCCCGACCCCCCCACTTTTGTCACCAGTGTCACCTCCCCTCCGCCTCGGCGACACAGCCCCGCGCTCCCCGTGACGCAACCGCGGGGACACGGAGGAAACGAAACCGCTGCCACCACCCTGCCCCCCACCCGTGTCCCCTCGTGTCCCCTCGTGTCCCCTCGTGTCCCCTCGTGTCCCCAGGTGCCACCACCCCGGCCTCGCCTCCTCGCCGCGGCGACACCGGGAAAGTCCCCGCGGTGTCCCCGGGGCCACCTCCGCGCACCAGGAAGTCGCCCCGGTGGCCGGCGGGGCTCGCCCGGTGTCGCCGAGCCCAGCGCCACACCGGGTGGTGGCACCTCGGTGACAACCTCCAGGTGTCCCCGTCCCCGTCCCCCGCCGGGATTCCCGGTGGGAATTGTCCGGGATGAGTTTGGCGGGATCCGCCCTCCGCCAGGTGAGCGGGGCGGGGCCGGTCCCGGTGGGATTCCCGGTGGGATTCCCGGTGGGATTCCCGGTGGGATTCCCGGTGGGATTCCCGGGATGGGGACCTTACCGAGGGGTCGCGCTCGGCGGCCGCTGCCCCGCGGTGGCCCCGCGGTGGCCCCGGGGTGGCCCCGATGTCGCCGCTGTCGCCGCTGTCCCCGCGCCGGTGGCGCTTCCTGCTCTGACTGACACGGGTGCGCAGAGGGACCCGCGGCGGCAGCCGGCACCGGAACCGGCACCGGTACCCGGTACCCGGCACAGGAGCCGGTACCGGGATCCAAAACACAGTACTCAGCACCAGCACCTGGTACCGGGACCCGGCACTCGGCACAGGAGCCGGTACCGGGATCCAAAACTCAGTACTCAGGACCGGGTGCTGGTACCGGGACCCGCACCTGGCACAGGAGCCGGTATCGGGACCCAAAACAGAGTACCCAGCACGGGAACCCGGTACTGGAACCCGGCACCCGCACCCGGCACCGGCACCCGGTACCGGGACCCGGCACCCGGCAAAGGAACAGGTACTGGGACCCGAAACACAGTACTCAGCACCGGGACCCGGTACCGGCACCCAAAACACAGTACTCAGCACCGGGTCCTGGTACCGGGACCCAAAACTCAGTACTCAGCACCGGGACTGGCACAGCACCCGGTACCGGCACCGGCACCCGGCAAAGGAACCGGTACTGGGACCCAAACCACAGTACTCAGCACTGGGATCCGGTACCGGCACAGGAGCCGGTACTGGGACCCGAAACACAGCACCCAGCACCGGCACCCGGTACCGGCACCCGCACCCGGCACAGGAGCCGGTACCGGGACCCAAAACAATACTCAGCACCGAGACCCGGTACCGGAACCCAAAACACAGTACCCAGCACCGGGACCTGGCACCGGGACCCGGCACCCGGCACACGAGCTGGTACCGGGACCCAAAACACAGCACTCAGCACCGGCACCCGCTACCGGGACCCAAAACTCAGTACCCAGCACCGGGACTCGGCACCCGGCACAGGAGCCGGTACCGGGACCCAAAACACAGTACTCAGCACCGAGACCCGGTACCGGGACCCAAAACAGAGTACCCAGCACCGGCACCCGGTACCGGGACCCAAAACACAGTACTCAGCACCGGCACCCGGCACAGGAGCCGGTACCGGGACCCAAAACACAGTACTCAGCACCGGGACCCGGTACCGGGACCCAAAACACAGTACCCAGCACCGGGACACGGTACCGGGACCCGGGACCCGGCACAGGAGCCCGTACCGGGACCCAAAACCCAGCACCCAGCACCGGAATCGGCACCGGGACCCAGAACCGGCACCGGGATCCAGAACACAGCACCCGGCACAGGAACCGGCACCGAGACCCAAAACCCAGCACCCAGCACCGGAACCAGCACCGAGACTAGAACGGAGACCCAAAACCCAGCACCCAGCACCGGAACCGGCACCGGGACCAGCACCCGACACTGGAACGGAGACCCAGAACCCAGCACCCGGAACCGGCACCGGGACACAGAACCGGCACTGGGATCCAGAACACAGCACCCAGCACCGGAACCAGCACCGAGACTAGAACGGAGACCCAAAACACAGCACCCAGCACCGGAACCGGCACCGGCACCGGGATCCAGGACATAGGACACACACAGGAACCGGCACCGGGACCCAGAACCCAGCAACCAACACCAGAACCGGCACTGGGACTGGCACCGGGATCCAGGACATAGGACACGCACCGGAACCGGCACCGGGACCCAAAACCCAGTACCAGAACCGGCACCGGGATCCAGAGCCCAGCACCCGACAGCAGCACCAGCACCAGGACCTGTCACCCAACAGGGACACTGGGACCACAACCAGAACCAGCACCTGATGGAGCCACCGGCACCGGAACTGGCACCGGGACCCAGAACCCAACACTGGCACTGGGACCAGAACCAGAACCAGCACCTGACGGAGGCACCAGCACCAGAACCGGCACCGGGACCCAGAACCCAACGCTGGCACTGGGACCAGAACCAGAACCGGCACCTGATGGAGGCACCAGCACCGGAACCGGCACCGGGACCCAGAACCCAACGCTGGCACTGGGACCAGAACCAGAACCGGCACCTGATGGAGGCACCAGCACCGGAACCGGCACCGGGACCCAGCACCCAACGCTGGCACTGGGACCAGAACCAGAACCAGCACCTGACGGAGGCACCGGCACCGGAACCAGCACCGGGACCCAGCACCCAACGCTGGCACTGGGACCAGAACCAGAACCAGCACCTGACGGAGGCACCGGCACCGGAACCAGCACCGGGACCCAGCACCCACCAGTCAGCACCCAGCACCAGGACCAGAACCGGCACCGGTATCAGCACCCAGCACCCAACAATGGCACCAGAACCGGAACCAGCAGCCAACAACGACACTGGGACAAGGACCCAGAACCAGGAGTGACACCCGGAACCGGCACCGGGTCCCAAACACCCGCGTTGAAGCTGGTACCGGCACCCAGAACCCAAAACCGGTGTTGGGACCAGAACCGGGACCAGAACCGGGACCAGCACTGGGATCCAGGACCCAGCACTGAACACTCGGCACCCAACACCAACCCCGGAACCAGAACCGGGACTGGGAGCAACACCAGGACCAGAACCGGGACCAGAACCAGGACCCAGCACTGAACACTCGGCACCCAACACCAAACCCAGAACCAGAACCCAGAACCCAGGACCAGAACCGGGACCAGAACCGGGACCAGCACTGGGATCCAGGACCCAGCACTGAACACTCGGCACCCAACACCAACCCCGGAACCAGAACCAGAACCCAGGACCAGAACCAGGACCAGAACCCAGGACCAGAACCAGGACCAAGAACAGGGACCCAGCACTCGAAACCGGTATCGGGACCAGAACCAGGACCAAGAACCAGGACCCAGCACCCAACACCAGTATCAGGACCAGAACCAGGACCAAGAACAGGGACCCAGCACCCGACACGGGTATCGGGACCAGAACCAGGACCAAGAACCGGGACCCAGCACCCGCCACCGGTATCAGGACCAGAACCAGGACCCAGCACCGGTATTGGAACCAAAACCAGGACCAGAACCAGGATCCAGCACTCAGCTCCTCCTTGAGAAGGAATTTTGGGATCCAGGGGCTTCACTGGGAATTCGGGATTCCAGGAAGGGTCTCCCTTCCCTTTTCCATCCCCGAATTCCATAAAAATCCCTCGGGATGGATCCTGAGTGTCCTGGATCCCAGAATCCCGGAATGGTTTGGGATGGGATCCATGGATCTCCAATCCCATCCCATTCCCACTTGTATCCCATTTTCCCATATTCCCATTTTTCCCTGGATCCCATCTCCTCCAGCTCCCCACTTTTCCCTCCACCCCACTTTCCCTGCTTCCCACCTCCCCCTGCATCCTATTTTTCCATATTTCCAATCGCCTCTTTCATCCCATTTTCCCTGCTCCCATCTCTCCCATTTTCTCATTTCCACCTGCATCCCATTTTCCCTGAATCCCATCTCCTGTGCTTCCCATTTTCCCAATTCCCCACCTCCCCCTGGATCCCATTTTCCCTGCATCCCATTCCCACTTGTATCCCATTTTCCCTCTTTCCCATCTCACTTGCATCCCATTTTCCCATATTCCCATTTTTCCCTGGATCCCATCTCCTCCAGCTCCCCACTTTCCCTCCATCCCACTTTCCCTGCTTCCCACCTCCCCCTGCATCCCATTTTCCCTGAATCCCATCTCTTCTGCTTCCCATTTTCCCAATTTCCCACCTCCCCCTGGATCCCATTTTCCCTGCTTCCCATTCCCACTTGTATCCCCTTTTCCCATATTCCCATCTCACTTCCATCCCATTTTCCCATATTCCCATTTCCCTGTATCCTGTTTTTCCTGTTTCCCATCTCATTTGCATCCCATTTTCCCTGCATCCCATCTCTCTTGTATCCCGTTTTCCCATGTATCCCATTTTCCCTGCATCCCATTTTCTCTGTTTCCCATTTCACTTGCATCCCCTTTTCCCATATTCCCGTTTTCCCTGCATCCCATTTTTCCCTGTATCCCATCTCCTCCAGCTTCCCACTTTTCCCTCCATCCCATTTTCCCCGAATCCCATCTCACTTGTATCCCATTTTCCCTGGACCCCATCTTCTCTGCTTCCCATTTTCCCCACTTCCCACCTCCCCCTGCATCCCATTTTTCCATATTTCCAATCGCCTCTTTCATCCCATTTTCCCTGCTCCCATCTCTCCCATTTTCTCATTTCCACCTGCATCCCATTTTCCCTGAATCCCATCTCCTGTGCTTCCCATTTTCCCAATTTCCCACCTCCCCCATATCCCATTTTCCCTGCTTCCCATTCCCACTTGTATCCCATTTTCCCTCTTTCCCATTTCACTTGCATCCCATTTTCCCTCATTCCCATTTTTCCCTGGATCCCATCTGCTCCAGCTCCCCACTTTCCCTCCATCCCATTTTTCCCTGGATCCCATCTCCTCTGCTTCCCATTTTCCCATTTTCCTGCATCCCATCTGCTCCAGCTCCCCACTTTCCCTCCATCCCATTTTCCACCTCCCCCTATATCCCATTTTTCCATGTTTCCGACCTCTAACTGCATCCCATTTTTCCCTGAATCCCATTTTCCCTGAATCCCATTTTCCCTGAACCCCATCTCCTCCTGCATCCCATTTTTCCCTGAATCCCATTTTCCCTGAATCCCATTTTCCCTGAATCCCATTTTCCCTGAATCCCATTTTTCCTGAATCCCATTTTCCCTGAATCCCATTTTCCCTGACTCCCATCTCCTCCTGAATCCCATTTTCCCTGAATCCCATTTTCCCTGACTCCCATCTCCTCCTGAATCCCATTTTCCCTGAACCCCATCTCCTCCTGCATCCCATTTTCCCTGAATCCCATTTTCCCTGAATCCCATTTTCCCTGAATCCCATTGTCCCTGAATCCCATTTTCCCTGCATCCCATTTTCCCTGCATCCCATTTTCCCTGAATCCCATTTTCCCTGACTCCCATCACCACCTGCATCCCATTTTCCCTGAATCCCATTTTTTCCCTGAATCCCATTTTTCCTGAATCCCATTTTCCCTGAATCCCATTTCTCTTTTATCCCATTTCCCCACTCCCTATTTTCCCATTTCCCCGCATCCCATCTCCTCCAGCTCCCCCCTTTTCCCTCCATCCCATTTTTCCCTCTTTCCCTCTTTCCCCCTCACCCCCACCGGGAGCAGCTTCCCGGGAATCCGACCTTTTCCCGGGAATCCGCCCCCGGCCGGGAGCGCTGCCGGAATCCCACGCACGGGAATGACTCAGGATCAGGGGGAACAGGGGAGGAACGCTGCGTTCCCGATATTCCCGCTGTTCCCGAGCCGGGATGGGATGGGGCCCGAAAATCTGGGAAGGAAAACCTCTCCGGACATCCTGGAATTCCAGGATGATCCTCGATCCCACTTTTTGGGATGGTGATTCCCAATCCATAAAACCTCTGGAGTTGCGGCTGTCTGATCCCAGCCCTGTCATTCCCAGCCCTGCAGCCGATCCCGGGAATTCCATGGGATCTCAGGCATTCCATGGGATCGAGGGAGGGGAGGGGTGCCGGATCCTCCCCACAGGGAAAATCCCCAGATTTCAGGGAATTTTTCCCGATTTTCCAAATTATTCCCTCTAATCCCCATCCCCATGGACATTTTGGCCGTTCCGGCTGCTCCAGCCGGGAGCGATCCCGGGAAAAGACATCCCAAAGCATCCCCAGGCTTGGGAAAATCCCAAATCCCGAATTTTTCAGGCCAGAAAAGAAGGAATTCCCACCTGGCCCCACTCCGCCTGTTCCCTGCCCAAAAATGATCCTGGAAAAAAATTGGGAATTCATTTTCCAGCCTGTGCTGAGCCGGGATTGAGATCCCACGGCTCTGCCGAGGCGCCAAATTCCCAAATCATGGATGATCCGTGAATTCCCACCTGTCCATCACTCCCACCTAGCATTCCCATATTCCCATCATTCCCGGGTATCCCACATTCAGAAATATCCATCATTCCCATATTCCCATATTCCTGGCATTCCCAAAATTCCCACGTGTCCATCATTCCCATATTCCCATCATTCCCATAATTCTCATATTCCCATTATTCCCATATTCCCATCATTCCCAGGTATCCATCATTCCCATTTCCCCATCATTCCCATCATTCCCAAAATTCCCACGTGTCCATCATTCCCATATTCCCATCATTCCCATAATTCCCACGTGTCCATCATTCCCATATTCCCATCATTCCCACAATTCTCATATTCCCACCATTCCCATAATTCCCATATTCCCATCATTCCCATCATTCCTATATTCCCACAATTCCCATAATTCCCATATTCCCATCATCCCCAGGTATCCATAATTCCCATTTCCCCATCGTTCCCATTTTCCCATCATTCCCACATGTTGATTATTCCAATTTTTCCATCATTCCCATCAGTCCCATCATTCCTGTATTCCCATCATTCCCAAATTCCCACCATTGCCATTTTCCCATCATTCCCACATATCCCTCATGTTCATATTCCCATCATTCCCATGGATCCATCATTCCCATTTTCCCATCATTCCCATCATTCCCACGAGTCCCACATCAATCCCTTAACCAAAAAAAAAAAAAGAATCCCTTTATTTTAACCTAAAATCCCATTCCTGTCAGATCCCAGGATTTTCCCTTCAGATCCCAGGATTTTCTCATCAGATCCTGGGATTTCCCTGTCAGATCCCGGGATTTTCCTGTCAGATCCTGGGATTTCCCTGTCAGATCCTGGGATTTCCCTGTAAGATCCCGGGATTTTCCCTTCAGATCCCAGGATTTCCCTGTCAGATCCCGGGATTTTCCCATTGGATCCCAGGATTTTCCTGTCAGATCCCCGGATTTTCCTGTCAGATCCCGGGATTTTGACCGACGGAGCTTTCCGAGGTTTCCCGGGGGCTGTCGGGAGCCTCGGCCGCTTCCTGTTCCCCTTTTCCAGCCGCTTCCTCAAACGGCCTCTCCGTGATCCCAGCGGTCCCGTCCTTGCCGGGATCCTCCCTGGGATCCTCCCTGGGATCATTCCTGGGATCATTCCTGGGATCCTTCCTGGGATAATTCCTGGGATCCTTCCTGGGATCCTTCCCGGGATCCTTCCTGGGATCCTTCCTGGGATCCTTCCTGGGATCCTTCCTGGGATCATTCCTGGGATCATTCCTGGGATCCTTCCTGGGATCCTTCCTGGGGTCATTCCTGGGATCATTCCTGGGATCATTCCTGGGATCATTCCTGAGATCCGTCCCTGTCCATCCTGGGATCCACCCCCCTCCTTCCCAGGATCCATCCTTGTCCTTTCCAGGATCTTTTCTGGGATCCTTCCCGGGATCGTCCCTGGGGTCCTTCCTGGGATCCTTGCCGGGATCCGTCCCCGTCCATCCTGGGATCCATCCTTGTCCTTTCCAGGATCTTTTCTGGGATCCTTCCCGGGATCCTTCCCAGGATCCTTCCCAGGATCCATCCCTGCCCTTCCTGGGATCTTTCCTGGGATCTTTCCTGGGATCTTTCCTGGGATCTTTCCTGGGATCCATCCCCATCCATTCTGGGATTTTTTCTGAGATCCTTCCCAGGATCCAGCCTGGTCCTTTCCAGGATCTCTTCTAGGATCCATCCCTGTCCTTCCTGGGATCCTTCCTGGGATCCTTCCCAGGATCCTTCCCAGGATCTATCCCTGTCCATTCCAGGATTTTTTCTGGGATCCTTCCCAGAATCCATCCCCATCCTTCCCAGGATCCTTCCCAGGATCTATCCCTGTCCATTCCGGGATCTTTTCCAGGATCCTTCCCAGAATCCATCCCTGTTCTTCCTGGGATCCATCCCAGGATCCTTCCCCATCCTTTCCGGGATAATTTCCAGGATCCATCCCTGTTCTTCCTGGGATCTTTCCCAGGATCCTTCCCAGGATCCATCCTTTCCCCTTTCTGGGATCATTCCTGGGAATCTTTCCTGGGATCCATCCCAGGATCCATCCCCGTCCTTTCTGGGATCTTTTCCAGGATCCATCCCTGTTCTTCCTGGGATCCTTCCCAGGATCCATCCCTTCCCCTTTCTGGGATCTTTTCCAGGATCCATCCCTGTTCTTCCTGGGATCCTTCCCAGGATCCTTTCCAGGATCCATCCCTGCCCTTCCTGGAATCCTTTCCGGGATCCTTCCTGGGAATCTTTCCTGGGATCCACCCCCCTCATTCCCAGGATCCATTCCCATCCATTCCAGGATTTTTTCTGGGATCCTTCCCAGAATCCATCCCCGTCCTTCCTGGGATCCTTCCTGGGATCCTTCCTGGGATCTGTCCCTGTCCATCCTGGGATCCACCCCCCTCCTTCCCAGGATCCATCCTTGTCCTTTCCAGGATCTTTTCTGGGATCCTTCCCGGGATCCATCCCTGCCCTTCCTGGGATCCTTCCTGGGATCCATCCTCATCCATCCTGGGATCCACCCCCCTCATTCCTAGGATCCATTCCCATCAATTCCGGGATTTTTTCTGAGATCCTTCCCAGGATCCATCCTTGTCCTTTCCAGGATCTTTTCTGGGATCCTTCCCGGGATCCTTCCCAGGATCCTTCCTGGGATCCTTCCCAGGATCCATCCCTGTCCATTCCGGGATCTTTTCCGGGATCCTTCCCAGAATCCATCCCTGTCCTTCCTGGGATCCTTCCCGGGATCCTTCCCCGTCCTTTCCGGGATAATTTCCAGGATCCATCCCTGCCCTTCCTGGGATCCTTCCTGGGAATCTTTCCCGGGATCCACCCCCCTCATTCCCAGGATCCATTCCCATCCATTCCAGGACCTTTTCTGGGATCCTTCTCAGGATCCTTCCCCGGATCCATCTGTGTCCTTCCCAGGATCCATTCCCATCCTTCCCAGGATCCATTCCCATCCTTTCCAGGATTTTTTCCAGGATCCATCCCCGCCCTTCCCGGGATCCATCCCGAGGGCAAACGCCGCCAAATCTGTGGGATTTTCCTCGGGAAAACCTCCTTTTATCCCTGTGGGATTTTTCCTGCTGCTTTTCCCAGGTTTTTACCCCTTCATCGGTGGAGGAACCATGGAAAAATTCCCAGATTTCCAGCTCCATCCGCCAGGAAAAAAGCCAAAGGATTCCGACGCTGCATTCCCAACCCTTGGAAAAGCTCGGGGCTGGATATGGATTTGGTGAATCCCTGGATGCACCAAATCCCACCAAATCCACCCCGTTCCCAATTCCCGCTTCCAGAATCGCCCCAGCACCGGGAAAACCTTGATTCCAGCAAAAATCCCATGGAATTCCCCATCCTCCCCTCTGATATTCCCAAATTCCCGAACTTCCACCTTCACCTTCCCGCCGGGGAGCTCATCCCAGTTTTCCCGGAATGTTGGGAAGGGGATGGCGAGCGCTCTTCCCAATTAAATCCCGCTCCCATTCCCTCGGCTCTTCCCGGTGTTTCCCGAATTTGGGAAGCGGCTCTCACCTTCCCGCAGGATCCCCGTGTCCTGCTGGCTCCCGGTGGGATCGGATCCCGGATCCCGGTGGGATCAGATCCCGGATCCCGGTGGGATCGGATCCCAAATCCTGGTGGGATCAGATCCCGCGGGAAGCGCTGGAATCGCTTCCAGAAATCCGAGGATGGAAAAGCGGGAAGCAGGAAAACTCCGGGATCCTGCGCGGCGAGCTTTGGGAATCAGCCGGGAAATTCCAGGGAATCCTCTCCCGGCGCAGGGGGATCCAATCCCCCCCGCCCCGGATTCCCGGGAAAAGCCGGAGCCGCTCCCGGAGCGCGGAAGGAGCCGGGGCAGGAAGGGGGAAAGGGGAAGGAGCGGGAGGCGGTCCCGGGGCGCCGCCACTCCCCCGGGAAGCGCCGCCGCCTTCCCGATCCCGGGATCCATCCCCGGGATCCATCCCCGGGATCCATCCCCGGGATCCATCCCCGGGATCCCGGGAATTCTGCCCGCAGGACGAGCCCGATCCCCGATCCCGGCGGGGTTTGGAATTGTGGGAATGCCGGGAGGAAAAGCGGGAAGGGGAGGACGGGGAGCGGGGGGAGCCCCTGATCCCACAGCTGCGATCCCGGGATGGGCTGGGAATTCCCAGTGGGAATGGGGAAATGAGAGGGGTGAGCGCTTCCCGAAATTCCAGGTGGGAATTCCTGTGGAGCTGCAGGCCACAGTGGGGCTCAAGGACACCCGGCTCATTCCCATTCCCGTTCCCATTCCTGTTCCCATTCCCATCCCATTCCCATTCCCATTCCATCCCCATTCTCGTTCCCATTCCCATCCCATTCCCGTTCTCATTCCCATTCCCGTTCCCATTCCCGTTCCCATTCCCATTCCCAATCCCATCCCCATTCCCATTCCCATTCCAATTCCCATTCCCATTCCATTCCCGTTCCCATTCCCATTTCCCATTCCCAGTTCCCATTCCCATTCCCACTCCCAATCCCATTCCCACTCCCAATCCCATTCCCATTCCCATCCCCATTCCCATTCCCAGTTCCCATTCCCATTCCCACTCCCAATCCCATTCCCACTCCCAATCCCATTCCCATTCCCATCCCCATTCCCATTCCCAGTTCCCATTCCCATTCCCACTCCCAATCCCATTCCCACTCCCAATCCCATTCCCACTCCCAATCCCATTCCCATTCCCATTCCCGGTCCCATTCCCATTCCCATTCCCATTCCCCATTCCCATTCCCTTCCCTCAGCTCCTGCTGCTCCCAAATTTTCCCTGCTCCAGGTTGTCCCAGCTGGAAAGACGGGAAGGAATCCCAAGGGATGTGGGGCTCCCCCATTCCCTAAAACCCACAGGGAATTCCGTCATCATCCCCTTCTCTGGAATTCCCGATCCCGGATCATCCGCCTGGATTTCGCTTTTAGGGACGCCGAATCCTTTTTCCCAAGCGGATGAGGCGCAGGAATCCCGGGATCCCGGGGAGATCCCTTTCTCTGGGATGGCCGCGGATCTCTCCCCGTGGATCCCTCCATGAATCCCTCCATGGATCCCTCCCCGTGGATCCCTCACTGGATCTGTCCCATTGGTCCCTCATGTGGATCCCTCCCGTGGATCCCTCCATGGATCCCCCCAAGGGATCCATCCCGTGGATCCATCCTGAGGATCCCTCCGCGTGGATCCCTCCATGGATCCCTCCTGTGGATCCCTCCATGGATCCCTCCCCATGGATCCTTCTGTGGATCCCTCCATGGATCCCTCTGTTGATCCCCCCATGGATCCCTCCGTGGGTCCCTCCATGGATCCCTCCGTGGATCCCCTCGTGGATCCCTCCTGTGGATTCCCACTGTGGATCCCTCCATGGATCCCTCCATGGATCCCCCCCATGGATATCTCCTGTGGATCCTTCTGTGGATCCCTCCATGGATCCCTCAGTGGATCCCTCCCGTGGAACCTTCTGTGGATCCCTCCATGTGGATCCTTCTGTGGATCCCTCCACGGATCCCTCCTGAAGATCCCTCAGTGGATCCCTCCATGGATCCCTCTGTTGATCCCTCACCGTGGATCCCTCCATGGATCCCCCCCATGGATCTCTCCTGTGGATCCCTCCATGGATCCGTCCCGTGGATCTCTCCGTGAATCTCACCCGTTGATCCCTCTGTTGATCCCACTGTGGATCCCTCCATGGATCCCTCCTGAAGATCCCTCAGTGGATCCCTCCCATGGATCCCTCTGTTGATCCCTCACCGTGGATCCCTCCATGGATCCACCCATGGGATCCCCCATGGATCCCTCAGTTAACCCCTCTTGTGGATTCCCAGTCTGGATTCCTCTGTGGATCCCTCCTGTGGATCTGTCCTGTGGATCCCTCCCTGTTGATCCCTCCATGGATCCCTCACTGTGGATCCCTCCATGAATCCCTCCCATGGATCCCTTTGTGGATCCCTCTGTGGATCCCTCCTGTGGATCTCTCCATGGATCCCTCTGTTGATCCCTCACCATGGATTCCCCCCCCTGGATCTCTCCTGTGGATCCCTCCATGGATCCGTCCCGTGGATCCCTCCGTGAATCTCACCCATGGATCCCTCTGTTGATCCCACTGTGGATCCATCCCGTGGATCCCTCCATGGATCCCTCAATGGATCCCTCATGTGGATTCCAACCGTGGATCCCTCCATGGATACCTCCTTGGATCCCTTCTGTGGATCCCTCCATGGATCCCTCCCATGAACCCCCCCATGGATCCCTCGGTGGATCCCTCGGTGGATCCCTCTGTGAATCCCACCCGTGGATACCTCAGTTGATCCCTCCATGGATCCCCCCAATGGATCCGTCCCGTGGATCCATCCAGCGGATCCGTCCCGTGGATACCTCCTTGGATCCCTCCCATGGATCCCTTTGTGGATCCCTCTGTGGATCCCTCCATTGATCCCCCGAATGGATCCGTCCCATGGATCCCCCCTGTGGATCCCTCCCCGTGGATCCCTCCGTGGATCCCTCACCATGGATCATTCCATTGATCCTTTTGTTGATCCCACTGTGGATCCCTCAGTGGATCCCTCCTGTGGCTCCCTCCCCGTGGATCCCTCCATGGATCCTCCCGTGGATCCCTACAATGGATCCCTCACCGTGGATCCCCCCTGCAGATCCATCCATGGATCTCTCTGTGGATCCCTCCATGAATCCATCTCATGGATACCTCAGTGGATCCCTCCTGTGGATTCCCACTGTGGATCCCTCCTGCAGATCCCTCCCTGTGGATCCCTCCATGGATCCCCCCATGGATCCCCGGCTCCCCATTCCCGGCCGTTCCCAATCTCTCCCACGCACACCAACACGCAATTCCCACATTCCCGCTCCGGGCTGGAATCCCGGATCCCCCGGGCTGGAATCCCAGATCCCCCGGGCTGGAATCCCGGATCCAATCCCGGATCCCCCGGGCCGGAATCCCAGATCCAATCCCGGATCCCCTGGGCCAGAATCCCGGATCCCCCGGGCCGGAATCCCGGATCCAATCCCGGATCCCCTGGGCCAGAATCCCGGATCCAATCCCGGATCCCCCGGGCCGGAATCCCGGATCCCCCGGGCCGGAATCCCGGATCCCCTGGGCCGGAATCCCGGATCCTCCGGGCTGGAATCCCGGATCCAATCCCGGATCCAATCCCGGATCCAATCCCGGATCCAATCCCGGATCCAATCCCGGATCCCCCGGGTTGGAATCCCGGATCCTCCGGACCACCGTGAATCTCCCGGAGCACGTTTGGGGAGTGGAATCCACACATCCAAATCCCAAAAAACATTCCCGTCGGGAATCTCCACGGAGCTGCGCCCGTCCCGCTCCTCCCGATCCTTTTCCCGCCCCGTCCCCTCAGGGAGGAAAACGCCGCTGGAATTCCCTCGGATCCCATCCCCGATCCCAAATCCCCGCGGCATTCCCGCTTTTCCCGAGGACCCACCGGAGAAGCGGCTCAGGAGGCGGCGGAGCCATCCCATGTCCCCTTTTCCAGAGGCGATCCCGATCCCGATCCCGATCCCGATCCCGATCCCGATCCCGATCCCGATCCCAATCCCGATCCCGATCCCGATCCCGATCCCGATCCCGATCCCGATCCCGTCGCTCCGGGAACGGCTCCCGGGAAACCGCCGCTCCCTCCCCTCCCCCCCCTTCCCTCCCCCTCCTCCTTTCCCAATTCCCAGTTTTTCCCATTTTTTTTATTCCCATTGGCGCGGAGAGTTGGGAATTAAAACCCGCCGGGATTTGTTCCCCTCGTCGTTGCTGGGGATTGGATTGCGGCTCGTGGGGATTTTAATTCAATTAAAATTAAAATTATAATTAAAAATTAGAATTATTAGAATTAGAATTAGAATTAGAATTAGAATTAGAATTAGAATTAAAAGTTAAGATTAAAAATAAAACTAAAAAATAAAACTAAAAATTAAACTTAAAAATAAAAATAAAACTAAAAATAAAACTAAAAATTAAAATTAAAAATAAAAATAAAATTAAAATTAAAGCTAAAAATTAAAATTAAAAATAAAAATAAAATTAAAAATAAAAATAAAATTTAAAACTAAAATAAAAATTAAAAAATAAAATTAAAATTAAAAATTATAATTAAAATTTAAATTACAATTAAAAATTAAAATTAAAATTAAAATTAAAATTAAAATTAAAATTAAAATTGAAATTTAAATTAAAAATAAAAATAAAAATAAAAATAAAAATAAAAATAAAAATAAAAATAAAAATAAAAATAAAAATAAAGTAAAAATTAAGAATGAAAATAAAAATAAAACTTAAACTTAAAATTAAAATTAATATTAAAATAAAAATAAAAATAAAAATAAAAATAAAAATAAAAATAAAAATAAAAATAAAAATAAAAATAAAAATAAAAATAAAAATAAAAATAAAAATAAAAATAAAAATAAAAAATACAATTAAAATTAAAATTAAAACCAAAATAAAGATTAAAAATTAAAATTAAAATTAAAAATAAAACTAAAAAATGAAAATTAAAAATAAAACTAAAATAAAAATTAAAATAAAAACAAAAATAAAAATAAAAATAAAAATAAAAATAAAAATAAAAATAAAATAAAAATTAAAAACTAAAATTAAAATTAAAATTAAAAACTAAAATTAATTAAATAAACGGGGATCCACTTACTTTTTCCCGAGGGAGCTGCTGGAGCCGGGAACGCGCTCCCGAGGATCCGCCGGGATTTGGGAGCGGGAGAAGTTGGAGCCGCTTCCCGAGGTTTGGATGGAGCCGTTCCCAGCGCCGGGAATTCTGCGGGATCCTGCTGCCATCTCCCGGCTGGAAAAGCGGGAGCTGGGAAAAAATTCCAACCCCCATCCGTCATTCCAAGATTTCCTCAGAGAATTCCACTTCGGGATGGGTTTTGGGGGTGGGAAAATCCTGGAAAAAAGCGGGAATGAGGGGGGATGGATGGAGTCAACCCATGGGGTCATCCCGGTTTTCCTCATCCCGGTTTTCCTCATCCCGGTTTTCCTCATCCCGGTTTTCCTCATCCCGGTTTTCCTCATCCTTTGGGATCGGCGTTGGGAAAGGGATTTGGTGGCGGGATTGGGATGGATCAGGCCAAAATTCCCGGATTTTCCTCCGCTTTTCCCATCTCAGGGAAAATTTGGATCCCAAAGCAGTCGGGATATCCCAAAATCCAGCAGGATTTTCCAGAAATCATCCCACGGAATATTCCCGCTCCTTGATCCCCAAACCAGCTGTGAAATTCCCTGGAAAAGGGAATTCCTTTTCCCTGGGATCTCCAGGAAGGGGCAAAGAGCAGAATTTGGGGAACCAGAGGTTGGAAAGGTCGGGAATTTTGTTTTTCCCATGTGGAGCCATCCCGGGAATCCTGACAGGGCCTCATCCCATCCCCCCACCACCCCCATCCCATTCCCAACCTCCGGCGATTTCCATGGAAACTGCGGATCCGAATTCCATGGAAACCCCATGGCAACCCCATGGCAACCAACGGCGTTCCCAAATCCCGGAGGAGGCGGGAGAGGCCGGGAATGCTGAGCCTGGAGAGATCCGGGCCTGCTTCCCATGGAATCCACGGAATTCCCGGGATTCCGCAGAGGGAGAGGATGGGGAGAGGCCGGGAAAGCAAATCCCGGGAATTGAGAGTGGGATCCCGGTTATGGGATGTTCCCAGGGTTTCTCTGGGAATTCCAGCCCGGACGGGAATTCCTTCCCCAGATCCCAAAATCCCAAGCTCCCCTTTCCCACTGGGAATTCCATTCCCTGGCTCCTGCCCCTCCAGCCCTTCCCCAAATTCCAGCTCTCCTGGAGCCCCTTTGGGATCGGGAAGCGGCTCCAAGGATTCCCTGGATCCTTCCCTGATCCAGGGGAACATTCCCGGCTCTCCCAGCCTGGCATTGGATCCATCCCCACCCCGATTCATCCTGGAGAAGGAATTTTGGGATCCAGGGGCTTCACTGGGAATTCAGGAATTTTTCACCCCCAAATTCCATAAAAATCCCTCGGGATGGATCCTGAGCGTCCTTGATCCCAGAATCCCGGAATGGTTTGGGATAGGATCCATGGATCTCCAATCCCATCCCATTCCCACCCCACCATCCCAGGATGCTCCAACTTTTCCTGGGACACTCCCATGGATCCCTTGGGAATTCCAGCCCGGCCCCTCCCCTCATTCCAACCGCATTTCCCGAATCCCAGCGGGAAGCAGCGGCAGGAACTCTCCCGGTGCCTTTTTCCCGCTGCTTCCACGGAAAAGCGCCGGGAAAATTGGGAAAATTTGGAAAATTTGGGAGCGTGGTGGGGGGGGCGGCCATGATGCTCCCGCCGTTGCCAAGCAACGGGAAGCACCACCGCGCATGCGCAGCAGCGCTGAGACGCTGCCGCAGTTGCTTAGCAACGAGCGACGCTCAGCGTTGTGCGCATGCGCAGTGAGCGCCGCGATTCGGCCGTTGCCGAGGCAACGGGAGGCGCGCATGCGCAGAAGCGGAAGCGCACCTGCGCTCAGGTGTGCTCATGGAGGACGGGGCGGGCCCGGGGCCGAGCCCGGAGCAGGCGGAGCTCGGGCCCGAGCCTAAACCGGATCCTGAAGCTCATCCCAAACCGGATCCCGGTGCTGAGCCAGGTCCCGGTGCCGTTCCCGGTGCCGATCCCGGTGCTGATCCCGATCTCGGAGCCGATCCCGGTGCTGTTCCCGGTACCGATCGCGGTTCCGGTGCTGTTCCCGGTGCCGATCCCGGTGCTGTTCCCGGTGCTGTTCCCGGTGCTGTTCCCGGTGCCGATTCCGGTCCCGGTGCTGTTCCCGGTGCCGATCCCGATCTCAGAGCCGATCCCGGTACCGATCCCGGTGCTATTCCCGGTGCTGATCTCGGTACCGATCGCGGTTCCGGTGCTGATCTCGGTACCGATCCCGGTGCCGATCCCGGTGCCGTTCCCGATCCCGATCTCGGAGCCGATCCCGGTGCTGTTCCCGGTCCCGATCCCGTTTCCGATCCCGTTTCCGATCCCGGTGCTGTTCCCGGTTCCGATCCCGGTCCCGGCGCGGATTGGGAGCGCCAGCAGCGAATCGCCGCCCGCCGCCACCGCATCGATGCCCGGCGCCGGTGAGGAGCGGCGGGGCCATTCCCGTTCCCGGTTTTCCATAGCGGGGGGTGGTGCTGGGGGGTGCCCGCCCCAAACCGGGACGGGGCCGGGGGTCAGGAGTTCACCCCAAACTCGGGGATTACCGGAACCGGGCTCAGAACCGGAACCGGGCCTGGGGATCTGTGCCAATCCTGTCCCGGGGGCTGAGGGACATTCCCGAGATCGGGATCCATCCTAAAGGGTCAGGATCCATCCCAAATTCATTCCCAAAGGCTCAGGATCCATCCCAAAGGCTCAGGATCCATCCCAAATTCATTCCCAGAGCTCGGGATCCATCCCAAAGGCTCAGGATCCATCCCAAAGGCTCAGGATCCATCCCAAACCCAATCCCAGAGCTCAGGATCCATCCCAAACCCAATCCCAGGCTTGGGATCCATCCCAAATTCATTCCCAAAGGCTCAGGATCCATCCCAAAGGCTCAGGATCCATCCCAAATTCATCCCCAGAGCTCGGGATCCATCCCAAAGGTTCAGGATCCATCCCAATCCCAATCCCAGAGCTCAGGATCCATCCCAAAGGTTCAGGATCTATCCCAAACCAAATCCTAAAGGTTGAGGATCCATCCCAAAGGCTCAGGATCCATCCCAAACCAAATCCTAAAGGCTCAGGATCCATCCCAAAGGCTCAGGATCCATCCCAAATTCATTCCCAAAGGCTCAGGATCCATCCCAAAGGCTCGGGATCCATCCCAAACCCAATCCCGGGCTCAGGATCCATCCCAAATTCATTCCCAAATGTTCAGGATCCATCCCAATCCCAATCCCAGAGCTCAGGATCCATCCCAATCCCAATCCCAAAGGCTCAGGATCCATCCCAAATCCATTCCCAGGGCTCAGAACCATTCCGAGGGCTCCAAACCCATCCCAAACCCAATCCCAAATCCTAAAGGCTCTGGATCCATCCCAAAGGCTCAGAATCCATCCCAAACCCAATCCCAATCCCAAAGGCTCAGGATCCATCCCAATCGCAATCCCAATCCCAATCCCAATCCCAATCCCAATCCCAGGCTCGGGATCCATCCCAATCCCAATCCCAGACTCAGGATCCATCCCAATCCCAATCCCAATCCCAAAGGCTGCGGGAATATCCCGAGCGGGAAGGATCCCATTGGGATCATCCCAAATCCCTTCCCGACCCCACCTGGGATTGATCCCACTGGAATATCCAAGTGGGATGGAATTATATTATATTATATTATATTATATTATATTATATTATATTATATTATATTATATTATATTAATTATATTATATTATATTATATTATATTATATTATATATTATTATATTATATTATATTATATATTATTATATTTTATTATATTATATTATATTATATTATATTATATTATATTATATTATATTATATTATATTATATTATATTATATTATATTATATTATATTATATTATATTATATTATATTATATTATATTATATTATATTGTATTAATTATATATAATTTTTATATAAAGATTTTATTAAATAATTCACCTTTTTATTAATTTTTATATTTAATTTTCATTAAGCTTTAATTAAGGTTTTTATTAACTTTTTAGAATTAACTTTTTTATTAAGTTTTTTATTAACTTATTAAGTTTTACATTTATAACTTTTATTATCTTTCATGTTTTTATTAGATTTTATATTTTAATGTTTTTATTAAATTTTATATATTTATTTACATACTTCTTATTATTTATTAATTTTATACATAAAATCGTTATAAATAATGCTATTTTTATCGAATATTAACAAAATATTCCAACTTTTCCGTGTTTTCCGCCCAGGGAAGCCCTCGGAGAGAAGGTGGAGCGGGAAGAGAAGGAGGAGGAGGAAGAGGAGAGGAAGAGCCTGAGGCTGATCCAGGAGACCGAGAAGGTCAGGAAGGATTGGGAATTTCCTCTTGGATCCATCCTTATCCCATTTTTCCTTATTTTTGGCCCAAAACCCAAAATTCCCAAGGAATTCCTGGGATTTGAGAGGGATCCTTGGGATCCAATGGGAATTTCCTCCTGGATCCATCCCTATCCCATTTTTCCTCATTTTTGGCCCAAAAACCGGGATAGAAATTCCCAGGAACCGGGATTTGGGGCTGGATCCTTGGGATCCGATGGGAATTTCCTCCTGGATCCATCCTTATCCCATTTTTCCTCATTTTTGGCCCAAAAACCAGGAGAGAAATTCCCAAGGAATTCCTGGGATTTGAGAGGGATCCTTGGGATCCGACGGGAATTTCCTCCTGGATCCATCCTTATCCCATTTTTCCTCTTTTTTGGGCCAAAACGGGGAGAGAAATTCCCAAGGAATTCCTGGGATTTGGGGCTGGATCCTTGGGATCCAATGGGAATTTCCTCCTGGATCCATCCTTATCCCATTTTTCCTCTTTTTGGGCCAAAAACCGGGAATGAAATTCCCAAGAACCGGGATTTGGGGCTGGATCCTTGGGATCCAATGGGAATTTCCTCTTGGATCCATCCTGATCCCATTTTTCCTCTTTTTGGCCCAAAAACCGGGATAGAAATTCCCAAGGAATTCCTGGGATTTCGGGCTGGATCCTTGGGATCCGATGGGAATTTCCTCCTGGATCCATCCCTATCCCATTTTTCCTCATTTTTGGGCCAAAAACCGGGAGAGAAATTCCCAAGGACCGGGATTGGAGTGGAATCCTTGGGATCCGATGGGAATGGTTGGATTCCATGCGCTTTTCCAACCTTAATTCCATACGGGGATTCTGGGATGGGATTCCAGGATGGGATTCCGGGATGGGATTCCGGGATGGGATTTTGGGATGGGATTATGGAATGGGATGGGATTCTGGGATGGGATTCCAGGATGGGATTCCGGGATGGGATTCTGGGATGGGATTCCGGGATGGGATTCCAGGATGGGATTCCGGGATGGGATTCTGGGATGGGATTTTGGGATGGGATTTTGGGATGGGATTATGGAATTTGGATGGGATTCAGGGATGGAATTCCGGGATGGGATTCTGGGATGGGATTATGGAATAGGATGGGATTCCGGGATGGGATTTTGGGATGGGATTATGGGATGGGATTATGGGATGGGATTATGGAATGGGATGGGATTCCGGGATGGGATTTTGGGATGGGATTTTGGGATGGGATTATGGAATTGCGGGATGGGATTGCGGGATGGGATGGGAATCTGGGATGGAATTCCAGGATGGGATTATGGAATGGGATGGGATTCTGGGATGGGATTCTGGGATGGGATTTTGGGATGGGATTATGGGATGGGATTTTGGGATGGGATTATGGAATGGGATGGGATTCCGGGATGGGATTTTGGGATGGGATGGGATTCTGGGATGGGATTCTGGGATGGGATTTTGGGATGGGATTATGGGATGGGATTTTGGGATGGGATTCTGGGATGGGATTATGGAATTTGGATGGGATTCAGGGATGGAATTCTGGGATGGGATTTTGGGATGGGATTATGGAATGGGAATGGATTCTGGGATGGGATTTTGGGATGGGATTCCAGGATTCTGGGATGGGATGGGATTGCGGGATGGGAATCCAGGATGGGATTATGGAATGGGATGGGATTGCGGGATGGGATGGGAATCCAGGATGGGAATCCGGGATGGGAATTCGGGATGGGATGGGATTTGGGATGGGATTATGGAATGGGATGGGATTCTGGGATGGGATTCCGGGATGGGAATCCAGGATGGGTTGGGATTCTGGGATGGGATGGGATTCCAGGTTGGGATTCCAGGATGTGATTCTAGGATGGGATTATGGGATGGGAATCCAGGATGGGATTATGGAATGGAATGGGATTCCAGGATGGGATTCCGGGATGGGATTCCAGGATGGCATTCCGGGATGGGATTTTGGGATGGGATCATGGAATAGGATGGGATTCAGGGATGGGATTCTGGGATGGGATTCTGGGATGGGATTATGGAATGGGATGGGATTCTGGGATGGGATTTCAGGATGGGATTCTGGGATGGGATTTTGGGATGGGATTATGGAATGGGATGGGATTCTGGGATGGGATTATGGAATGGGATGGGATTGCGGGATGGGATTGCGGGATGGGATGGGAATCTGAGATGGGATTCCAGGATGGGATGGGATTCTGGGATGAGATTATGGAATGGGATGGGATTCTGGGATGAGATTCCAGGATGGGAATCCAGGATGGGATTATGGGATGGGAATCCGGGATGAGATTATGGAATGGGATGGGATTCCAAGATGGGATTCCGGGATGGGATTCCGGGATGGGATTATGGAATGGGATGGGATTCCGGGATGGGATTCCGGGATGGGATTCTGGGATGGGATTCCAGGATGGGATTCTGGGATGGGATTTTGGGATGGGATTCTGGGATGGGATTCTGGGATGGGATTCCAGGATGGGATTCTGGGATGGGATTCAGGGAAGTGATTCAGAGAAGGGATTCAGGCACGGAAAGGGCTTTTGGGATCCTTTAGGCACGGGGATTTGACCGGGATCCACGGGATTTGGATTCCCAATGATCCGGGATTAGTGCATTCCAAGCCCAAATTCCCGGGAATGTCCCTTCCCTGGCAGGTCCTGGCCAAGCTCCTTTTCCACGGGACGCAGCTGCTGACCGACGTCCAGGTGGAATCCGATCTCCGGGAATCGCGGCGGCGGGAAAAGGAGGGGCCGGAGAAGCTGAGGAGGTGAGGGGGAGGAGCCGGGAATTTTGGGAATGCTGCTGGATTCCCACGGGAAATTGAGGCCCATGAGGTGAGCCCAAATCCCACCCGGCCCAGGAGGTTGGAGGGAGTTTTCCAGAGGTTTCCTGGGAGAGCTGGAGATGGGTTTGGGAATGGGCTGGAGGGGCGGGAGCCAGGGAATGGAATTCCCAGTGGGAAAGGGGAGCTTGGGATCTTGGGATCTGGGGCAGGAATTCCCGGCCGGGCTGGAATTCCCAGAGAATCCCTGGGAATGTCCAAGGGTGGGTTTGGATCACCCCGGGATCATGGGAAGTGTCCCTGGGATGGGATTGGAGCTCCACGGATCCCATCCCAAACCATTCCGGGATTCTGGGATCGAGGACGCTCAGGATCCATCCCGAGGGATTTTTATGGAATTTGGGGATGGAAAAGGGAAGGGAGACCCTTCCTGGAGTCCCCAATTCCCAGTGAAGCCCCTGGATCCCGAAATTCCTTCTCCAGGAGGAATCGGGATGGGGATGGATCCAATGCCAGGCTGGGAGAGCCGGGAATGTTCCCCTGGATCGGGGAATGATCCAGGGAATCCTTGGAGCCGCTTCCCGATCCCAAAGGGGCTCCAGGAGAGCTGGAATTTGGGGAAGGGCTGGAGGGGCAGGAGCCAGGGAATGGAATTCCCAGTGGGAAAGGGGAGCTTGGGATTTTGGGATCTGGGGCAGGAATTCCCGGCTGGGCTGGAATTCCCAGAGAATCCCTGGGAATATCCAAGGAAAGGTTGGAGCAGCCTGGGATGGTGGGATGGGAACGGTTTGGGATGGAAGGTCCACGAATCCCACCCAAAGCATCCTGGAATTCCTCCTTGGAATTCCTCAGCGCATTCCCGGAAGGGCCCTGCCCTTCCTGCTCTGACAGTGGAATTTTTCCTAGCGGGATTTTCCAAAGATTTCCCAATTTCTGGCATTCCCTGATCCCCACCAGGATCGTTCCCGGCCGGTCCTCTCCTGCTTTTCCAGCAAATGTTCCTGGAAATTCCAGGAAACACCAAATCCATGCTCCTGGGATTTAGGGAATGGATTCATAGAAGGGATTTAGGGAAGGGATTTGGGAAAGGAAAGGGATTCAGGGAAGGAGTTTTTGGGAATGGATTTAGGCAAGGGATTCAGGGAAGGGATTCAGGGATGGGATTTAGGGATGGGATTTAGGGATGGGATTTAGGGATGGAATTCAGGGAAGGGATTCAGGGAAGGGATTCAGGGAATGAATTTATGGAAGGATTCAGGGAAGGGATTCAGGGAAGGGATTCAGGGAAGGGATTCAGGGAAGGGATTCAGGGATGGGATTCAGGGAAGGGATTCAGGGAAGGGATTCAGGGATGGGATTTAGGGAAAGGATTTATGGAAGGGATTCAGGGAAGGGATTCAGGGAAGGAATTCAGGAAAGGGATTCAGGAAAGGGATTCAGGAAAGGGGTTTAGGGAAAGGATTTATGGAAAGGATTTAGGGATGGGATTTAGGGAAGGGATTCTGGGAAGGGATTTAGGGAAGGGATTTAGGGAAGCAAAGGGATTTTAGGGAAGAGATTTAGGGAAGGAAAGGGATTTAGGGAAGGGATTCAGGAAAGGGATTCAGGGAAGGGATTTAGGGAAAGGATTTATGGAAAGGATTTATGGAAAGGATTTAGGAAAAGGATTCAGGGAAGGGATTCAGGGAAGGGATTCAAGAAAGGAGTTTTTGGGAATGGATTTAGGGAAGGGATTCATGGAAGGGATTCAGGGAAGGGATTCAGGGAAGGGATTCAGGGAAGGGATTTGGGAAAGGAAAGGGATTTTAGGGAAGAGATTTAGGGAAGGAATGGGATTTTAGGGTGGGGATTTAGGGAAGGGATTCAGGAAAGGGATTTAGGGAAGGGATTCAGGGAAGGGATTCAGGGAAAGGTTTTTGGGAAGAGATTTAGGGAAGGGATTCAGGGAAGGGATTTAGGGAAGGGATTCAGGGAAGGGATTCAAGGAAAGGATTCAGGGAAGGGATTCAGGGAAGGGATTTAGGGAAGGAGTTTCGGGAAGGGATTCAGGGAAGGGATTCAGGGAAGGGATTCAGGGAAGGGATTCAGGGAAGGGATTCAGGGAACGGATTCAGGGAAGGGATCCAGGGAAAGGTTTTTGGGAAGAGATTTAGGGAAGGGATTCATAGAAGGGATTTAGGGAAGGAAAGGGATTTAGGGAAGGGATTTGGGGAAGGGATTCAGGGAAGGGATTCAGGGAAGGGATTTGGGAAAGGAGTTTTTGGGAATGGATTCAGGGAAGGGATTCAGGGAAGGGATTTAGGGAAAGGAGTTTTTGGGAATGGATTCAGGAAAGGGATTCAGGGAAGGGATTTAGGGAAGGGATTTTAGGGTGGGGATTTAGGGAATGGATTTAGGGAAGGGATTTAGGGAAGGATTTAGGGAAGGGATTTAGGGAAGGATTTAGGGAAGGGATTTAGGGAAGAGATTTAGGGAAGGGATTCAGGGAAGGGATTTAGGGAAAGGATTTATGGAAGGGATTTAGGGAAGGGATTCAGGGAAGGGATTCAGGAAAGGAGTTTTTGGGAATGGATTCAGGAAAGGGATTTAGTGAAGGGATTCAGGGAAGGAGTTTTGGGAATGGATTCAGAGAAGGGATTCAGGGGAGGGATTTAGGGAAGGGAAAACCACATGTCTGGAGCACTTCCAGCCCTCTCCCAGCTCCCCAATTCCCGCCTTCCCGCAGGCTGGAAAAGCTGGAGGAGGAAGCCAAGCGCGGGACGGAAAAACTGGCGGAGATCAACTCCAAGTGGGGCTCGGCGGGGGACGTGAGGATCCCGCAGGAATTGTGGGATCTGCTGGAGCAGCAGCAGGAGCAGTGCCAGCAGCTCCTGGCCGGGAAGAACCGGCTGATCCGAGAGCTCCAGGAGGTACCTGGGAATTCCGGGAGCTGCTCCCTGTCCGTGGAGCCAGGCTGGGAGAGTTGGGAATGTTCCCCTGGATCGGGGAAGGATCCAGGGAATCCTTGGAGCCGCTTCCCGATCCCCAAGGGGCTCCAGGAGAGCTGGAATTTGGGGAAGGGCTGGAGGGGCAGGAGCCAGGGAATGGAATTCCCAGTGGGAAAGGGGAGCTTGGGATTTTGGGATCTGGGGAAGGAATTCCCGGCTGGGCTGGAATTCCCAGAGAATCCCTGGATCCCTGGCAGTGCCCAAGGAAAGTTTGGATCACCCTGGGATGGTGGGAAGTGTCCCTGGGATGGGATTGAAGGTCCACGGATCCCATCCCAAACCATTCCAGGATTCTGGGATCGAGGACGCTCAGGATCCATCCTGAGGGATTTTATGGAATTTGGGGATGGAAAAGGGAAGGGAGACCCTTCCTGGAATCCTGAATTCCCAGTGAAACTCCTGGATCCCAAAATTCCTTCTCCAGGAGGAATCGGGATGGGGATGGATCCAATGCCAGGCTGGGAGAGCCGGGAATGTTCCCCTGGATCGGGGAAGGATCCAGGGAATCCTTGGAGCCTTTTCCAGAGGGAAAGGAGAGCTGGAATTTGGGGAAGGGCTGGAGGGGCAGGAGCCAGGGAATGGAATTCCCAGTGGGAAAGGGGAGCTTGGGATTTTGGGATCTGGGGCAGGAATTCCTGTCTGGGCTGGAATTCCCAGAGAATCCCTGGGAGCATCCAAGGAAATGTTGGATCACCCTGGGATGGCGGGGTTGGAATCGGGTGATCCTTCCCACCCAATCCACGATAATTCCGTGTCCGGCCGTTTCCCTGCGGATTCCCGCTGGATTCCCGCTGATTCCGGCCTCCCTTTCCCTGGTTTTTCCAGGCGCTGAAGGCCAGGGAGGAGCAGTACGAGCAGGTCCTGCGGGAGCAGGCGGGTGACATCCGCCTTCTCCTGGAACGGATGGAAGAACAAACCAGGAACATGCTCCAAGCCCAGCGGCACCACCTCCGGCGCATCGAGGTACCCAATTCCCGGGAAAACCTGGAAAAGCGGGGAAAAAAATGGGAAAAACTCCTCCATATCTTTTGTGGGGAAAAAAAAATAATTCAGGGTGGTGGTGGTGGGGTGAAATCCGGGTGGGTGAAGTCGGAATCCGGAGCTCTGAGGGGTTGGGAATGAGTTTGGGAGCGACCCGGGAGCGTCGCTGCCCGGCTGTTCCCATTCCCGGAGATCCCAGCGCGGAATTCCCGTCTCTTCCGCAGAAAACGTTGGAGGAGGAGCGTCGGGAAATGCTGGCCAGCAACCGGAAAAGATGGGATGAGGCCATCCAGGACCACAACGAGCAGGAGGTGAATCCCATGGGAGATTTTTGTCCTTTTTTTGGGAAAATTCCCAAAAACCCTCCGGGATCACCGAGTCCAACCATTCCCAGAGCGGATCCAACCCCAAAAAGAGCCAAATCCACGTGGATTTTAATCCCAGCGGGAATGGGGACTCCACCCTGCTCTGGGTGGAGTCTTCCAGGTGGGAATTGTTCCCGAGATCCAACCAAACCTCCCCTGGAAGTTTCTTTCTTATCCCGTGGGAGTAGAGGCCGATCCCACCTGGCTTCAATTTTTCCGGGAATTCCGGAAAGTTCCCTCTGGAGCGTCCCTGTCTCCGGGCTCGCTGAGATGTTTTCCCAGCTCCCTCAGCTGCTCCAGCCCCATTCCCGATCCGTTCCTGTTCCCTGGACACGCTCCAGGTCCCCCTCGGAATGCCGGGATCGGCTCTGCCCTGGAGGAGTTGGGTTTTTGGGATTGGGGTGGGAACAGGCTGGGATCGGGGTGGAGGGGGTGGGATGGGGCTGGATTGGGGTGGGATGGGGTTGGAGGACATTGGATGAGGTGGGATGGGGTTGGATGAGGTTGGATGAGGTGGGATGGGGTTGGATGAGGTTGGATAAGGTTGGGATGGAGTTGGATGAGGTGGGATGGGGTTGGATGAGGTGGGATGGGGTTGGATAAAGTTGGGATGGAGTTGGATGAGGTGGGATGGGGTTGGATGAAGTTGGATGAGGTTGGGATGGAGTTGGATGAGGTAGGATGGGGTTGGATGAGGTGGAATGAGGTTGGATAAGGTTGGGATGGGGATGGATGAGGTGGGATGGGGTTGGATGAAGTTGGATGAGGTGGGATGAGGTTGGATGAGGTTGGATGAGGTTGGATGAGGTTGGATGAGGTGGGATGAGGTTGGATGAGGTTGGGATGGAGTTGGATGAGGTGGGATGAGGTTGGATGAGGTTGGGAAGGGGTTGGATGAGGTTGGATGAGGTTGGATAAGGTTGGGATGGAGTTGGATGAGGTGGGATGAGGTTGGATGAGGTTGGATGAGGTTGGATGGGGTGGGAAGGGGTTGGATGAGGTGGGATGGAGTTGGAGAAGGTTGGATGGGCTTGGATGACGTTGGGATGGGGTTGGATGAGGTGGGATGGGGTTGGATAAAGTTGGATGAGGTTGGATAAGGTTGGGATGGGGTTGGATGAGGTGGGATGAGGTGGGATGAGATTGGAGGAGGTTGGACAAGGTGGGATGAGGTTGGATGAGGTTGGATGAGATGGGAAGGGGTTGCATGAGGTGGGATGGGGTTGGAGGAGGTGGGATGAGGTTGGATAAGGTTGGGATGGGGTTGGATGAGGTGGGATGAGGTGGGATAAAGTTGGAGAAGGTTGGATGGGCTTGGATGAGGTTGGATGAGGTTGGAGAATGTTGGATGAGGTGGGATGGGGTTGGATGAGGTGGGATGGCATTGAATGTGGTAGGAGGATGTTGGATGAGGTTGGATGGGAGGGGATGAGGCTGGAGGAGATGGGATGAGGTTGGAGGACATGGGATGAGGTTGGAGGACATTGGATGAGGTTGGAGGACATTGGATGAGGTTGGAGGACATTGGATGAGGTTGGAGGACATTGGATGAGGCTGGAGGACATTGGATGAGGTTGGAAGACATTGGATGAGGTCGGAGAACATTGGATGAGGGTGGAGAACATTGGATGAGGTTGGAGGAGGTTGGATGAGGCTGGAGAACATTGGATGAGGTCGGAGGACATTGGATGAGGTGGGATAGGGTTGGATGAGGTTGGGACGGAGTTGGATGAGGTGCGATGGGGTTGGATGAGATTGGATGAGGTTGGATGAGGTTGGATAAGGTTGGGATGGAGTTGGATGAGGTGGGATGGAGTTGGATAAGGTGGGATGGAGTTGGATGAGGTTGGATAAAGTTGGATGAGGTTGGATGGGGTGGGATGAGATTGGAGGAGGTTGGACAAGGTGGGATGAGGTTGGATGGGGTGGGAAGGGGTTGGATGAAGTTGGATGAGGTTGGAGAATGTTGGATGAGGTGGGATGGGGTTGGATGAGGATGGGATGAGGTGGAATAAGTTTGGATGAGGTGGGATGGGGTTGGATGAGGCTGGAGGAGGTGGGACGAGGTTAGAGGACATTGGATGAGGTCAGAGGACATTGGATGAGATTGGAGAACATTGGATGAGATTGGAGAACATTGGATGAGGTTGGAGGAGGTGGGACGAGGCTGGAGGAGGTGGGATGAGGTTGGAGAACATTGGGTGAGGTTGGAGGACATTGGATGAGGCTGGAGGAGGTGGGATGAGGTTGGAGAATATTGGATGAGGCTGGAGAACATTGGATGAGGTCGGAGGACATTGGATGAGGTTGGAGGAGGTTGAATGAGGTCGAAGGAGGTGGGATGAGGCTGGAGAACATTGGATGAGGTTAGAGGACATTGGATGAGGCTGGAGAACATTGGATGAGGGTGGAGAACATTGGATGAGGTTAGAGGACATTGGATGAGGCTGGAGAACATTGGATGAGGGTGGAGAACATTGGATGAGGTCGGAGGACATTGGATGATGCTGGAGGAGGTGGGACGAGGTTAGAGGAGGTTGGATGAGGTTGGAGGAGGTGGGATGAGGGTGGAGGACATTGGATGAGGCTGGAGGACATTGGATGAGGGTGGAGAACATTGGATGAGGCTGGAGGAGGTGGGATGAGGCTGGAGGAGGTGGGATGAGGTTGGAGGAGGTGGATGAGGTCGGAGGACATTGGATGATGCTGGAGGAGGTGGGATGAGGTTAGAGGACATTGGATGAGGTTGGAGAACATTGGATGAGGGTGGAGAACATTGGATGAGGGTGGAGAACATTGGATGAGGTCGGAGGACATTGGATGAGGCTGGAGGAGGTGGGATGAGGCTGGAGAACATTGGATGAGGCTGGAGGACATTGGATGAGATTGGAGAACATTGGATGAGGTTAGAGGACATTGGATGAGGCTGGAGAACATTGGATGAGATTGGAGAACGTTGGATGAGATTGGAGGACATTGGATGAGATTGGAGAACATTGGATGAGGTCGGAGAACATTGGATGAGGCTGGAGGAGGTGGGATGAGGTTCTCCTTGCCCCCCCAGCTGGAATTCCTGCGGAAGCAGATGGACAAGGCGCTGGATTTCGAGCAGCAGCTGAGCGAGCTGCAGGAGGAGAGCGTGGAGAAGTACGACAGCGTGAAATTCCAGCTGGAACAGGACGTGCAGGTACCGGGAAAGGCCCCGGATCACGGAATCACCTCTGGGAATCCTGGGATGGTTTGGGTGGGAAGGGACCTCAAATTCCAAACCATTCCAACCTCGACACCTCCATGATCCCGGGGTGATCCAAACCCACCCTTGGACATTCCCAGGGATCCAGGGATTCTCTGGGAATTCCAGCCCGGCCGGGAATTCCTTCCCCAGATCCCAAAATCCCAAGCTCCCCTTTCCCACTGGGAATTCCATTCCCTGGCTCCTGCCCCTCCAGCCCTTCCCCAAATTCCAGCTCTGCTGGAGCCCCTTTGGGATCGGGAAGCGGCTCCAAGGATTCCCTGGATCCTTCCCTGATCCAGGGGAACATTCCCGGCTCTCCCAGCCCTGGAATTGGATCCATCCCCATCCCGATTCCTCCTGGAGAAGAAATTTTGGGATCCAGGGGTTTCACTGGGAATTCGGGACTCCAGGAAGGGTCTCCCTTCCCTTTTCCACCCCCAAATTCCATAAAAATCCCTCGGGATGGATCCTGAGTGTCCTCGATCCCAGAATCCCGGAATGGTTTGGGATGGGATCCATGGAGCTCCAATCCCATCCCAGGGACACTTCCCATGATCCCGGGGTGATCCAAATCCACCCTTGGACATTCCCAGGGATTCTCTGGGAATTCCAGCCCGGCCGGGAATTCCTTCCCCAGATCCCAAAATCCCAATCTCCCCTTTCCCACTGGGAATTCCATTCCCTGGCTCCTGCCCCTCCAGCCCTTCCCCAAATTCCAGCTCTCCTGGAGCCCCTTGGGGATCGGGAAGCGGCTCCAAGGATTCCCTGGATCCTTCCCTGATCCAGGGGAACATTCCCGGCCTCGCATTGGATCCATCCCCATCCCGACTCCTCTCTGGGAAGGAATTTTGGGATCCAGGGGCTTCACTGGGAATTCGGGACTCCAGGAAGGGTCTCCCTTCCCTTTTCCATCCCCAAATTCCATAAAAATCCCTCGGGATGGATTCTGACTGTCCGTGATTCCATAATCCTAGAATGGTTTGGGTGGGAAGGGACCTCAAATCCCATCCCAGGGACACTTCCCACCATCCCAGGGTGATCCAAACCCACCCTTGGACATTCCCAAGGATCCAGGGATTCTCTGGGAATTCCAGCCCAGCCGGGAATTCCTGCCCCAGATCCCAAAATCCCAAGCTCCCCTTTCCCACTGGGAATTCCATTCCCTGGCTCCTGCCCCTCCAGCCCTTCCCCAAATTCCAGCTCCCCTGGAGCCCCTTTGGGGATCGGGAAGCGGCTCCAAGGATTCCCTGGATCCTTCCCTGATCCAGGGGAACATTCCCGGCTCTCCCAGCCCTGGAGCAGCTCCCGGCATTCCCTGGCCTCGCTCCAGCAGCTCCTCACCCCCTGTTCCCGATAACTCGGAAGTTTGGGATGTTCTTCCCAGAGGTGTTTTGGGATGGAAGCAGCTCCGTGCTGGAGCTCAGCATTCCCAGGGAATGTGGGGCCGTTGGGAAGACGGGAAAACGTTGGAAAAACAACCTGGAGTTGTGTCTGGGGAAGGCTCCGGAGATAATTTTCCCTGTTTGTGTTCCACGGCCTTATCCCGGTTTGGGAGCAGCCTTGGGAACAGGGATAACAACAGAGAAATTCCTCCGGCTGCTCCAGGGAAAGTTTTCCACTGGATATTAGGAATATTTCCTTCCCCAAATTGCTGTAAAATATCCCAATATTCATCCCCACAAATGCAGAATTCCCTAAGGAGGAGGAGCGGGAATTTTCTGTGCCCACTGCAGGTGGAAAAAAAAAATAAATTAAAATTCCCGGAAGCAAAAATTGCAGCTGGGACTGGGATTTAGGGTGGGAATTCCGAGGTGGGAGAGGCTGGGATTGGGAAGGATTTCCCTGGTGGTTGTTTAGGGTTTGGCTTTGGATTTCTGCCTTGGGTGGAATTTTTGGGAATTAACCCCTGGATCGTGGCTTGCCTCCATCCTCTGGAAAGGGAAAAACTCTTGGCCCTGCTGGGATTTAATTCCAGCTTTTCTTTTCCTGGGGAATCCAAACCCTTTCCGGGAGTTTCCCTGGGTTTTCCCTAAACTCCAGGTTCATCTTTCTGATCCTTTTATTTTTTCCCTGTGGAATTCTTTGTGATTTTTTTTTTTCCCATGGAATTCCAGTACCTGGAGAGGAAACTCCAGCAGATGAAGGGAATTCACCACCTGAACCAGGTGAAGCTGGAATACAACCTGGACGTGCTCCGGCAGCTGGATGTGGAAAATTCCACGCTCCGATCCCAGCAGAAAAGGAAAATCAGCCGGTAAAACCCACCCCGGGAATCCCCGCCCGTTCCAAAGCTTTTCCCCACCTCGGGGAAAATTCCCAAATCCCGGCTCTTCGCCCCTTCCCAGATTCTGAACATCCCTGGAATTGCTGAGGGACAAAATGGCCAAGCAGGAGATGAAATTCCAAGAGGAATTTTCATCCCTTTTTTGTCCCTTCCCAGATTCTGGACATCCCTGGAATTGCTGAGGGACAAAATGGCCAAGCAGGAGACGAAATTCCAAGAGGAATTTTTGTCCCTTCCCACATTCCGGACGTCCCTGGAACTGCTGAGGGGCAAAATGGCCAAGCAGGAGATGAAATTCCAAGAGGAATTTTTGTCCCTTTTTTGTCCCTTCCCAGATTCCAGACGTCCCTGGAACTGCTGAGGGACAAAATGGCCAAGCAGGAGACGAAATTCCAAGAGGAATGTTTGTCCCTTTTTTGTCCCTTCCCAGATTCCGGAGGTCCCTGGAATTGCTCAGGGACAAAATGGCCAAGCAGGGGATGAAATTCCAAGAGGAATTTTTGTCCCTTTTTTGTCCCTTCCCAGATTTTGGACCTCCTTGGAATTGCTGAGGGACAAAATGGCCAAGCAGGGGATGAAATTCCAAGAGGAATTTTTGTCCCTTCCCAGGTTCCGGACCTCCCTGGAATTGCTGAGGGACAAAATGTCAAAGCAGGAGACGAAATTCCAAGAGGAATTTTTGTCCCTTCCCAAATTCCGGATGTCCCTGGAACTGCTGAGGGACAAAATGGCCAAGCAGGGGATGAAATTCCAAGAGGAATTTTGTCCCTTTTTTGTCCCTTCCCAGATTCCAGACCTCCCTGGAATTGCTGAGGGACAAAATGGCCAAGCAGGAGATGAAATTCCAACAGGAATTTTTGTCCCTTCCCAGATTCCGGACGTCCCTGGAACTGCTGAGGGACAAAATGGCCAAACAAGAGACAAAATTCCAAGAGGAATTTTTGTCCCTTTTTTGTCCCTTCCCAGATTCCGGACGTCCCTGGAATTGCTGACGGACAAAATGGCCAAGCGGGGGATGAAATTCCAAGAGGAATTTTTGTCCCTTCCCAGATTCCGGACGTCCCTGGAACTGCTGAGGGACAAAATGTCCAAGCAGGAGATGAAATTCCAACAGGAATTTTTGTCCCTTCCCAGATTCCGGACGTCCCTGGAACTGCTGAGGGACAAAATGGCCAAGCAGGAGATGAAATTCCCAGAGGAATTTTTGTCCCATTTTTGTCCCTTCCCAGATTCCGGACATCTCTGGAATTGCTGAGGGACAAAATGGCCAAGCAGGAGATGAAATTCCAAGAGGAATTTTTGTCCCTTCCCAGATTCCGGACGTCCCTGGAATTGCTGAGGGACAAAATGGCCAAGCAGGGGATGAAATTCCAAGAGGAATTTTTGTCCCTTCCCAGATTCCGGACATCCCTGGAATTGCTGAGGGACAAAATGGCCAAGCAGGAGACGAAATTCCAAGAGGAATTTTTGTCCCTTTTTTGTTCCTTCCCAGATTCTGGACGTCCCTGGAATTGCTGAGGGACAAAATGGCCAAACAAGAGACAAAATTCCAAGAGGAATTTTTGTCCCTTCCCAGATTCCGGACGTCCCTGGAACTGCTGAGGGACAAAATGGCCAAGCAGGAGATGAAATTCCAACAGGAATTTTTGTCCCTTCCCAGATTCCGGACATCCCTGGAATTGCTGAGGGACAAAATGGCCAAACAGAGATGAAATTCCAAGAGGAATTTTTGTCCCTTCCCACATTCCAGACGTCCCTGGAACTGCTGAGGGACAAAATGGCCAAGCAGGGGGTGAAATTCCAAGAGGAATTTTTGTCCCTTCCCAGATTCTGAACATCCCTGGAATTGCTGACGGACAAAATGGCCAAGCAGGGGGTGAAATTCCAAGAGGAATTTTTGTCCCTTCCCAGATTCCGGACATCCCTGGAACTGCTGAGGGACAAAATGGCCAAGCAGGAGACGAAATTCCAAGAGGAAAAGCAGAGCCTGGAATCTGAGCTGGAGCGTCTCACCGGGCAGTTCCAGGAGATGCAGAGCCGGATGAGGTGGGAATTCCAGGGCTTGGAATTCCGACCCCGCGGGGATCCTCGGGAACGGCGGAGCGGGATCCGATCCCCTCGGGATCCTTTTTCCCGCAGGCAGCTGATGCGCAGCAGCGCCGAGAAATTCCGGCAGGTTTGGATCGCCCACGAGGAGGAGGCCAAAGCCCTGATCCGGGAAGCGCTGGATGCCGATCGGATCATCCGCGTCCAGCAGTTGGGAATGCCGTGGGAAGAGCCTGGCTTGGTTTTCCTGGATAACGTGGGACCTCTGGGACGCCGCCAGGAGAAGAGGGACGCCATGCAGGTGGCCACCAAACTTCTGGAAGGTGGGATCCGTGAATTCCTTGGAATTTACAGGGGGAAAGGCTCCGGCGTCCCGCCGATCCTTGGGATTTCCAGATGGGATCATCCGGGAGTCGCCAGCCCTGAGCTGGCTCGTTCCAAGGGATATTCCCACTGTTTTTTCCCGGTTTTCCCAGTTCCAACAAGCAGCTCTCATCCCAGGAATTTGTTTTCCAGGGATTTTGCCGCTGGTGACTCCCAAGGTTTGGGATTTTGCTCCCAGGTTCCAGGAGATTTGTTTTCCAGGGATTTTGCCGCCGGTGGCTCCCAAGGTTTGGGATTTTGCTCCCAGGTTCCAGGAGATTTGTTTTCCAGGGATTTTGCCGCCGGTGACTCCCAAGGTTTGGGATTTTGCTCCCAGGTTCCAGGAGATTTGTTTTCCAGGGATTTTGCCGCCGGTGATTCCCAAGGTTTGGGATTTTGCTCCCAGCTTCCCTCTCTGATTTTCAGGGATTGAGTCTGGAAAAGCGGAGCAGGAAGGGAGGAGGAAGAAAGGAGAGCGGAGCGCAGAAGGAGGGAAGGAAAACCAGGAAAAGGTGGAGGAAACAGCCACATCCCGGCCGGGCATTCCCAGGAAAACTCTCCGGAAAATCCTGGAGGTCCTGAGCGAGGAGTCGGTGAGCGCTGCTGGGATCCGGGAGCGGCCCCGGATCCAGGTTTTTTTGTGGATTCCTTTGGAATGAGGGCTGGGAACGCTCACCGTGGCTCTGCCGCCTCTTCCCGGCCTTTTTCCCAAGGGATTCCTGCTGGAAAACAAACTCCTAAAGCCGCTGCGGGAGGTGGTGGGACCCCGGAACGACGTCCGGCAGCTCCGGTCCGTCCTCGAGGTGAGCTGGGATCGGATCTCCGGGATTGGGCTTGGAATGCTCAGCACCAGGAGGATGTGGAAGAGCTGGGAATGTTCCCCTGGATCGGGGAAGGATCCAGGGAATCCTTGGAGCCGCTTCCCGATCCCCAAGGGGCTCCAGGGGAGCTGGAATTTGGGGAAGGGCTGGAGGGGCAGGAGCCAGGGAATGGAATTCCCAGTGGGAAAGGGGAGCTTGGGATTTTGGGATCTGGGGAAGGAATTCCCAGCCGGGCTGGAATTCCCAGAGAATCCCTGGATCCCTGGCAGTGCCCAAGGGTGGATTTGGATCACCCCGGGATTGTGGGAAGTGTCCCTGGGATGGGATTGGAGGTCCATGGATCCCATCCCAAACCATTCTGGGATTCTGGGATCGAGGACGCTCAGGATCCATCCCGAGGGGTTTTTATGGAATTTGGGGATGGAAAAGGGAAGGGAGACCCTTCCTGGAGTCCCCAATTCCCAGTGAAGCCCCTGGATCCTGAAAATTCCTTCCCAGAGAGAAGTCAGGATGGGTATGGATCCAATCCCGGCCTGGGAGAGCCGGGAATGGAGGGAATTCCCTGGAAAGGGGAGGAATTTGGGAAGGAATTCCCGGCTGGGCTGGAATTCCCAGAGAAGCTGTGGCTGCCCCAGGACCCCTGGGAATGTCCAAGTTTTGGGATCATGGAAGGTGTCCTCACCCAAGGAGTGGGATGAGCTTTGAGGTCCCTTCCCGCCCAGAACATTCCGTGATTCCCAGATTCCCAGCTCCAGCCCATCCCGATGATTTGAGCACCTCCAGGACTCCTCCAGCCCGTTCCCAGATTTTCCCATCCATGGGCATTCCCGGCTTCCCACCATTCCTTCCTTCCCTGGCATTTCCTCTCATCCCGGAAAATTCCCTTCCCACGGAATTCCCGCTTTTCCAGGCCCTCCGGATCGAGGACGAGGACGAGCTGCGCGAGCTCCTGGATTTTTTCCTGGACTACGAATCCCAGAACGCGCCCAAGATCCAGGTGGGATCACCCGGCGGATCCCAGGATCCCAAGAATTCCGGGAATGAGGATCGCTGTGTTCATATCCAAAAAAAAAACAACCAAAAAATTCCAAATCCATCTTTTTTCCCTCCAGGTCACCTGGGCTGGAGAAGATCCCGCGGATCCGGCTGAGGACCGAGGGAGCGGCCGATCCCATTCCCAGCGGGATCAGCGCCAACCCCCCGGGAGCTCCCCGCGCGTCCCGTCCATCCAAGTGGATCACGTCCTGACAATCCTGCGGGAATTCCTGCAGGAATTTGTCAAGCTGAGGTGGGAACAGCGGGATGGAGCCAAACCGGGATCCAGGGAATGTCCTGGGAATTCCCGGGTTGTCCTGCTCGGAGAAAGAGCTTCCCAACCTTCCCTGCTCCATGGCGGAGGGGTCAGGAGATTCCCGAGTTTGGGAATAAACCGGCAGGAGATGATCCGGGACCCCCGAAGAGAGGGAAAGATGGAGTTTGGTTCTCCTTCCCAAGGATTGGCTCCCATCCCAAGGGTTTGTTCTCTCTTCCCAAAAATTTGTCCTCCATCCCAAAGATTTGCTCTCCATCCCAAGGATTTGCTCTCCATCCCATCCCAAGGTTTTTATCTTTATCCCAAAAGTTTGTTCTCCATCCCAAGGATTCGTTCAACATCCCAAGGATTTGTTCTCCATCCCAGGGATTTGTTCTCCATCCCAGAGATTTGTTCTCCATCCCAGGGATTTTTTCTCCATCCCAGGGATTTGTTCTCTATTCCCAACTATCCCTAAGATTTGTTCTCCATCCCAAGGATTTGTTCTCCATCCCAAAGATTTTTTTCTCTATTCCCAAAGGTTTTTTTTCTCCATTTGTTTCTCAATTTGGGATTTGTTCTCCATCCCAAGAATTCTTTCAGCATTCCAGGGATTTGTTCTCCATCCCAAAGATTTGTTCTCTATTCCCAAAGATTTTTTTCTCCATCCAAGAATTCTTTCAGCATTCCAAGGATTTGTTCTCCATCCCAAAGATCTCTTCTCTATTCCCAAAGTTTTTTTCTCTATCCCAGGGATTTGTTCTCCATCCCAAGAATTCTTTCAGCATTTCAGGAATTTGTTCTCCATCCCAAAGATTTGTTCTCTATTCCCAAGGTTTTTCTCTCTATCCCAAAGATCTGTTCTCTGTTACCAAAATTTTTTTTTCTCCATTTGTTTCTCAATTTGGGATTTGTTCTCCATCCCAAGAATTCTTTCAGCATTCCAAGGATTTGTTCTCCATCTCAAAGATTTGTTCTCTAATCCCAAAGATTTTTTTCTCCATCCCAGGGATTTGTTCTCTATTCCCAAAGTTTTTTTTCTCCATCCCAGGGATTTGTTCTCCATCCCAAACTTTCGATCCCCATCCCAAAGATTTGTTCTCTATTCCCAAGATTTTTTTCTCCATCCCAGGGATTTGTTCTCCATCCCAGGGATTTGTTCTCCATCCCAAGAATTCTTTCAGCATTCCAAGGATTTGTTCTCCATCCCAAGGATCCATTCACCATCCATGGGGTTTCTTCCCCATCCCAAACTTTCGATCCCCATCCCAAACTTTGTTCTCCATCCGCAGGGACGAAGGACCCCCCAGGGAAATCCAGGACATCCGGGACAATTCCAAGGACGGGGAATACTGGGAAGGGCTGACCCGCGTCATTCCCGAGCGGACACTCAAACTTTGGGATGCGCTTGGAGCCGCGCTCCTGGAATATCAGTGAGTGCCCGGGGTGGGGAGGGCTGGGAAAATTCCGGGATTTTTCCACGTTATCCCGCGGGTTTTCCACATCTCTTTCCCAGTAAAGTTCTGACCCGGAGATCCGAGCTCTTTTCCGAGGCCGCCGCCCTGCAGCGGCAGAACTCGGAGCTGGGAATGCTGCTGCAGGAATATTTGGGATCCGCACACGGCCGGTGAGCTCGGCATTCCCGGGGAAAATTCCGGACACGGATCCCAGCGGGATCCATCGCCAGTGCCGGCTGTGGATTTTACTGGAGCTGAGCCGGGAATTCCCGGCAGGGGTTAATAAAAGATTCCCAAATCTGGATCCGTGTGTGGAGCAGATCGGGAATGGGAGCGCATCCGGGTGTCCTCACCATCCAGGGAATTCCTGGAATTGTGGGAAGTGCCTCAAAGCCGTGGGATCTGTGGCATGGAATTCCGGGATGGAAGCTTAAATCCCATCCCATTCCAACTCTGATGATCCAGAGAATTCCTGGAATTGTGGGAAGTGCCTCAAAACCGTGGGATCTGCAGCGTGGAATTCCGGGATGGAAGCTTAAATCCCATCCCATTCCAACTCTGATGATCCAGAGAATTCCTGGAATTTTGGGAAGTGCCACAAAGCCGTGGGATGTGAGACAGGGAATTTTCAAATTCCGAGATCGAAGCTTAAATCCCATCCCATTCCAACCCTGACACCTTCCACGATCCAGGAAATTCCTGGAATTGTGGGAAGTGACACAAAGCCGTGGGATCTGCAGCATGGAATTCCGGGATGGAAGCTTAATTCCAAGCCTGACACCTTCCACCATCCAGGGAATTCCTGGAATTGTGGGAAGTGCCACAAAGCCGTGGGATCTGAGACAGGGAATTTTCAAATTCCGGGATGGAAGCTTCAATCCCATCCCATTCCAACTCTGACGATCCAGAGAATTCCTGGAATTGTGGGAAGTGCCTCAAAGCCGTGGGATCTGTGGCATGGAATTCCAGGATGGAAGCTTAATTCCAATCCCAACACCTTCCACCATCCAGGGAATTCCTGGAATTGTGGGGAGTGCCACAAAACCGCGGGATCTGCGGCATGGAATTCCGGGATGGAATCTTAAATCCCATCCCATTCCAAGCCCGACACCTTCCACCATCCCAGGATGCTCCAAAGTTTCTTTGGACACTTCCAGGGAGGAATTCTCTGGGAATTCCATCCCCAAAATCCCAAATATCCCTGACAGCCCCACAGATCCCAAAAATCCCATGGAATGCTCAGGGCTGGAATTCTGCCTGCTGGGAAAGGACCTGGAAAGAATTCCTGCCTGGAAAAAGGTTTTCAATCCCAATTCCTGGCGGGATTTCAAATCCCTGTGGATCCTGGAATTCTCCCATTCCAGAGGGTTTTCCACCCTAAGGAATTCCATGATCCCTCCTGCTTCTCCCAGATATTTTTTCCCCCTCCGGCTTTTCCCAAAAATCCCACCCCAATCCCTTTTCCCTGTCCTTAATTCCCACAATTCCGGGCCGGGATTTTCCAGCCGGGATTTGATTTTCCAGCTGGGATTTTCCAGCCGGGATTTTTCCAGCCGGGATTTGATTTTCCAGCCGGGATTTTTCCAGCCGGGATTTTTCCAGCCGGGATTTTCCAGCCGGGATTTTCCAGCTGGGATTTTTCCAGCAGGATTTTTCCAGCCGGGATTTTTCCAGCCGGGATTTTTCCAGCCGGGATTTTTCCAGCTGGGATTTTTCCAGCCGGGATTTTCCAGCCGGGATTTTTCCAACCAGGATTTTTCCAGCCGGGATTTTTCCAGCCGGGATTTCCCAGCCGGGATTATTCCAGCTGGGATTTTCCAGCCGGGATTTTCCAGCTGGGATTTTTCCACCCGGAATTTTTCCAGCCGGGATTTTTCCAGCCAGGATTTGATTTTCCAGCCGGGATTTTTCCAGCTGGGATTTTTCCAGCCGGGATTTTCCAGCCGGGATTTTTCCAGCCGGGATTTTTCCAGATGGGATTTTTCCACACGGAATTTTTCCAACTGGGATTTTTCCAGCCGGGATTTTTCCAGCCGGGATTTTTCCAGCCGGGATTTTCCAGCCGGGATTTTCCAGCCGGGATTTTTCCAGCCGGGATTTTCCAGCCGGGATTTTTCCAGCCGGGATTTTTCCAGCCGGGATTTTTCCAGCTGGGATTTTCCAGCCGGGATTTTCCAGCCGGAATTTTTCCAGCCGGGATTTTTCCAGCTGGGATTTTCCAGATGGGATTTTTCCAGCCGGGATTTTCCAGCCGGGATTTTCCAGCCGGGATTTTTCCAGCCGGGATTTTCCAGCCGGGATTTTCCAGCCGGGTTTTTCCAGCCGGGATTTTTCCAGCCGGGATTTTCCAGCCGGGATTTTCCAGCCGGGATTTTTCCAGCCGGGTTTTTCCAGCCGGGATTTTTCCAGACGGGATTTTTTTCCAGGCCGGGATTTTTCCAGCCGGGATTTTCCAGCCGGAATTTTCCAGCTGGGATTTTTCCAGCCGGGATTTTCCAGCCGGGATTTTTCCAGCCGGGATTTTCCCAGCCAGGATTTTTCCATCCGGAATTTTTCCAGCTGGGATTTTCCAGCCAGGATTTTCCAGCCGGGATTTTCCAGCCGGGATTTTCCAGCCGGGATTTTTCCAGCCGGGATTTTTCCAGCCGGGATTTTCCAGCCGGGATTTTCCAGCCGGGATTTTTCCAGCCGGGATTTTTTCAGCCGGGATTTTTCCAGCCGGAATTTTTCCAGCCGGGATTTTCCAGCCGGGATTTTCCAGCCGGGATTTTTCCAGCCGGGATTTTCCAGCCGGGATTTTCCAGCCGGGATTTTTCCAGACGGGATTTTCCAGCCGGGATTTTTCCAGCCAGGATTTTCCAGCCGGAATTTTTCCAGCCGGGATTTTTCCAGCCGGGATTTTTCCAGCTGGGATTTTCCAGCTGGGATTTTCCAGCCGGGATTTTTCCAGATGGGATTTTTCCAGCCGGAATTTTTCCAGCCGGGATTTTTCCAGCCGGGATTTTCCAGCCGGGATTTTCCAGCCGGGATTTTTCCAGCCGGGATTTTTCCAGCCGGGATTTTTCCAGCCGGGATTTTCCAGCCGGGATTTTCCAGCCGGGATTTTTCCAGACGGGATTTTCCAGCCGGGATTTTTCCAGCCAGGATTTTCCAGCCGGAATTTTTCCAGCCGGGATTTTTCCAGCCGGGATTTTTCCAGCTGGGATTTTCCAGCTGGGATTTTCCAGCCGGGATTTTTCCAGATGGGATTTTTCCAGCCGGAATTTTTCCAGCCGGGATTTTTCCAGCCGGGATTTTCCAGCCGGGATTTTCCAGCCGGGATTTTTCCAGCCGGGATTTTTCCAGCCGGGATTTTTCCAGCCGGGATTTTCCAGACGGGATTTTCCCAGCCGGGTTTTTCCAGCCGGGATTTTTCCAGCCGGGATTTTTCCCATCCCTTCCAACCTCCCCCCGCTCTGTTCCCAGCAGCCGAATCTCATTCCCAGCGCGGATTCCGAGACAATTTTATCTTTAACCTTGGAACTCCCAGACTTGGCTCCAAAATTTCACATTCCACAGGAAAAAAACAACTTTTTTAAATTATTATTTTTCTCTTTTTTTTCTTTTATTTATTCTTTCTTTTTCTTATTTTTTATTTTCTTTTTTCTTTTATTTATTTTTTCTTCCCCCCCTTTATTTCTTTTCTTCTTTATTTCTTTTTTCCTTTATTTTTTTTTCCTTTATTTCTTTTTTCCCCTGTATTTCTTTTTTCTTTTTTACTTTTTTCTTTTATTTTATTTTGTACCCTTTCCCCCCTTTTTTTTCTTTTTCCTTTTTTATTTTTTCTCTCTTTCCTTTTTTCTTTCCTTTTCCTTTTGTCTCTTTTCCCTTTTTTTCCTTTTATCCTTTTTCCTTTTTTCTTATTTTCCTATCTTCCTTTTTTTTTCTTTTTTCCCCTTTTTCTTTTTTCTTTTTTCCCTTTTCTTTCCTTTTTTCTTTTTTTCTTTTTCCCATTTTCCTCCCTCCCTATTTTTTATTTTGTTCCTTTTATCATCTTTTTTCCTTTTTCCTCTTTTTCCTTTTTTTCTTTTTTCTCTCTTTCCCTTTTTCTTTCTTTCTTTTTCCTTTTCCTTTTGTCTCTTTTCCCTTTTTTCCCTTTTTCCCTTTTTCCTTTTTTCTTATTTTCCTATTTTCCTTTTTTTCTTTTTTTCCCCTTTTTATTTTTTCCTTTTTTCCCTTTTTTTTCCTTTTTTCTTTTTTTTTTTCTTTTTTCCCATTTTCCTCCCTCCCTATTTTTTATTTTGTCCCTTTTATCATCTTTTTTCCTTTTTCCTTTTTTCTTTTTTCTCTCTTTCCTTTTTTCTTTTTCCTTTTTTTTTTTTTTTTTTTTTTTTTCTTTTTTTTTTTCTTTTTTTTTTTTTTTTCTTTTTCTTTTTTTTTACTTTTTTCCCCTTTTTCTTTTTTCTTTTTTTCCCTTTTCTTTTCTTTTTTCCTTTTTTTTCTTTTTTCCCATTTTCCTCCCTCCCTATTTTTTATTTTGTCCCTTTTATCATCTTTTATCTTTTTTCCTCTTTTTCCTTTTTTCTCTCTTTCCTTTTTTCTTTTTCCTTTTTCCTTTTCCTTTTGTCTCTTTTCCCTTTTTTCCTTTTTCCTTTTTTTTTTTTTTTTTTTTTTCTTTTTTTTTTTTTTTTTTTTCTTTTTCTTTTTTTTTTTTTTTTTCCCCTTTTTTCTTTTTTTTTTCTTTTTTCCCATTTTCCTTTTTCTTTTTCTTTTTCTTTTATCTTTTTCTTTTTTCCTTTTCCTCTTTTTCCTTTTTTCTTTTTTCTCTCTTTTTTCTTTTTTCTTTTTCTTTTGTCTCTTTTCCCTTTTTTCCCTTTTTCCCTTTTTCCTTTTTTCCTTTTTCCTTATTTTCCTATTTTCCTTTTTTTTATTATTTTTTCCCCTTTTTCTTTTTTCTTTTTTTCCCTTTTTTTTCCTTTTATCTTTTTTTTTCTTTTTTCCCATTTTCCTCCCTCCCTATTTTTTATTTTGTTCCTTTTATCATCTTTTTTCCTTTTTCCTCTTTTTCCTTTTTTTCTTTTTTCTCTCTTTCCCTTTTTCTTTCTTTCTTTTTCCTTTTCCTTTTGTCTCTTTTCCCTATTTTCCCTTTTTTCCTTTTTCCTTTTTTCTTATTTTCCTATTTTCCTTTTTTCCTTTTTTTCCCTTTTTCTTTTCTCTTTTTTTCCCTTTTTGTTTTCCTTTTCCCTTTTTTCTTATTTTCCTATTTTCCTTTTTTTTTCTTTTCTTTTTTCCCTTTTCCTTTTTTCTTTTTTTTCCCCTTTTTTTTTTCCTTTTCCTTTTTTTCTTTTGTTTTCTTTGTTTTCTTTTCTTTTCTTTTTTTTCCTTTTTCCTCCCTATTTTTTCTCTTTCCTTGCATAACTTTTGCATTTCTCCCTCTTCCCACATCAGGAATTTTCTTTTTTTTTGGGCGGGAGCGGCGGAATTTTGTGCACCACCCCGCGACTCCCGCTGTAACAACACGAAAAAAACCGGGAATACCGGAACGGGTGAAAAACCGGGAAAGGGAAAATCCCGGTAGAACCGAATTTTGGGGAACGCCAATTCCCGAAGGAACGGGGGAGGAGGAAGAGCCGGACACGGGAATTTCTGGGATCGGAACATCCCGAATTTCCCGCCGGGACGCGCCGGGAGGTGGCGGCGGGGCGGGTCCCGGTGCGGATCCCGGTGCGGATCCCGGGGCGGATCCCGGGGCGGGTCCCGGGGCGGATCCCGGGGCGGGTCCCGGGGCGGATCCCGGGGCGGATCCCGGTGCGGATCCCGGGGCGGATCCCGGGGCGGATCCCGGGGCGGGTCCCGGGGCGGGTCCCGGTGCGGGTCCCGGTGCGGATCCCGGGGCGGATCCCGGGGCGGGTCCCGGTGCGGATCCCGGGGCGGGTCCCGGTGCGGGTCCCGGTGCGGATCCCGGTGCCGATCCCGGTTCGGATCCCGGTGCGGGTCCCGGTGCGGATCCCGGGGCGGGTCCCGGTACTGATCCCGGTGCGGATCCCGGGGCGGATCCCGGGGCGGGTCCCGGTGCGGATCCCGGGGCGGGTCCCGGGGCGGATCCCGGGGCGGATCCCGGGCCGGGTCCCGGGGCGGGTCCCGGTGCGGATCCCGGGGCGGGTCCCGGGGCGGATCCCGGGGGGGGTCCCGGTGCGGATCCCGGGGCGGGTCCCGGTGCGGGTCCCGGTGCGGATCCCGGTGCCGATCCCGGTTCGGATCCCGGTGCGGGTCCCGGTGCGGATCCCGGTGCGGGTCCCGGTACTGATCCCGGGGCGGGTCCCGGGGCGGATCCCGGGGCGGGTCCCGGTGCGGATCCCGGGGCGGGTCCCGGGGCGGATCCCGGGGCGGATCCCGGGGCGGATCCCGGGGCGGGTCCCGGTGCGGATCCCGGGGCGGATCCCGGGGCGGATCCCGGGGCGGATCCCGGGGCGGGTCCCGGTGCGGATCCCGGTTCGGAACCGCCCCCGGAGCTGATCCGATCCCGCTCCGCCCTCCGGGAGCACCGGGAATATCAGGAACTCCGGGATGTGGCAGGAGGGCGAGCGGAGAGCCCCGCGCCGCCTGCAGCGGAGGAAGGAGCGCTGCAAACGGTGCCAGCACCGAACCGGGACCAGGTGAGACCGAACCCACCTCTGTCACCGGCCCCGGTACCGGCCGGACCCCGAACCGGCACCGGGACCGCGGGAAGGGCCCGGAGACACGGCGGGATGCCACGTGGAGCGGGGCTGGGCTGCGGGACCGAGCTCGGCCCGGGGCGGGGAACCCGACCCGGTACCGGGACTGGGGCACCGGGAACCGGAGTGCGGGACCGAGCTGGGCCCGGGGTGGGGAACCCGGACCCGGTACCGGGAGTGGGGAACCGGGACCGGGCACCGGGACTGGGGAACCGGGGACCGGAGTGGCCCCGGGATAGGGGACAGAGCTGGGCCGGGCGTGGGGAACCCGGATCCGGTACCGGGACTGGGGGAACCGGGAACCGGAGTGGCCCCGGGGTGCGGGACCGAGCTGGGCCCGGGGTGGGGAACCCGGACCCGGTACCGGGACTGGGGGATCGGGAACCGGAGTGGCCCCGGGCTGCGGGACCGAGCTGGGCCCGGGGTGGGGAACCCGGACCCGGTACCGGGACTGGGGCACCGGGAACCGGAGTGCGGGACCGAGCTGGGCCCGGGGTGGGGAACCCGGACCCGGTACCGGGACTGGGGGATCGGGACCGGGCGCCGGGACTGGGGCACCGGGAACCGCAGTGGCCCCGGGGCGCGGGACGGAGCTGGGCCCGGGGTTGGAAACCCGGACCCGGTACCGGGACGGGGGATCGGGAACCGGAGTGGCCCCGGGGTGCGGGACCGATCTGGGCCGGGGGTTGGAAACCCGGACCCGGTACCGGGACTGGGGGATCGGGAACCGGAGTGGCCCCGGGATGGGGGATAGGGGGTGGGGAACCGGGACCCGGTACCGGGAGTGGGGCACCGGCAACCGGAGTGGCCCCGGGGTGCGGGACCGAGCTGGGCCCGGGGCTGGAAACCCGGACCCGGTACCGCGACTGGGGAACCGGGACCGGGGACCGGCACTGGGGAAACCCGGGACCGGAATGGCCCCGGGATAGGGGACACCGAGCTGGGCCAGGGGTTGGAAACCCGGACCCGGTACCGGGACTGGGGGATCGGGAACCGGAGGGGCCCCGGGATGGGGGATAGGGGGTGGGGAACCGGGACCTGGCACCGGAATGGCCCCGGGGTGCGGGGACCGAGCTGGGCCCGGGGTGGGGAACCCGGACCCGGTACCGGGACTGGGGGATCGGGAACCGGAGTGGCCCCGGGGTATGGGACCGAGCTGGGCTGGGCGTGGGTGACCCGGACCCGGTACCGGGACTGGGGAACCGGGAACCGGAGTGGCCCCGGGGTGGGGGATAGGGCGTGGGGAACCGGGACCTGGCACCGGAATGGCCCCGGGATAAGGGACACGGAGCTGGGCCGGGGGTTGGAAACCCGGACCCGGTACCGGGACTGGGGGAACCGGGTACCGGAGTGGCCCCGGGGTGCGGGACCGAGATGGGCCCGGGGCTGGAATCCCGGACCCGGTACCGGGAGTGGGGAACCGGAGTGGCCCCGGGGTACGGGACCGAGCTGGGCCCGGGAGTTGGAAACCCGGACCCGGTACCGGGACTGGGGGATCGGGAACCGGAGTGGCCCCGGGCTGCGGGACCGAGCTGGGCCCGGGGTGGGGAACCCGGACCCGGTACCGGGACTGGGGCACCCGGGACCGGGCACCGGGAATGGGGGATCGGGAACCGGAGTGGCCCCGGGATAGGGGACACAGAGCTGGGCCCGGGGTTGGAAACCCGGACCCGGTACCGGGACTGGGGCATCGGGAACCAGAGTGGCCCCGGGATGGGGGATAGGGCGTGGGGCACCGGGAGCGGTCCGGACACCCGGGGCTGCCCCGGGTTGGGGGGACGCCGGTCCGGGCCCGAATTTGGGGAACCGGGGCTGCCCTGTGGTCCGGGCACCGGGGAGAACCCCGGGGTGGGGGTCCAAATGCAGGTCCCGGTCACAGGGTCCGGTTCCGGTCACCGGGGCTGTCCCGGGGGAGAAAAGTGGGGGGATCCGGTCACCGGAGTAGCCGCGGAGGTGGGGACCGGGACATGTGGGGCGGAACCGGGCACCGGGTCTGCGCCGAGTTTGGGGGACCGAAACCGGGAGGTGGGGACCCAGAACCGGGCACCGGGACTGCCCCGGGTTGGGGGGACCGAAACCGGGCTCTGGGGACCCAGAACCGGCACCGGGGCTGCCCCGGAGGTGGGAATCGGGACTTGGGGACCCAGAACCGGGCACCGGGGCTGCCCCGAGTTTGGGGGACCGAAACCGGGACTTGGGGACCCAGAACCGGCACCGGGACTGCCCCGGAGGTGGGAATCGGGACTTGGGGACCCAGAACCGGGCACCGGGACTGCCCCGGGCGAGGCTCTCGGTCCAACCGCGGGCCCGGGGCAGTCCCGGGCGCTTTTGCCGCCGGTGCCCGCGGGCCGAACCCTCCCCCGAACCCTCCCCCGAACCCTCCCGCGAACCGTCCCCGGCAGCGGCCCCGGGGCGGGACGCGGCTGAGTCACCGGCAGGAAACGGAGCGCTTGCATCAGAAACCGGGAGCCGCTGGTCCGGTGGGGCGGGAGCGGTACAGCCGGGAAACATCCCATTGACAATGGAAAAATCGTATTGCCAGGGGAAAAATGCCAAGGGAAAAAAATGGCATTGCCAAGGGCAAAAATCGCTTTCCCAGGGGGAAAATCGCATTGCCAAGGGCAGAAATCCCATTGCCAGGGGGAAAATCGCATTCCCAAGGGAAAATCTCATTGCCAAGGCGAAAAATGGCATTCCCAAAGGGCAAAAAATGGCATTCCCAGGGGAAAAATCGCATTCCCAAGGGGAAAATCACATTGCTAAGGGCAAAAATGGCATTGCTAAGGGCAAAATCGCGTTCCCAGGGGAAAAATTGCATTGCCAAGGCCAAAAATCACATTGCCAAGGGTTAAAATCACATTCCCAAGAGAAAAAAAACGCATTCCCAGGGGAAAAATCGCATTCCCAAGGGGAAAAACGGCATTGCCAAGGGCAAAAACATCATTGCCAAGGGGAAAAATGGCATTGCCAAGGGAAAAATTGCATTCCCAAGGGAAAAATCACATTGCTAAGGGCAAAAATCACATTGCCAAGGGCAAAAATGGCATTTCCAAGGGCAAAATTGGCATTGCCAAGGGCAAAAATCGCATTCCCAAAGGGCAAAAATCGCGTTCCGAGGGGAAAAAATGCATTGCCAAGGGGAAAATCACATTCCCAGGGGGAAAATTGCATTCCCAAAGGACAAAAATCGCGTTCCCAGGGGGAAAATGGCATTGCCAAAGGGCAAAAAATGGCATTGCCAAGGGCAAAATTGGCATTTCCAAAGGGCAAAAATTGCATTCCCAAGGGAAAAGTCACATTCCCAAAGGGCAAAAATGGCATTCCCATGGGCAAAAATCACATTGCTGATGGAAAAATGGCATTTCCAAGGGCAAAATTGCATTCCAAAGGGCAAAAGTTGCATTGCCAAGGGAAAAATCACATTCCCAGGGAAAAAATCGCATTCCCAAAGGAACGATCGCATTCCTAAGGGAAAAAAACGCATTCCCAAGGGAGAAATTGCATTGCCAAGGGCAAAAATCTCATTGCCAAGGGCAAAAATCTCATTCCTAAGGGCAAAATCGCATTGCCAAGGGCAAAAATCTCATTGCCAAGGGGTAAAAATCGCATTTCTCAGGACAAAATCACATTGCCAAGGGGAAAATCACATTTCTAAGGGCAAAATCGCATTGCTAAGGGCAAAAATCACATTCCCAAGGGAGAAATTGCATTGCCAAGGGCAAAAATCGCATTCCCAAGGGAAAAGTCGCATTGCCAAGGGCAAAATCACATTGCCAAGGGGAAAATCATATTTCTAGGGGCAAAAATTGCATTCCTCAGGGCAAAATTGCATTCCCAAGGGAAAAATCGCATTCCCAAGGGGAAAAACACCTTCCCAAGGGCAAAAGTGGCATTGCCAAGGGCAAAAGGGCATTGCCAAGGGGCAAAAATCGCATTCCTCAGGGCAAAATCGCGTTGCCAAGGGGAAAATCACATTTCTAAGGGCAAAAATTGCATTCCTCAGGGCAAAATCGCATTCCCAACGGAAAAATGGCATTGCTAAGGGGGAAAATGGCATTGCTAAGGGCAAAAATCACATTTCCAAGGGGAAAAATTGCATTCCCAGGGGGAAAATGGTGTTCCCAGGGGAAAAATTACATTCCCAAGGGGCAAAAATCGCATTCCCAAGGGAAAAATCGCATTCCCAAGGGAAGAAATTGCATTCCCAAGGGGCAAAAATCGCATTCCCAAGGGAGAAATTGCATTCCCAAGGGCAAAAATCGCATTCCCAAGGGAAAAATTGCATTCCCAAGGGCAAAAATCTCATTGCCAAGGGAAAAAATCACATTGCCAAGGGAAAAATTGCATTGCCATGGGCAAAACTGGCATTGCCAAGGGCAAAAATGGCATTGCCAAGGGCAAAAACGGCATTGCCAAGGGCAAAAATGTCATTCCCAAGGGAAAAATCACATTTCCAAGGGCAAAAGTCTCATTCCCAACCCCGTCCCCGCAGCGAGATGGAGACGGAGGCCGAGCCGTGCCCCGGCAGCTCCGCGGCCGCTCCGTCCGTCCGCCCGGGCTTCAAGGAGGAGCTGCTGTGCCCCATCTGCTACGAGCCCTTCCGCGAGGCCGTGACGCTGCCCTGCGGCCACAACTTCTGCAAGGGCTGCATCAGCCGCTCCTGGGAGCAGCAGCGGCGCGCCTGCCCGCTCTGCAAGGAGAGCTCCTCGCTGGAGGACCTGCGCGTCAACCACACGCTGAAGAACCTGGTGGAGCTGATCCTGAAGGAGGAAGGGCAGCGGCAGAGCGGCGGCGCGGCGCGGTGCCCGCTGCACGGAGAGGAGCACAAGTTCTTCTGCATGGAGGAGAAGGAGCTGGCCTGCTTCGCCTGCCAGAGCTCCAAGCAGCACGAGGGACACAAGATGAGAACGGTGCAGGAGGCGGCGGCGGATTTTAGGGTGAGACATGGAGATGGATGGATGGATGATGGATGGATGGATGATGGATGATGGATGGATGATGGATGGATGATGGATGGATGGATGGATGATGGATGGATGGATGGATGGATGGATGATGGATGGATGGATGATGGATGATGGATGGATGATGGATGGATGATGGATGATGGATGGATGATGGGGATGGATGGATGATGGATGGATGGATGATGGATGGATGATGGATGATGGATGGATGGTGGATGGATGGATGATGGATGGATGGATGATGGATGGATGGATGGATGGATGGATGGATGGATGATGGATGGATGGATGGATGATGGATGGATGGATGGATGGATGATGGATGATGGATGATGGATGGATGGATGATGGATGATGGATGGATGATGGATGGATGGATGGATGGATGGATGATGGATGGATGATGGATGGATGGATGATGGATGGATGGATGGATGATGGATGGATGATGGATGGATGATGGATGGATGATGGATGAATGATGGATGGATGGATGGATGGATGGATGGATGGTGGATGGTGGATGGATGGATGGATGGATGATGGATGGATGATGGATGGATGATGGATGGATGATGGATGGATGATGGATGGATGATGGATGATGGATGATGGATGATGGATGGATGATGGATGGATGGATGGATGATGGATGATGGATGATGGATGATGGATGGATGATGGATGGATGGATGGATGGATGGATGATGGATGGATGGATGATGGATGATGGATGGATGATGGATGGATGGATGATGGATGATGGATGGATGGATGGATGGATGGATGGATGGATGGATGGATGATGGATGGATGGATGGATGGATGATGGATGATGGATGGATGATGGATGGATGGATGATGGATGGATGATGGATGGATGATGGATGGATGGATGGATGGATGGATGGATGATGGATGGATGATGGATGGATGGATGGATGGATGGATGGATGATGGATGGATGGATGGATGATGGATGGATGGATGATGGATGATGGATGGATGGATGATGGATGATGGATGGATGGATGATGGATGATGGATGGATGATGGATGGATGATGGATGGATGATGGATGGATGGATGGATGGATGGATGGATGGATGGATGGATGGATGATGGATGATGGATGGATGGATGATGGATGGATGATGGATGGATGATGGATGGATGGATGATGGATGGATGATGGATGGATGGATGGATGATGGATGGATGATGGATGATGGATGATGGATAGATGGATGGATGGATGGATGATGGATGGATGGATGGATGATGGATGGATGGATGATGGATGGATGATGGATGATGGATGGATGGATGGATGGATGGATGGATGGATGATGGATGGATGGATGGATGGATGGATGATGGATGGATGGATGGATGGATGATGGATGGATGGATGGATGGATGATGGATGGATGGATGGATGGATGGATCCATGGATAGATCTATGTTTGGATGGATGTGGAAAGATGGATTCATGGATGGATCCATGTAGGGATTGATGTATCCAATGATGGATGGATGGAGGGATGAATTGATGGATCCATGGATGGATGGAGGCATGGATCCATGCATGGATGGATGGATGGATGGATGTGGAAGGCTGGATTCATGGATAGGTGGAACCATGGATGGAGGCATGGATCCATGGATGGATGGATGGATGGATTGATGGATCCATGGATCCATCCATGGATGGAGGCATGGATCCATGCATGGATGGATGGATGGATTTGGAAGGATGGATTCATTGATAGAGGGATGGATCCATGGATGGATGGATCCACAGACCCATGGATGGATGAATGGATGCCAGGGAGCGACATCCCTAAAATCTGGAGGTGTCCCACATTTGCCAGGATTTGGGATGAGGCAGCCACGCTTTTCTACGGGAATGTGGCAGCTGCTGGACGCTCTCCTGCCTTTTAATTATCCGTCGGAATCCCGGAAAATAATCCCGGTGGTTTTGTGATTCCCTGACCCCAGCTCGGATCCGGCCACGCCGGTTATTCCAGGCTTTGGGAGCGGGGTGGGATTTGGGAATTGCACAATTCCAGCAGAAACGAGGGATGGGCTGTGGGTGCCTGAGGGGGAGGAGGAGGAGGTGGGATGGAGCCAGGACCGGGAATGCCGCCAGGACACGCCGGAAAACCGCCGGCACCGCCCTGACTCATCCCGCTGGATTTCAAATGTGCCGGGAAAAGCTTGGCCGGTGTTCCTGGGAATGGGAATGGGAATGGGAATGGGAATGGGAATGGGAATGGGGAATGGGAATGGGAATGGGGAATGGGAATGGGGAATGGGAATGGGAATGGGGAATGGGAATGGGAATGGGAATGGGAATGGGAATGGGAATGGGAATGGGAATGGGAGCTCATCCAGGTGTCCTCACCATCCAGGGAATTCTTGGAATTGTGGGAAATGCCTCAAAACCGTGGGATCTGCAGCATGGAATTCCGGGATAGAAGCTTAAATCCCATCCCATTCCAACCTTGACACCTTCCACCATCCAGGGAATTCTTGGAATTGTGGGAAGTGCCTCAAAACTGTGGGATCTGTGGCACAGAATTTTCAAATTCCGGGATGGAAGCTTCAATCCCGTCCCATTCCAATCCTAACACCTTCCAATATCCAGGGAATTCTTGGAATTGTGGGAAGTGCCACAATACCATGGGATCTGCGGGGTGGAATTCTGGGATGGAAGCTAAAATCCCATCCCATTCCAACTCTGACAATCCAGAGAATTCCTGGAATTGTGGGAAGTGCCACAAAGCTGTGGGATCTGCACATGGAATTCCGGGATGGAAGCTTAATTCCAAGCCCGACACCTTCCAATATCCAGGGAATTCTTGGAATTGTGGGAATGGGAATGGGAATGGGAATGGGGCTGCTCACAGCACCAGGACAGACAGATATTTTTTGGGATATCCCTAAAAAACAGGGAGGAGGATTCCCTGTGGAGCAAAGCTCCTCTTCCTCCCGGCTGCCCGAGGGGAAGGGTTGGATGGAGTAATGATCCGGCTCCGGGAATGTTTTTCCTGGAAAAATCCCGGAAAATCCCCGGAATGGGGGAGTCCTGAGGGTGTCTCCTCCCCGCAGGCCAAGCTGGCGAACATGGAGTCTTCCCTGCGGGATAAGGCCAAGGATTTCGGGACCGTGCGCAGATCCTACGAATCCATCTCCCGGCACAACGAGGTGCGTGTTCCCACCCGGAGCTGGGATCGATCCCAATCCCGATCCTGATCCCGTTCCCAATCCTGGTCCCGATCCTGATCCCGATCCCGATCCCGTTCCCAATCCCGATCCCGATTCTGATCCCGATCCCAATCCTGATCCTGCACGTGCACTGGGGTGAAAACCTGATCCGATCCTGGAAAAGGAGAGCGGTGGGGATTTGGGAAGTGGGGATGGGAATTTGGGAAGGCCAGCGTGATCCCAGGGATCCCAGGGAATTCCTGAGCACTGGGAAGGGGGAATCCAGGGAATTTGGGTGCTCCAGAGGTGGGATTGATCCCAATCCCAATCCTGCACATGCAGCTGGAGTGAAGCCCTGATCCGATCCCGGAAAAGGAGAACGGGAGGAATTTCGGAAGTGGGGATGGGAATTTGGGAAGGCCAGCGTGATCCCAGGGAATTCCTGGTCTCTGGGAAAGGGGAATCCAGGGAATTTGGGCGCTCCAGAGGTGGGATTGATCCTGATCATGATTGGGAATGCAGCTGGAGCAAAGCCCTGATCCCATCCAGGACAGCAGTGGGGATTTGGGAAGCAGGGATGGGAATCTGGGAAGAGCAGCGTGATCCCATTGAATTCCCGAGCATTGGGAAGGGGGAATCCAGGGAATTTGGTTGCTCCAGAGGTGGGATTGATCCCGATCCCAATCCTGCACACGCAGCTGGAGTGAAGCCCTGATCCGATCCCAGAAAAGGAGAGCGGTGGGGATTTGGGAATTGGGGATGGGAATTTGGGAAGGCCAGCGTGATCCCAGTGATCCCAGGGAATTCCCGAGCTCTGGGAAGGGGGAATCCAGGGAATTCGGGGGCTCCAGAGGTGGGATTGATCCCAATCCCAATCCTGCACATGCAGCTGGAGTGAAGCCCTGATCCGATCCCATCCAGGACAGCAGTGGGGATTTGGGAATTGGGGATGGGAATTTGGGAAGGGCAGCATGATCCCATTGAATTCCTGAGCTCTGGGAAAGGGGAATCCAGGGAATTCGGGCGCTCCAGAGGTGGGATTGATCCCAATCCCAATCCTGCACATGCAGCTGGAGTGAAGCCCTGATCCGATCCCAGAAAAGGAGAGCGGTGGGGATTTGGGAAGTGGGGATGGGAATTTGGGAAGTCCATCATGATCCCAGTGATCCCAGGGAAACCCTGGTCTCTGGGAAGGGGGAATCCAGGGAATTTGGGCGCTCCAGAGGTGGGATTGATCCTGATCATGATTGGGAATGCAGCTGGAGCAAAGCCCTGATCCCATCCAGGACAGCAGTGGGGATTTGGGAAGTGGGGATGGGAATTTGGGAAGGGCAGCGTGATCCCACTGAATTCCTGAGCTCTGGGAAGATGGAATCCAAGGAATTTTGGTGCTCTGGAGGTGGGATTGATCCCGATCCCAATCCTACACATGCAGCTGGAGTGAAGCCCTGATCCGATCCCAGAAAAGGAGAGCGGTGGGGATTTGGGAAGTGGGGATGGGAATTTGGGAAGGGCATCATGATCCCAGTGATCCCAGGGAAACCCTGGTCTCTGGGAAAGGGGAATCCAGGGAATTTGGGCGCTCCAGAGGTGGGATTGATCCTGATCATGATTGGGAATGCAGCTGGAGCAAAGCCCTGATCCCATCCAGGACAGCAGTGGGGATTTGGGAAGCGGGGATGGGAATTTGGGAAGGGCATCGTGATCCCACTGAATTCTTGAGCATTGGGAAGGGAGAATCCAGGGAATTTTGGTGCTCCAGAGGTGGGGTTGATCCCAATCCCAATCCTGCACATGCAGCTGGAGTGAAGCCCTGATCCGATCCTGGAAAAGGAGAGCGGTGGAGATTTGGGAAGCAGGGATGGGAATTTGGGAAGGCCAGCGTGATCCCAGGGATCCCAGGGAATTCCTGAGCACTGGGAAGGGGGAATCCAGGGAATTCTGGTGCTCCAGAGGTGGGGTTGATCCCGATCCCAATCCTGCAGATGCAGCTGGAGTGAAGCCCTGATCCGATCCCAGAAAAGGAGAGCGGTGGAGATTTGGGAAGTGGGGATGGGAATCTGGGAACGCCATCATGATCCCAGGGAATTCCTGAGCACTGGGAAGGGGGAATCCAGGGAATTTTGGTGTTTCAGAGGTGGGATTGATCCCAATCCCAATCCTACGCATGCAGCAGGGGGTGGAGTGCTGATCTCATCCCGGGAAAGAAGATCAATTGGAATTTGGGAAGCGGGTATGGGAATTTGGGAAGGGCAGCGTGATCCCGTTGAATTCCTGAGCACTGGGAAAGGGGAATCCAGGGAATTTGGGCGCTCCAGAGGTGGGATTGATCCCGATCATGATTGGGAATGCAGCTGGAGTGAAGCCCTGATCCCATCCAGGACAGCAGTGGGGATTTGGGAAGCGGGGATGGGAATTTGGGAAGGGCAGCGTGATCCCAGGAAATTCTTGAGCATTGGGAAGGGGGAATCCAGGGAATTTGGGTGCTCCGGATGTGGGATTGATCCCGATCCCAATCCTGCACATGCAGCTGGAGTGAAGCCCTGATCCGATCCTGGAAAAGGAGAGCGGTGGGGATTTGGGAAGTGGGGATGGGAATTTGGGAAGGCCAGCGTGCTCCCAGGGAATTCCTGGTCTCTGGGAATGGGGAATCCAGGGAATTTGGGTGCTCCAGAGGTGGGATTGATCCTGATCATGATTGGGAATACAGCTGGACAAAGCCCTGATCCCATCCAGGACAGCAGTGGGGATTTGGGAAGTGGGGATGGGAATTTGGGAAGACCAGCGTGATCCCAGGGAATTCCCGAGCTCTGGGAATGGGGAATCCAGGGAATTTGGGGGCTCCAGAGGTGGGATTGATCCCGATCCCAATCCTGCACACGCAGCTGGAGTGAAGCCCTGATCCGATCCCAGAAAAGGAGAGCGGTGGGGATTTGGGAAGCAGGGATGGGAATTTGGGAAGGCCAGCATGATCCCATTGAATTCCTGGTCTCTGGGAAAAGGGAATCCAGGGAATTTGGGCACTCCAAAGGTGGGATTGATCCCAATCCCAATCCTGCAGATGCAGCTGGAGTGAAGCCCTGATCCGATCCCGGAAAAGGAGAGTGGTGGGGATTTGGGAAGTGGGGATGGGAATTTGGGAAGAGCAGTGTGATCCCATTGAATTCTTGAGTATGGGAAAGGAGAGAATCCAGGGAATTTGGGGGCTCCAGAGGTGGGATTGATCCCAATCCCAATCCTGCAGATGCAGCTGGAGTGAAGCCCTGATCCGATCCCAGAAAAGCAGAGCGGTGGGGATTTCAGAAGTGGGGATGGGAATTTGGGAAGGACAGCGTGATCCCAGTGATCCCAGGGAATTCCTGAGCATTAGGAAAGGGGAATCCAGGGAATTTGGGTGCTCCAGAGGTGGGATTGATCCCGATCCCAATCCTGCACATGCAGCTGGAGTGAAGCCCTGATTTGATCCCAGAAAAGGAGAGCGGTGGGGATTTGGGAAGTGGGGATGGGAATTTGGGAAGGCCAGCGTGATCCCAGTGATCCCAGGGAATTCCTGAGCTCTGGGAAAGGGGAATCCAGGGAATTTGGGCGCTCCAGAGGTGGGATTGATCCTGATCCCAATCCTGCACATGCAGCTGGAGTGAAGCCCTGATCCGATCCCAGAAAAGGAGAATGGGGGGAATTTTGGAAGTGGGGATGGGAATTTGGGGAGAGCAGTGTGATCCCGTTGAATTCCTGAGCACTGGGAAGGGGGAATCCAGGGAATTTTGGTGCTCCAGAGGTGGGGTAGATCCCAATCCCAATCCTACACATGCAGCCGGGGGTGGAGTGCTGATCTCATCCCAGGAAAGAAGATCAATTGGAATTTGGGAAGTGGGGATGGGAATTTGGGAAGGCCATCATGATCCCAGTGATCCCGTTGAATTCCTGAGCTCTGGGAATGGGGAATCCAGGGAATCTGGGTGCTCCAGAGGTGGGATTGATCCTGATCATGATTGGGAATGCAGCTGGAGCAAAGCCCTGATCCCATCCAGGACAGCAGTGGGGATTTGGGAAGTGGGGATGGGAATCTGGGAAGAGCAGCATGATCCCATTGAATTCTTGAACATTGGGAAAGGGGAATCCATGGAATTTGGGCGCTCCAGAGGTGGGATTGATCCCGATCCCAATCCTGCACATGCAGCTGGAGTGAAGCCCTGATCCGATCCTGGAAAAGGAGAGCGGTGCGGATTTGGGAAGTGGGGATGGGAATTTGGGAAGGCCAGCATGATCCCAGGGAATTCCTGAGCTCTGAGAAGGGGGAATCCAGGGAATTTGGGCGCTCCAGAGGTGGGGTTGATCCCGATCCCAATCCTGCAGATGCAGCTGGAGTGAAGCCCTGATCCGATCCCAGAAAAGGAGAGCGGTGGGGATTTGGGAAGTGGGGATGGGAATCTGGGAAGGCCAGCGTGATCCCAGGGATCCCAGGGAATTCCTGAGCACTGGGAATGGGGAATCCAAGGAATTTGGGTGCTCCAGAGGTGGGATTGATCCTGATCATGATTGGGAATGCAGCTGGAGCAAAGCCCTGATCCCATCCAGGACAGCGGTGGGGATTTGGGAAGTGGGGATGGGAATATGGGAAGAGCAGTGTGATCCCATTGAATTCTTGAGCATTGGGAAAGGGGAATCCAGGGAATTTGGGTGCTCCAGAGGTGGGATTGATCCCGATCCCAATCCTGCACACGCAGCTGGAGTGAATCCCTGATCCGATCCCAGAAAAGGAGAGCTGTGGGGATTTCGGAAGCGGGGATGGGAATTTGGGAAGGGCAGCGTGATGCCAGGGAATTCCTGAGCATTGGGAAGGGGGAATCCAGGGAATTTGGGAGCTCCAGAGGTGGGATTGATCCCAATCCCAATCCTGCACATGCAGCTGGAGTGAAGCCCTGATCCGATCCCGGAAAAGGAGAGCGGTGGGGATTTCGGAAGTGGGGATGGGAATTTGGGAAGGGCATAGTGATCCCATTGAATTCTTGAGCATTGGGAAAGGGGAATCCAGGGAATTTGGGTGCTCCAGAGATGGGATTGATCCCAATCCCAATCCTGCACATGCAGCCGGGGGTGGAGTGCTGATCTCATCCCGGGAAATAAGATCAGTTGGAATTTGGGAAGTGGGGAAGGGAATCTGGGAAGAGCAGCGCGATCCCATTGGATCCCCAAGCCCTGGAGCCGCCTGGACGGGGACTCCGGGGAATTTGGGTGCTGCCAGCATTCCCACCTGGAGCACGGTGCCGGCATTCCCAGGTGGAATCGGAGCGCCTGGAGCGGCAGGTGAAGTGGGAATTCGAGAAGCTGCACAAGTTCCTGTGGGACGAGGAGCAGGCGTTGCTGGCGCAGATCCGGGAGGAGACGGGGCAGAAGCAGGATCTGATCCATGGAAAAATGGGGCAGCTGGCCGAGGCCAGCCAGGCCCTGCTCAACGAGGCCGCGCATCTCCAGGCGGATCTCAAGCAGGACGACGTCACGTTCCTGATGGTAATTCCCACCGGGATCCCGCTCCCGGCCCGGAATTCCGGTGGTAGCCGGGATCTCATTCCCGGGGTCTTCCTCTTTTCTTTTCCAGACCCACAAGAACCGCAAGCGGAGGTAGGTCCTGGTTCCGTCAGATCCGTGGGAATTTGGGAATGGCTTCCTGCTGGATGGATGGGGTTTGCTGTTGTCCCTGCTCCGAGAAAATTCCAGTGGGCCCTCTGAATCCAGGATGTCATCTGGGTGCTCCGGGCAGGATGGAAGGGACACAAAGCGGAATTTCAGGGTTTGCGGGAAGCATTAAATCCCAGATTTTGTGGGAATCGAGGGAGAACAAGCTTGGGAGATGCTGAACCACGGGATGTCGGGAGCGTCATCCCGATCCTTTCTCCACGGTCAATCCCTGCCCCAGGATCGCCTGCACGGCCGAGGAGCCGGAAGCCGTTCCCTTGGGAATGCTCCTGGATGTGGCCAAGTATCTGGGATCGCTCCAGTACAACGTGTGGAAGAAGATGCTGGACACCATCACCGCCGGTGAGGAGCTGGGAATGTCGGGAGCGGGGTGGAAATGGGAAATGTGGTGATGGATTCTTCCCTAAAAATTGTGGTTGTGGGGTCTGGAAAAATGGGGGATTCTTCCCCAAAAATGGTGGGTTTGGGTCTGAAAAGATGAGAAAGGTGGAGATGGATTCTTCCCTAAAAATGGTGGGTTTGGGTCTGGAAAGATGGGAAATGTGGTGATGGATTCTTCCCTAAAAATGGTGGTTTGGGGGTCTGAAAAGATGGGAAAGGTGGAGATGGATTCTTCCCTAAAAATTGTGGTTGTGGGGTCTGGAAAGGTGGGAAAGGTGGAGATGGATTCTTCCCTAAAAATGGTGGGTTTGGGTCTGGAAAGGTGGGAAAGGTGGAGATGGATTCTTCCCTAAAAATGGTGGGTTTGGGTCTGAAAAGATGGGAAAGGTGGAGATGGATTCTTCCCTAAAAATGGTGGGTTTGGGTCTGGAAATACGGGAAAGGTGGAGATGGATTCTTCCCTAAAAATGGTGGTTGTGGGGTCTGGAAAGGTGGGAAAAGTAGAGATGGATTCTTCCCTAAAAATTGTGGTTTTGGGGTCTGGAAAGATGGGAAAGGTGGAGACGGATTCTTCCCTAAAAATTGTGGTTGTGGGGTCTGGAAAAATGGGAAAAGTAGAGATGGATTCTTCCCTAAAAATGGTGGTTGTGGGTCTGGAAAGATGGGAAAGGTGGAGATGGATTCTTCCCGAAAAATGGTGGGTTTGGGTCTGGAAATACGGGAAAGGTGGAGATGGATTCTTCCCTAAAAATGGTGGGTTTGGGTCTGGAAAGGTGGGAAAGGTGGAGATGGATTCTTCCCTAAAAATGGTGGGTTTGGGTCTGGAAAGGTGGGAAAGGTGGAGATGGATTCTTCCCGAAAAATGGTGGGTTAGGGTCTGGAAATACGGGAAAGGTGGAGATGGATTCTTCCCGAAAAATGGTGGGTTTGGGTCTGGAAATACGGGAAAGGTGGAGATGGATTATCCCCGAAAAATGGTGGGTTTGGGATCTGGAAAGATGGGAAAAGTAGAGATGGATTCTTCCCTAAAAATGGTGGTTTTGGGGTCTGGAAAGGTGGGAAAGGTGGAGATGGATTCTTCCCCAAAAATGGTGGGTTTGGGTCTGAAAAGATGGGAAAGGTGGAGATGGATTCTTCCCCAAAAATGGTGGGTTTGGGTCTGAAATGATGGGAAAGGTGGAGATGGATTCTTCCCTAAAAATTGTGGTTTTGGGGTCTGGAAAGATGGGAAAGGTGGAGATGGATTCTTCCCCAAAAATTGTGGTTTTGGGGTCTGGAAAGATGGGAAAAGTAGAGATGGATTCTTCCTTAAAAATGGTGGTTGTGGGGTCTGGAAAGATGGGAAAGGTGGAGGTGGATTCTTCCCGAAAAATGGTGGGTTTGGGTCTGGAAAGATGGGAAAGGTGGAGGTGGATTCTTCCCGAAAAATGGTGGGTTTGGGTCTGGAAAGGTGGGAAAGGTGGAGACGGATTCTTCCCTAAAAATTGTGGTTTTGGGATCTGGAAAAAATGGGAACGGTGGAGATGGATTCTTCCCTAAAAATGGTGGGTTTGGGTCTGGAAAGATGGGAAAGGTGGAGAAGGATTCTTCCCGAAAAATGGTGGGTTTGGGTCTGGAAAGGTGGGAAAGGTGGAGATGGATTCTTCCCTAAAAATTGTGGTTTTGGGATCTGGAAAGGTGGGAAAGGTGGAGATGGATTCTTCCCTAAAAATGGTGGGTTTGGGTCTGGAAAGGTGGGAAAGGTGGAAATGGATTCTTCTCTAAAAATGGTGGGTTTGGGTCTGGAAAGATGGGAAAGGTGGAGATGGATTCTTCCCTAAAAATGGTGGGTTTGGGTCTGGAAAGATGGGAAAGGTGGAAATGGATTCTTCCCTAAAAATGGTGGTTGGGGGGTCTGGAAAGATGGGAAAAGTAGAGATGGATTCTTCCCTAAAAATTGTGGTTGTGGGGTCTGGAAAAATGGGAAAGGTGGAGAAGGATTCTTCCCTAAAAATAGTGGTTGTGGGGTCTGGAAAGATGGGAAAAGTAGAGATGGATTCTTCCCCAAAAATGGTGGGTTTGGGTCTGAAAAGATGGGAAAGGTGGAGATGGATTTTTCCCTAAAAATGGTGGGTTTGGGTCTGGAAAGATGGGAAAAGTAGAGATGGATTCTTCCCTAAAAATGGTGGGTTTGGGTCTGGAAAGATGGGAAAGGTGGAGATGGATTCTTCCCCAAAAATGGTGGCTTTGGGTCTGAAAAGATGGGAAAGGTGGAGATGGATTCTTCCCTAAAAATGGTGGGTTTGGGTCTGGAAATACAGGAAAGGTGGAGATGGATTCTTCCCCAAAAATGGTGGGTTTGGGTCTGGAAAGGTGGGAAAGGTGGAGATGGATTCTTCCCTAAAAATGGTGGGTTTGGGTCTGAAAAGATGGGAAAGGTGGAGATGGGATTGGGGATTGGAGAAGTCAAGGCAGGAGATTTTTGGACCCATGGATGGAGGGGCACATGGATGGATCCATGGATGGATCCATGGATGGATGGATGGATGGATCCATGGATGGATGGATCCATGGATGGATGGATGGATCCATGGATGGATGGATCCATGGAAGGATCCATGAAGGATCCCTGGAGGGCTGGAGGGCTGGAGATATGGATGGAGGGATAGATGGACAGATCCATGGAAGGATGTGTGGATTGATGGAGGTATGGATCCATGGAAGGATGGATGAACCCATGGAAGGATCCATCGAGGGCTGGAGGGATGGATCCATGGATTGATGGAGGGATGGATCCATGGGTGGAGGGATGGATGGATCCATAAAAGAATCCATGGATGAATGGAGGGATGGATCCATTGGTGGATCCATGGAGGGCTCCATGGAGGCAATGGACGGATCCATGGAAGGATCCATGGATGAATGGAGGGATGGATCCATGGAGGGATCCACAGAGGGATGGACAGATCCATGAATGAGTCCAAGGATGGATGGAGGGATGGATCCATGAGTGGAGGGATGGACGGATCCATGAATGAATCCAAGGATGAATGGAGTGATGGATCCATGGGTGGATCCATGGAGGGATGGATCCATGGAGGGATGGATCCATGGATGGATAGATGAATCCATAAAAGAATCCATGGATGGATGGAAGGATGGATCCATGTGTGGAGGGATGGATGGATCCATGAATGAATCCAAGGATGGATCCATGGGTGGAGGGATGGACGGATCCATGAATGAACCCAAGGATGGATGGAGGGATGGATCCATGGAGGTCTGGATCCATGGATGGATAGATGAATCCATAAAAGAACCCAAGGATGGATGGAGGGATGGATGCATGGGTGGAGGGATGGACGGATCCATGAATGAACCCAAGGATGAATGGAGGGATGGATTAATGGATGGAGGGATGGAGAGATCCATGGAAGGATCCAAGGATGGATGGAGGGATGGATCCATGGATGGAGGGATGGATGGGTCCATGAATGAACCCAAGGATGGATGGAGGGATGGATCCATGGATGGATAGATGAATCCATAAAAGAATCCATGGATGAATGGAGGGATGATCCATGTGTGGATCCATGGAGGGATGGACAGATCCATGAATGAACCCAAGGATGAATGGAGGGATGGATCCATGGGTGGATAGATGAATCCATAAAAGAATCCATGGATGGATGGAGGGATGGATCCACGTGTGGATCCATGGAGGGATGGACAGATCCATGAATGAATCCATGGATGAATCCATGTGTGGAGGGATGGACGGATCCATGAATGAATCCAAGGATGAATGGAGGGATGGATCCATGTGTGGAGGGATGGACGGATCCATGGTAGGATCCAAGGATGGATGGAGGGATGGATCCATGTGTGGATCCATGGAGGGCTCCACGGAGGGACACACACATCCCTACGGAGCTGCCAACTTCCCGTAAAACATTCCCTTTGCCAACCAGTCCCCTTCTGCCTGGATCCCAACTCCGCCGCCGGCTGGCTCTCCGTGTCCGAGGACCTCTCCAGCGTCTCCATCTGCAACTACAGAACCTCCGTGGAGAACCCGGAGCGCTTCACCTCCGCCCCCTGCATCCTGGGATCCCGCGGCTTCTCCGAAGGCTTCCACACCTGGGAGGTGGATTTGGGCGGGCTGACCAGCTGGAGGGTGGGCGTCTCCAGGCCCTACAAGAACTCCCACTGGAGTTTCCACCACGATTCCCGCACCGGCTTCTGGTACATCTACCACCTGCACAGCAAGGACGAGTGCCGGGCGTCCAACGCTTTGCGCTCGGAGGCGGCGCAGGGGAACGTCCGGCGGATCCGCGTGGAGCTGGATTGCACCGAGGGGGAATTGTCCTTCTACGACGCCGACCTCCAGAGGCACATCTACACCTTCCACGAGAAGTTCGGCGGCGCCGTCTTCCCCTATTTCTACGTGGGGAATTCCCAGGGCAGCGCCGAGGCCAAGACGCTCCGGATTTGCCCGCTCCGGGTCCGTGTCCTCGAGGATGTCCCGACCTAAGGCGCCTCCTGGTGAGGTTCTCCCAGGTGTTCTTCCAGGGAACAAAAAAATCATGAAAAAATGAAAAGAAACATAAACAGGGATAAAAAGCGTTATTTGTGATGTCTCAGGTTTTTATCGTTAATAAATATTAATAAATATTAATAAATATTAGGGATTATATTATCGGTGTGTCTCCCCTGTTGTGGTTCTGTTCCCGAATCCCGGATTTTCCCGCCCCTCTCGGTCACGGATCCAAGCTGGGAATGCTTTGGGAAGAAGGGATTTCCCTGAAAAACAAGGAATTAACCCATTTAGGGGCTTTTCCCGCTGTTTTCCGGGATCCGGGAATCCCTGCTGTGAACAGCGATCCTTATCCCGGCTCTTGGAATGGGAAAATCCCGCGGGATTTGTCTGGACAAGGGGTGCCTCCACATGGAAAACCATCAGTGGGAACATCCCACCTCCTCCACCCTTTTCCCCACTCTTTATCCCTCCGAGGGCTTTTTTCCCGGAATTCCCAGCTCGGGGAATCTGGTGTTGGGAAATGGAGGAATTTTGGAGTTTTTACCCAGAGTTAATCCCACCCGAATGGTTTTTTCCCAAATCCAGGTAAACCCTTGGGATTTTGGGTGATTCCATGGGGAAAGGGAAGCGCCATTCCTGCCTTTTTCCTGCCTTTTTCCTGCTTTTTTCCTGCTTTTTTCCTGCCTTTTTCCTGCTTTTTTTCCTGCCTTTTTCCTGCTTTTTTCCTGCCTTTTTCCTGCTTTTTTCCTGCCTGGATTCCGACGGGAGTGGGAGGTTTCCATGGTTTGCTTGGGAAGAGCCGGAGGAGGGAAAACAAAAGGGAGACGCTGGAGCTGGAGTCGACCCCAGGATCCTCCCACGGCGTATCCCGAGGAAAAAAGGGATTTGCAGAATCCCAAATCACTGCATCCCATCTGCTCTCCCTCCATCCCATCCCATCATCCCACCTCGTCCCATCCCATTATCCCATTATCCCATTATCCCACTATCCCATTATCCCATTATCCCATTATCCCATTATCCCACTATCCCACTATCCCATTATCCCACTGTCCCATTATCCCATTACCCCATTATCCCATTATCCCATTATCCAATCCCAACTCCAATCCCAATCCCAATCCCATCTCAGACCAATCCCAGTCCCAACCCTAATCCCAATCCCAACCCTAATCCCAATCCCAACCCCAATCCCAATCCCAATCCCAATCCCAGTCCCAGTCCCAGTCCCAGTCCCAATCCCAGTCCCAATCCCAATCCAAATCCAAATCCAAATCCAAATCCAAATCCCAATCCAAATCCAAATCCAAATCCCATTCCCAATCCCCACCCCCATCCCCAACCCCATCCCAATCCCAATCCTAATCCCAACCCAAATCCCCACTCAATTCCCACCTCATCCCAATCCTAATCCCAATCCCATTCCCAATCCCAATCCCAATCTAAATCCCAATCCCAATCCCAACCCAATCCCAATACCAATCCCAATCCAAATCCCGTTCCCAATCCCAATCCCAATCCACAAACCCATCCCATTCCCAATCCCAATCCCAATCTCAACCCCAACCCCAATCCCAATCCCAATCCCAATCCCAATCCCATTCCCATTCCCTGTCCCGTATCCCACCATTTCCCATCACCCCAAATCCCGGCACTTCCCAGAATTCCGAACATCCCAGCCCCGATTCAGGCACGGCTGGGATGGCTTCAGGAATGTGACACCGGGAATTTTCCCTTTTTTTTTCTGGGAATTTTGGAGGATAAACGTGGGGGAAACACTGGAGGGGGTCGAGGGGTTCCCCTACAGCTTCCCTATCCCAAAAGTTGGAATTCCGCCCGGGAAAAAGCGGATTCTCGCTTGGAAGGGTCTCATGGATTTTTATTTTTATTTTTATTTTTATTTTTATTTTTATTTTTATTTTTATTTTTATTTTTATTTTTATTTTTATTTTTATTTTTATTTTTATTTTTATTTTTATTTTTATTTTTATTTTTATTTTTATTTTTATTTTTATTTTTATTATTCTTATTTTTATTTTTATTTTTATTTTTATTTTTATTTTTATTTTATTTTTATTATTTTATTTATTTTTATTTTTTTTTTTATTTTTATTTTTTTTTTATTTTTATTTTTATTTTTATTTTTATTTTTTTTTTTTTATTTTTATTTTTTATTTTTATTTTTAATCTTTAATTTTTATTTTTATTTTTTATTTTATTTTTATATTTATTTTTATTTTTATATTCGATTTTTATTTTTTTATTATTTTTATTTCTACTTTTATTTTATTTATACATATAAATGTTTATATCTTTATATATTTTATTTAATTTTTATTTTATATTCTTATATAATATATATATTATTGCAGTTATTTTAAATCTATTTTATATTTATTTTTCCATTTATTTTAAATTTATTCCATATTTATTTTTCCATTAATTTAAATTAAATTTATTTAAATTAAATTTTAAATTTCTTTTTTCCATTTATTTTAATTTTTTATATATATTTTTGCATTTATTTTATATTTATTTTATATTCATTTTTGCATTGATTTTAAATTTATTCTATATTTTCTTTTGCATTTATTGAAAATTTATTTTATATTCATTTTTCGATTTATTTAAAATTTATTTTATATATATTTTTTGCATTTATTTTAATTTATTTTATATTTAGTTTTCCATTTATTTTAAATTTATTCCATATTTATTTTTCCATTTTTTACATTTATTTTTGCATTTATTTTAACATTTTTCCATATTTATTTTTGTATTTATTTTAAATTTTCTCCAAATTTTTTTCCATTTATTTTATAATTTATTTCCCACTTATTTGCATTAATTTCCCCCATATTTTTCCCATTTTTCCCATTTTTTCCACCATTCCCGCCCCATTCCCGGGATCCCCCTGGACCCCTCCCAGGATTTGGGGCGGGGCCTCCAAAAACGGCGGTTTCCCATTGGCCGCCTCTCAGCGATGATGTCATTTCTGACCAATCAGCGCCCGACACCGCGAATTCGCCCCGCCCCTCCCCTCCCTCCCGGTACCCGGAGCATCCCAAGGATTTGGGGGATTTTGGTGGGATTTGGGGGGATTTTAAGGGATTTTTGGGGGTTCTCCGGGAATTTTGGGAGCCGCCGGCATTCCCAGGGACAGGAATGGCGGAAAGGGAAAGGGTTGGGGTGGGGAGGAGCTCAAATCCCACCCCGGCACCTCCCGCCATTCCAGGGTGATCCCACCTTTCCTTGGGCACTCCCAGGGATTCTCTGGGAATTCCAGCCCGGCCGGGAATTCCTTCCCCAGATCCCAAAATCCCAAGCTCCCCTTTCCCACTGGGAATTCCATTCCCTGGCTCCCGCCCCTCCAGCCCTTCCCCAAATTCCAGCTCTCCTGGAGCCCCTTTGGGATCGGGAAGCGGCTCCAAGGATTCCCTGGATCCTTCCCTGATCCAGGGGAACATTCCCGGCTCTCCCAGCCTGGCACTGGATCCATCCCCATCCTGATTCCTCCTGGAGAAGGAATTTTGGGATCCAGGGGCTTCACTGGGAATTCGGGACTCCAGGAAGGGTCTCCCTTCCCTTTTCCATCCCCGAATTCCATAAAAATCCCTCGGGATGGATCCTGAGTGTCCTCAATCCCAGAATCCCGGAATGGTTTGGGATGGGATCCATGGACCTTCAGTCCCATCCCAGGGACACTTCCCATGATCCCGGGGTGATCCAAACCCACCCTTGGGCACTGCCAGGGATCCAGGGATTCTCTGGGAATTCCAGCCCAGCCGGGAATTCCTTCCCAAATCCCACTCCAAGTTCCCCTTTCCCAGGGAATTCCCTCCATTCCCGGCTCTCCCAGCCTGGGATTGGATCCATCCCCATCCTGATTCCTCCTGGAGAAGGAATTTTGGGATCCAGGGGCTTCACTGGGAATTCGGGACTCCAGGAAGGGTCTCCCTTCCCTTTTCCATCCCTGAATTCCATAAAAATCCCTCGGGATGGATCCTGATCATCCTTGATCCCAGAATCCCCAACACCTCCCAGGCTGCTCCAATCCCATCCAGCCTTTCCTTGAACATTGCCAGGGATCCAGGGATTCTCTGGGAATTCCAGCCCATCCCTAAAAAAGCCACTCCTGAAATCCAGGAGCCACCTCCAGGTCTGACCTTCCCAGTTGTTCCCAGCTCCAGGATTTGATCCCAAAATCAATTCTCAAAAAATCCATTAATGAAATCCAGGAGCCACTTCCAGGTCTGACCTTCCCAGTGCTCCCAGAGCCATTCCCAGCTCCAGGATTTGATCCCAAAATCAATTCCCAAAAAAACCACTCCTGAAATCAGGGAGTCACCTCCAGGTCTGACCTTCCCAGCACCATTCCCAGCTCCAGGATTTGATCCCAAAATCAATTCCCAAAAAAACCACTCCTGAAATGTGGACATGGAGCCACCTCCAGGTCTGACCTTCCCAGTGCTCCCAGAGCCATTCCCAGCTCCAGAATTTAATCCCAAAATCAATTCCCAAAAAATCCATTAATGAAATCTGGGAGCCACCTCCATGTCCGACCTTCCCAGTTGTTCCCAGCTCTAGAATTTGATCCCAAAATTAATTCCCAAAAATTCCATTAATGAAATTCGGGAGCCACCTCCAGGTCTGACCTTCCCAGTGCTCCCAGAGCCATTCCCAGCTCCAGGATTTGATCCCAAAATCAATTCCCAAAAAAAACCACTCCTGAAATCAGGGAGCCACTTCCAGGTCTGACCTTCCCAGCACCATTCCCAGCTCCAGGATTTGATCCCAAAATCAATTCCCAAAAAAGCCACTCCTGAAATCCAGGAGCCACCTCCGGGTCTGACCTTCCCAGTGCTCCCAGAGCGGTTCCCAGCTCCAGGATTTAATCCCAAAATCAATTCCCAAAAAAACCATTAATGAAATCAGGGAGTCACCTCCAGGTCTGACCTTCCCAGTGCTCCCAGAGCCATTCCCAGCTCCAGGATTTAATCCCAAAATCAATTCCCAAAAAAACCACTCCTGAAATGTGGGACATGGAGCCACCTCCAGGTCTGACCTTCCCAGCACCATTCCCAGCTCCAGGATTTGATCCCAAAATCAATTCCCAAAAAATCCATTAATGAAATCCAGGATCCACCTCCAGGTCTGACCTTCCCAGCACCATTCCCAGCTCCAGGATTTGATCCCAAAATCAATTGCCAAAAAAGCCACTCCTGAAATCAGGGAGCCACCTCCAGGTCTGACCTTCCCAGTGCTCCCAGAGCCATTCCCAGCTCCAGGATTTGATCCCAAAATCAATTCCCAAAAAAGCCACTCCTGAAATCCAGGAGCCACATCCAGGGGTGAACTTCCCAGCACCATTCCCAGCTCCAGGATTTAATCCCAAAATCAATTCCCAAAAAAGCCATTAATGAAATCCAGGAGCCACCTCCAGGTCTGACCTTCCCAGTGCTCCCAGTGCTCCCAGTATCATTCCCAGCTCCAGCCAATCCATGGCCACCAAGGCCACCAGGGAGGGGGTGGTGCCCGGAGCTGGGATCCCGGGAAGGGCCGGAATCCCGGGAATCTCAAAGGAGCCTCCGGTGCCAGGCACGGCCGGGATGTCCCCAGAGCCACTGAAGGGCTCTTTGTCCCCCGCTTGGCCACTGGAATTTGACCCTTTCCAGACTTTTGTCCCTCTGGAATTCACTCCAGCCCAATTCCCATGGGAACCCCAAATCCTTCGGGAATTTCAGCGGGATGAGCTCCAGGCCGTGGAATCATCGGAGCACGGAGCGGTTTGGGTGGGAATGGTCCTTAAATCCCACCCCAAGGACGCCTTCCCCTATCCCAGATTTCCCCAATCCCCATCCAACCGGGAATGGAACATTCCAGAGCCGGAACACCCAATTCCAGCGGGGCCATCCCGTCCTTCCCGATGTCCTGCCCATCAAACCCACCCTAAATCCCTTTTCCGGAACCATCCGCGTTCCCAAATCCCTCCCGGTGCGTCACGGAGAAATCCAGAACCTAAAAATACCGGGATGGTTCCCAGAGGTGCCGGGCACGTGTCCGGCGGAAAATAGGCCGGGATGAGGCGGATTTGGGGAAGGAGAGCCGGAATTTGGGAAGGACGCGGCGCTCCGGAGGTGCCCTCGTTCCACACGGATTCCCCAGAGCCTCCGCGCGACCCAAAATAATTTTGGGATTTGGGGCTCGGCCTCTCCGTGTCCCCACGGCCCGGATTGGGGACAGAGGAGGATGAGTCCGGGTGGGATTTGGGGCTGGGAGTGGGTCAGGATGGGATTGGGACATTCCTGGGGATGGGAGGGTGGAGGGGACACCCCAATGTCCCTCAGGATGGATGGGATGTCCCATTGTCCCCAAATCCTGGAGATATCACCCCATTGTCCCCAAAATCTGGAGATGTCACCCCATTGTCCCCAAATCTTGGAGATGTCACCCCATTGTCCCCAAATCCTGGAGATGTCACCCCATTGTCCCCAAATCCTGGAGATGACACCCCAATGTCCCTCAGGATGGACAGGACATCCCGTTGTCCCCAAATCCTGGAGATGACACCCCATTGTCCCCAAATCCTGGAGATGACACCCCATTGTCCCCAAATCCTGGAGATGTCACCCCATTGTCCCCAAATCCTGGAGATGTCACCCCGTTGTCCCCAAATCCTGGAGATATCACCCCATTGTCCCCAAATCCTGGAGATATCACCCCATTGTCCCCAAATTCTGGAGATGACACCCCATTGTCCCCAAATTCTGGAGATGTCACCCCATTGTCCCCAAATCCTGGAGATGACACCCCATTGTCCCCAAATCCTGGAGATGTCACCCCATTACCTTGGAGACGACACCCCAATGTCCCTCAGGATGGACGGGACATCCCGTTGTCCCCAAATTCTGGAGATGTCACCCCATTGTCCCCAGATTCTGGAGATATAACCCCATTATCTTGGAGATGACACCCCATTGTCCCTCAGGATGGACAGGATGTCCTGTTATCCCCAAATCTTGGAGATGTCACCCCATTGTCCCCAAATCCTGGAGATGTCACCCCATTGTCCCCAAATCTTGGAGATGTCACCCCATTGTCCCCAAATTCTAGAGATGTCACCCCATTATCTTGGAGATGACACCCCAATGTCCCTCAGGATGGACGGGACATCCTGTTGTCCCCAAATCCTGGAGATGTCACCCCATTGTCCCCAAATCCTGGAAATGTCACCCCATTGTCCCCAAATCCTGGAGATGTCACACCATTGTCCCCAAATTCTGGAGATGTCACCCCTTTGTCCTCAAATCCTGGAGATGTCACCCCATTGTCCCCAAATTCTGGAAATGTCACCCCTTTGTCCCCAAATTCCGGAGAGGACACCCCATTGTCCCCAAATCCTGGAGATGTCACCCCATTGTCCCCAAATTCCGGAGAGGACACCCCATTGTCCCCAGATTCTGGAGATATCACCCCATTGTCCCCAAATCCTGGAGATGACACCCCATTGTCCCCAGATTCTGGAGATATCACCCCATTGTCCCCAAATCCTGGAGATGTCACCCCATTATCTTGGAGATGACACCCCAATATCCCTCAGGATGGACGGGACATCCCGTTGTCCCCAAATTCTGGAGATGTCACCCCGTTGTCCCCAAATCCTGGAGATGTCACCCCATTGTCCCCAAATTCTGGAGATGTCACCCCATTGTCCCCAAATCCTGGAGATGTCACCCCGTTGTCCCCAAATCCTGGAGTTGTCACCCCATTGTCCCCAAATTCTGGAGAGGACACCCCATTGTCCCTCAGGATGGACGGGACATCCCGTTGTCCCCAAATCCTGGAGATGTCACCCCATTGTCCCCAAATCCTGGAGATGCCACACCATTGTCCCCAAATTCTGGAGATATCACCCCATTATCTTCGAGATGACACCCCAATGTCCCTCAGGATGGATGGGACATCCCCTTGTCCCCAAATCCTGGAGATGTCACCCCATTGTCCCCAAATTCTGGAGATATCACCCCATTGTCCCCAGATTCTGGAGATATCACCCCATTGTCCCCAAATCCTGGAGATGTCACCCCATTGTCCCCAAATTCTGGAGATGTCACCCCGTTGTCCCCAAATCCTGGAGATGTCACCCCATTGTCCCCAAATTCTGGAAATGTCACCCCATTGTCCCCAAATTCTGGAGATGTCACCCCGTTGTCCCCAAATCCTGGAGATGTCACCCCATTGTCCCCAAATTCTGAGATGTCACCCCATTGTCCCCAAATCCTGGAGATGTCACCCCATTATCTTAGAGGGGACAACCCAATGTCCCTCAGGATGGACGGGACATCCTGTTATCCCCAAATCCTGGAGATGTCACCCCATTGTCCCCAGATTCTGGAGATATCACCCCATTGTCCCCAAATCCTGGAGATGTCACCCCATTGTCCCCAAATCCTGGAGATATCACCCCATTGTCCCCAGATTCTGGAGATGTCACACCACTGTCCCCAAATCCTGGAGATGACACCCCATTGTCCCCAAATCCTGGAGATGTCACCCCATTGTCCCCAGATTCTGGAGATATCACCCCATTGTCCCCAAATCCTGGAGATGACACCCCATTGTCCCCAGATTCTGGAGATGTCACCCCATTATCTTGGAGATGACACCCCAATATCCCTCAGGATGGACGGGACATCCCGTTGTCCCCAAATCCTGGAGATGTCACCCCATTGTCCCCAAATCCTGGAGATGTCACACCATTGTCCCCAAATTCTGGAGATATCACCCCATTATCTTCGAGATGACACCCCAATGTCCCTCAGGATGGACGGGACATCCCCTTGTCCCCAAATTCTGGAGATGTCACCCCATTGTCCCCAAATTCTGGAGATATCACCCCATTGTCCCCAGATTCTGGAGATATCACCCCATTGTCCCCAAATCCTGGAGATGTCACCCCATTGTCCCCAAACCCTGGAGATGTCACCCATTGTCCCCAAATCCTGGAGATGTCACCCCATTGTCCCCAAATTCTGAGATGTCACCCCATTGTCCCCCCCACATCGATGTCACCCCATTTTCGATGTCACCCCATTGTCCCCCCACACCGATGTCACCCCACTGTCCCCCCCACATCGATGTCACCCCATTGTCCCCCCACATCGATGTCACCCCATTGTCCCCCCCACACTGGTGTCACCCCATTGTCCCCCCACATCGATGTCACCCCATTGTCCCCCCCACACTGGTGTCACCCCATTGTCCTCCACATCGATGTCCCCCCACTGTCCCCCACATCGATGTCACCCCACTGTCCCCCACATCGATGTCACCCCATTGTCCCCCACACTGTCACCCCATTGTCCCCCACATCGATGTCCCCCCACTGTCCCCCCCACATCGATGTCACCCCATTTTCGATGTCACCCCATTGTCCCCCACATCGATGTCACCCCACATTGATGTCACCCCATTGTCCCCCCCATTTTCGATGTCCCCCCACTGTCCCCCCACATCGATGTCACCCATTGTCCCCCCCACATCGATGTCACCCCACTGTCCCCCATATCAATGTCACCCCATTGTCCCCCCCACATCGATGTCACCCCATTGTCCCCCCCATCGATGTCACCCCACATAGATGTCACCCCATTGTCCCCCCCATTTTCGATGTCCCCCCACTGTCCCCCTACATCGATGTCACCCCATTGTCCCCCCCACACTGATGTCACCCCATTTTCGATGTCACCCCATTGTCCCCCACATCGATGTCACCCCACTGCCCCCCACATCGATGTCACCCTATTTTCCCCCCCACACTGATGTCACCCCATTTTCGATGTCACCCCATTGTCCCCCACATCGATGTCACCCCATTGTCCCCCCCACATCGATGTCACCCCATTTTCGATGTCACCCTATTTTCCCCCCCACATCGATGTCACCCCACTGTCCCCCACATCGATGTCACCCCACTGTCCCCCCACATCGATGTCACCCCATTTTCGATGTCACGCCATTGTCCCCCACATCGATGTCACCCCACTGTCCCCCCATATCGAAGTCACCCCATTGTCCCCCACATCGATGTCACCCCACTGTCCCCCATATTGATGTCACCCCATTTTCGATGTCACCCCATTGTCCCCCCTTATTGATGTCACCCCACTGTCCCCCATTTTCGATGTCACCCCATTGTCCCCCCCACATCGATGTCACCCCATTGTCCCCCACATCGATGTCACCCCATTGTCCCCCACATCGATGTCACCCCATTGTCCCCCCACATCGGTGTCACCCCATTGTCCCCCACATCGATGTCACCCCATTTTCGATGTCACCCCATTGCCCCCCACATCGATGTCACCCCATTGTCCCCCACATCGATGTCACCTCATTGTCCCCCCCACATCGATGTCACCTCATTGTCCCCCCACATCGATGTCACCCCATTTTTGATGTCACCCCACTGTCCCCCACATCGATGTCACCCCATTCTCCCCCCATATCGATGTCACCCCATTGTCCCCCCCACATCGATGTCACCCCACTGTCCCCCACATCGATGTCACCCCATTCTCCCCCCATATCGATGTCACCCCATTGTCCCCCACATTGATGTCACCCCATTTTCCCCCACATCGATGTCACCCCATTGTCCCCCCCATATCGATGTCACCCCATTTCCCCCCCACATCGATGTCACCCCATTGTTCCCCACATCGATGTCACCCCATTGTCCCCCACACTGGTGTCACCCCATTGTCCCCCAAATCGATGTCACCCCACATCGATGTCACCCCATTGTCCCCCACATCGATGTCACCCCACTGTCCCCCACATCGATGTCACCCCATTTTCGATGTCACCCCATTTTCGATGTCACCCCCTTGTCCCCCACCCTGCAGTTGTCCCCCCACTGCCCCCCAAATTCGGGGGACACCCCAAATTCCCCGCGATGCGACAAGAAGGCCCCAGGGACACCCTCCCCCCCCCCCATGGCGACGCCCCGACCCCCTCCGTGTCCCTTTGTCACTTTGTCCCCCCACCCCCACCCTGCTCCTCACCCCCCCACACCCCACCCCAAACCCCCATTTTTCACCCCAAACCCCTTTTTTTTCCCACCCATCCCTTTTTTTCCTCCCTTTTTTTTTATTTTCCCTTTTTTCCCTGTTCCAACCCCAAAATAGCTGCGGGCTGTGACGTCACCGGGCGGGGCCCTCATTCGCACGGGCTCTCCGCCAATCAGAGCGCTGGGTGATGATGTCATGGGGGGCTCTGGGGACCCCCCCAGCCGGGATATTCCAAAGCCGCGTTAAAGGAGCGGGAGAGCGCCGGGAGCAGCGCGACCACCGCCGTGGGGTGAGTCCCGGGGCCCCCCTGGAATTTTGGGGGAATTTGGGGGAATTTTGGATCGATTTGGGGTGCTTGATGTACGTCAGGTTGGGTTTTTTGGGGTTTTTTTTTTTTTGGTTTTTTTTTTGGGAGGGTTTAAGATTTTGGGGAAAAGGTTTATTGGTTTTTTTTGTTTTGTTTTTTGGGGGGGTCCTCATTTTGCCCCCCACCCTGGTGTCGCCATCGCTTTTTTGGGGTGTTGGTCCCGCTCTTCCCGGGGCGTTTTCCAGCCCTCTGGAATTCCTTATCCCGTTCCTTTTGGAGATTTCCCCGCCCAATCTTCATCCTCATCCTCATCCTCATCCTCATCCTCATCCTCATCCTCATCCTCATCCTCGTCCTCGTCCTCGGCCGCCGCCCCCAATTTGGGTTTGGGGGGAGGGGGTTGTTGGATCAGCGTCCTCAGGGGGGCTCCTAGAATTCCCGAGGGATTCTGCACCCCCAGAATTCCCAGGATTTTCCGGGGGGCGGGGGGGGGGGGGTACATCCCTATTCCAGCATTCCTGAAGGACCGGGGACCCCAAAATCCCGGGATTCTGCACCCTCAAAATCCTTGGGGGATCCTAACCCCCCACCAAAATCCTGGGATTTTGCACCCTCAAAATCCTCGGGGGATCCTAACCCCCCAAAATCCCGGGATTTTGCCCCATCCAGCCTCCCCGGGGGACCCCAACCCCCCGAAATCCCGGGATTCTGCACCCTCAAAATCCTTGGGGGATCCTAACCCCCCAAAATCCCGGGATTTTGCAGCTCCAGCATTCCCGGGGGACTCCGAAATCCCAAAAATCCCGGGATTCTGCACCCTCAAAATCCTCGGGGGACCCGAACCCCCCAAAATCCCGGGATTTTGCACCTTCAAAATCCTCGGGGGACCCGAACCCTCCAAAATCCTGGGATTATGAAGCTCCAGCATTCCCGGGGGACACCGAAATCCCCAAAAATCCCGGGATTCTGCACCCCCGGCATCCTTGGGGGACCCCAACCCCCCCCAAATCCCGGGATTCTGCACCCTCAAAATCCTCGGGGAACCCGAACCCCACAAAATCCCGGGATTTTTGCACCCTCAAAATCCTCGGGGGATCCCAACCCCCTAAAATCCCGGGATTCTGCACCCTCAAAATCCTCGGGGGACCCCAACCCCCCCAAAAATCCCAGAATTTCGCCCCCACAGCATTCCCGGGGGACCAGAACCCCCCCAAAATCCTGGGATTTTGCACCCTCAAAATCTTCGGGGGACCCGAACCCCCCAAAATCCTGGGATTTTGCAGCTCCAGCACTCCCGGGGGACCCCGAAATCCCCAAAATCCCGGGATTTTGCACCCTCAGTATGCTCAGGGGACCCGCCCCCCCCAAATCCCGGGATTCTGCACCCTGAAAATCCTCGGGGACCCTAACCCCCCCAAAATCCTGGGATTTTGCAGCTCCAGCATTCCCGGGGGACCCCGAAATCCCCAAAATCCCGGGATTCTGCACCCTCAAAATCCTCAGGGGAACCCCAAACGCCCAAAATCCCAGGATTTCTCCCCCTCCACCATCCTCGGAGTCCCAAATTCCCAGGGCGGACCCCGCTCCCTCCGCATTCCTGGGATCCCCGCCCCGAATTTTTGGGAGACCCTCACCCTGGGGTTATCCTGGTAGGATCCTCTTCAGCATTCCCGGGATTTTTCCCCCCACTCGGGGGCTGCACAGCCCCACCCAGAGCCCCCCAAAATGTGGGACCGGAGCCCCCCCGCCCCACGAGGGCAGGATCTGAATTCCTGCAGCCGCTGGAATTTTTATTCCAGGGAAATGGGAAAAGGGATGGGGAGGGAGGGAAGGAGAAGGCGCTGCCTTCCCATTTTTCCCCCTCTGGAGCTTCCCAAGCTTCCAGGCAGGGAATGGGGAGACCCCCCCACCCCACCCCACCCCCAGCCTCTTCATCCATGGCTGGATGAGTTTTCCAGGGGAAAAGATGGGAGATGGGAGGGTCCTTCCCTTGGAATTCAGGGTGGGAAAAGAGGGGGGTGGATCCCGCGGGATCCCGCTCCCTGCCACGTGCGGCTGGCGGGGAATGGGATTGTGCGGCTGGGAATGGGATGGCGTGGTCAGGAATGGGATGGCGTGGTTGGGAATGGGATTGTGCAGCTGGGAATGGGATTGTGTGGCTGGAAATGGGATCACGTGGTTGGGAATGGGATGGTGTGGTTGGCAATGGAATTGTGTGGTTGGGAATGGGATTGTGTGGTCGGGAATGGGATCACGTGGTTGGGAATGGGATCGCGTGGCTGGGAATGGGATTGTGTGGTTGGGAATGGGATTGTGCAGCTGGGAATGGGATTGTGTGGTTGGAAATGGGATTGTGTGGTCGGGAATGGGATTGTGTGGTCAGGAATGGGATTGTGTGGTCAGGAATGGGATTGTGCAGCTGGGAATGGGATTGTGTGGTTGGGAATGGGATCGCGTGGTCGGGAATGGGATTGTGTGGTCGGGAATGGGATCCCATAGGCAGGAAAGGGATTGTGTGATTGGGAATGGGATCACTTGATTGGGAATGGAATCGCACAACTGGGAATGGGATCACATGGTTAGGAATGGGATCACGTGGCTGGGAATGGGATTGTGCAGCCAGGAATAGGATGGAGTGGTTGGGAATGGGATTGTGTGGTCGGGAATGGGATTGTGTGGTCAGGAATGGGATCACATGTCTGGGAATGGGATTGTGCAGCTGGGAATGGGATTGTGTAGTTGGGAATGGGATCGCATGGTTGGGAATGGGATCACGTGGCTGGGAATGGGATCTCATAGTCAGGAATGGAATCGTGTGGCCAGAAATGGGATTGTGCAGCCAGGAATAGGATGGAGTGGTTCGGAATGTGATCACGTGGTTGGGAATGGGATTGTGTGATCAGGAATGTGATCACATGGCTGGGAATGGGATTGTGTGGTTGGGAATGGGATCACATGGCTGGGAACGGGATTGCCTGGTTGGGAATGGGATCACATGGCTGGGAATGGGATTGTGCGACTGGGAATGGAATCGCGTGGTCGGGAATGGGATCGCCTGGTCAGGAATAGGATCACCTGGTCAGGAATGGGATCACCTGGTTGGGAATGGGATCAACTGGTTGGGATTGGGATCGCCTGGTTGGGAATGGGATCGCCTGGTCAGGAATGAGATCAACTGGTTGGGAATGGGATCACCTGGTCTGGAATGGGATTGCCTGGTTGGGAATGGGATTGCCTGGTTGGGAATGGGATCGCCTGGTCAGGATTGGGATCACCTGGTTGGGAATGGGATCACCTGGTTGGGAATGGGATCACCTGGTCAGGAATGGGATCGCCTGGTCAGGAATGGGATCACCTGGTTGGGAATGGGATCACCTGTCTGGGAATGGGATCACCTGGTTAGGATTGGGATCGCCTGGTCAGGAATGGGATCGCCTGGTCAGGATTGGGATCATTCCATCCACGCTGGGATTTTGGGGTGACAGCAGCAGGTCCCCGACAGCGCGCTCCCACTGGGAATGGGGCAGGGAGGGAATTCCCTCCTCCAAACCCCTGGAAAATCCTCCTCATCCAGGCAGGAGCAGGGCCGGACCACTCCCCTCCCATCCAGCCGTATCCATAGGGACCGATCCCCTTTTCCACCCGTTCCGCCTCCGGTGGGCGATCCCCACGTTCCATCCCGAGGGAACGCCACGTGAGGTCTGGGGAACGGGCACGGAATGCCAGCAAATCCCTGGGAAAAGCAGGATTCGGGGTGGGAATCGCTTCCAGCCGGGTTATCCGTGGATAACCGGAATCCAGGAATCCATCGGAGCATCCCCGCCCGACCCCCCCACCAGCCCCACCTGGAAAAGCGGATGGTGGCTCCCTGATTTCAGGAGTGGTTTTTTTGGGAATTGATTTTGGGATCAAATCCTGGAGCTGGGAATGGCGCTGGGAAGGTCAGACCTGGAGGTGGCTCCCTGATTTCAGGAGTGGTTTTTTTGGGAATTGATTTTGGGATCAAATTCTGGAGCTGGGAATGGCGCTGGGAAGCTCAGACCTGGAGGTGGCTCCCTGATTTCAGGAGTGGTTTTTTTGGGAATTGATTTTGGGATCAAATCCTGGAGCTGGGAATGGTGCTGGGAAGGTCAGACCTGGAGGTGGCTCCTGGATTTCAGGAGTGGTTTTTTTTGGAATTGATTTTGGGATCAAATTCTGGAGCTGGGAATGGTGCTGGGAAGGTCAGACCTGGAGGTGGCTCCCTGATTTCAGGAGCGTTTTTTTTGGGAATTGATTTTGGGATCAAATCCTGGAGCTGGGAACAACTGGGAAGGTCAGACCTGGAGATGGCTCCTGGATTTCATTAATGGATTTTTTGGGAATTGATTTTTGGATCAAATCCTGGAGCTGGGAATGGTGCTGGGAATGGCTCTGGGAAGGTCAGACCTGGAGGTGGCTCCCTGATTTCAGGAGTGGCTTTTTTGGGAATTGATTTTGGGATCAAATCCTGGAGCTGGGAATGGTGCTGGGAAGGTCAGACCTGGAGGTGGCTCCTGGATTTCAGGAGTGGTTTTTTTGGGAATTGATTTTGGGATCAAATCCTGGAGCTGGGAATGGCTCTGGGAGCACTGGGAAGGTCAGACCTGGAGGTGGCTCCTGGATTTCAGGAGTGGCTTTTTTGGGAATTGATTTTGGGATCAAATCCTGGAGCTGGGAATGGCTCTGGGAGCACTGGGAAGGTCGGACCTGGAGGTGGCTCCATGTCCCACATTTCAGGAGTGGTTTTTTTTAGGAATTGATTTTGGGATCAAATCCTGGAGCTGGGAATGGCGCTGGGAAGGTCAGACCTGGAGGTGGCTCCCGGATTTCATGAATGGAATTTTTGGGAATTGATTTTGGGATCAAATTCTGGAGCTGGGAATGGCTCTGGGAGCACTGGGAAGGTCAGACCTGGAGGTGGCTCCCGGATTTCATGATGGTGATCCCAGCTGGATATTCCCACATTTTCTCCCTGTTCCCACCCCACAGCCGCCCCCGGAAGCTGCGGCCGGGTTATTTTTGGGATTCCCAGGGCAGATCCCGGCTGGATTGGGGGATGAGGACTGGGATTTCCCGGGATGTGTGGGGCGTGGCACAGCCCGGGAATGCTCATTCCCTCGGGAGCTGCGGGGATTTAAGGATCCCTGTTTGAAAGGATGGATTTGGGGATCAAAATCCGGGAATAATCCCCAAATCCCGCCTCGTTCCATGCTTTGGTGGTGCTGGGAAGGGCGTTTCCACATTTCCACACCCAAAAACCCCAGGAATGGGGACCAGTCCGGATTATCCTGGTTTTCACGATTCCCAATTCCCGTTCCAAGACCTGGGGGTGGGTGGGGGTCCTGGGGATGCTCCCACGTCCATGGAGACCCCGGGAATGATCCCAGTGGGATGTGGGAGAGGATCCTGGAGCATCAGGGAGGGGGGAGCTGAGGACTGGGAATGTCGGGATACGAGTGGGGGGAATTGGAGGGGGAATTCGGGAGGGGTCCAGGAGTGTCCAGGAGTGTCCAGGTGTGTCCAGGTGTGTCCAGGTGTGTCCAGGTGTGGCTCCCGGCATGTGTCCTCATACGTGTGGGTTGGGAATGTGGAGCTGGGAAGGGCTGCGTGCGCCAGGAACATCCCATGGGATGTGTCTGGCATCCCGGTGTGTGCCCATCCCATTATCCCATCCCATCCCATTCCAAATCATCCCATTCCATCCCATTATCCCATCCCGAATCATCCCATCCCATCCCATTATCCTGTCCCATCCCATCCCAAATCATCCCATCCCATCCCACCACTCCAGTGTGTTCCTTTTACATTATCCCATCCCAAATCATCCCATTCCATCCCATTATCCCATCCCATCCCATTCCAAATCATCCCTTCCCATCCCATTATCCCATCCCTTCCCATCCCATTATCCCATGCCTAGATCCCATTATCCCATTATCTCATCCCATCCCAAATCATCCCATTCCGTTATCCCATCCCATCACTCCAGTGTGTTCCCATCCCTTTATCCCTTCTCATCCAATCCCAATCCCATTCCCATTTCATCTCATCCCATCCCATCCCATCTCTGGGAACAACTCCCAAACCCCAAATCCCAAACCTGGGAACAGGTCCCAGATCCCAGCTCTGGAACAGGTCCCAAATCACAACTCTGGGAACAGGTCCGAAAACCCAAATCCCAGCCGTGGGAACAGCTCCCAAAACCCCAAAGCTCAAATCCCAAACTTAGGAACAGATCCCAAAACCCCAAATCCCAGATCACAACCCTGGGAACAGCTCTAAAACCCCAAATTCCTAATCCCTACCCTGGGAACAGCTCCCAAAGCCAAAACCCCAAAGCCCAGATCCCAAACTCCAAATCTCAACCCTGCCCCAGAGCTGTGTCTCCACCTGCACCCAATCCCATCCCATCCCATGGATCCCATCCCATCCCATCCCATGGATCCCATCCCATGGATCCCATCCCATCCCATCCCATCCCATCCCATCCCATCCCATCCCATCCCATCCCATCCCATCCCATCCCATCCCATCCCATCCCATCCATCCCATCCCATCCCATCCCATCCCATGGATCCCATCCCATGGATCCCATCCCATCCCATCCCATCCCATCCCATCCCATCCCATCCCATCCCATCCCATCCCATCCCATCCCACCCCATCCCATCCCATCCCATCCCATCCCATGGATCCCATCCCATCCCATCCCATGGATCCCATCCCATTGATCCCATCCCATGGATCCCATCCCATCCCATCCCATCCCATCCCATCCCAATCCCAATCCCAATCCCATCCCATCCCAATCCCAATCCCAATTCCATCCCATCCCATCATCCCATTCCCAAGGCCCCACCACTGACCCCATCCCTTCCTTCCCTCCACAGGTCCCGGGATCGTTCTTCCTGCAGAATTCCAAGGATTTCCTCGCCATGACTCTGGCCGGTACGCCACCCCAAACCCTCCGGCACCCCAAACCCATCCCGGGGATTCCCGGGCTCATCCCGGCTCCGGAATGCTCCCGACATCCCGATGGTGTCAAACCGGGATTGACAGCCCGGGATGATCCCAAATTTTCCATTTGCACGTCTGGATCCTGGGCTCATCCTGCTGGGAACATCAGGGGCTGGCCACCATCCCGATCCCATCCCTTTCCTGGAATGTGGAATTCCCCCCATCCCTCTGATCCCAATCCAAATAATTTTCCTGGAATTAGGAATTCCCCCATCCCTATGAACCCAATCCCACTTCTTCCCTGGAATTTGGAATTCCTGTATCCCTCTGATCCTGATCTCATCCCTTCCCTGGAATTAGGAATTCCCCCATCCCTCTGACCCCAATCCCAAACTTTTCCTGACCCTTGGAAATCTCTCCATCCTTTTTTCCCCAATCCCAATCTTTTCCTGACTCTTGGAAATCCCTGCATCCCTTTTTCCCCAATCCCAAACTTTTCCCATCACATGGAGCCCCCTCATCCCTTTTTCCCCAATCCCAAACTTTTCCTGACCCTTGGAAATCCCTGCATCCCTTTTTCCCCAATCCCAAACTTTTCCTGACCCTTGGAAATCTCTCCAGTCTTTTTTCCCTAATCCCAAACTTTTCCTGACCCTTGGAAATCTCTCCATCCCTTTTTCCCCAATCCCAAACTTTTCCTGTCACATGGAACCCCCTCATCCCTTTTTCCCCAATCCCAAACTTTTCCTGTCACATGGAGCCCCCTCATCCCTTTTTCTCCAATCCCAAACATTTCCTGGCACATGGAACCCCCTCATCCCTTTTTCCCCAATCCCAAACTTTTCCTGTCACATGGAGCCCCCTCATCCCTCTGACCCCAATCCCAACCTTTTCCTGACCCTTGGAAATCTCCATCTTTTTTTCCCCAGTCCCAAACTTTTCCCATCACATGGAGCCTCCCTCATCCCTCTGACCCCAATCCCAAACTTTTCCTGACCCTTGGAAATGTCTCCATCCCTTTTTCCCCAATCCCAAACATTTACTGACTCTTGGAAATCTCTCTATCCTTTTTTCCCCAATCCCAAACTTTTCCCATCACATGGAGCCGCCTGCATCCCTCTGACCCCAATCCCAAACTTTTCCCATCACATGGAGCCGCCTGCATCCCTCTGACCCCAATCCCAAACTTTTCCTGACCCTTGGAAATCTCTCCATCCCATTTTCCCCAATCCCAAACTTTTCCTGGCACATGGAGCCCTCTCATCCTTCTGACCCCAATCCCAAACTTTTCCTGACTCTTGGAAATCTCTCCATCCCTTTTTCCCCAATCCCAAACTTTTCCTGACCCTTGGAAATCTCTCCATCCCTTTTTCCCCAATCCCAAACTTTTCCCATCACATGGAGCTCCCTCATCCCTTTTTCCCCAATCCCAAACTTTTCCTGTCACATGGAGCCCCCTCATCCCTTTTTCCCCAATCCCAAACTTTTCCTGACCCTTGGAAATCCCTGCATCCCTTTTTCCCCAATCCCAAACTTTTCCCGTCACATGGAGCCCCCTCATCCCTCTGACCCCAATCCCAAACTTTTCCCGTCACATGGAAATCTCTCCATCCTTTTTTCCCCAATCCCAAACTTTTCCTGTCACATGGAGCCCCCTCATCCCTTTTTCCCCAATCCCAAACTTTTCCTGTCACATGGAGCCCCCTCATCCCTTTTTCCCCAATCCCAAACTTTTCCCGTCACATGGAGCCTCCTCATCCCTTTTTCCCCAATCCCAAACTTTTCCTGTCACATGGAGCCCCCTCATCCCTCTGACCCCAATCCCAAACTTTTCCTGACCCTTGGAAATCTCCATCATTTTTTCCCCAATCCCAAACTTTTCCTGGCACATGGAGCCCCCTCATCCCTTTTTCCCCAATCCCAAACTTTTCCTGACCCCTGGAAATCCCTGCATCCCTTTTTCCCCAATCCCAATTTTTTTCTGGCAGATGGAGCCACCCTCATCCCTCTGACCCCAATCCCAAACTTTTCCCGTCACATGGAACCCCTCATCCCTTTTTCCCCAATCCCAAACTTTTCCTGACTCTTGGAAATCTCTCCATCCTTTTTTCCCCAATCCCAATTTTTTCCTGACCCTTGGAAATCCCTGCATCCATTTTTCCCCAATCCCAAACTTTTCCCGTCACATGGAGCCCCCTCATCCCTTTTCCCCCAATCCCAAACTTTTCCCATCACATGGAGCTCCCTCATCCCTTTTTCCCCAATCCCAAACTTTTCCTGACCCTTGGAAATCTCTCCATCCTTTTTCCCCAATCCCAAACTTTTCCTGACCCTTGGAAATCCCTGCATCCCTTTTTCCCCAATCCCAAACTTTTCCTGTCACATGGAGCCTCCTCATCCCATTTTCCCCAATCCCAAACTTTTCCCGTCACATGGAGCCCCCTCATCCCTTTTTCCCCAATCCCAAACTTTTCCCGTCACATGGAGCCCCCTCATCCCTTTTTCCCCAATCCCAAACTTTTCCCGGCCCTCGGAGCCGCTCTGATCCCGATCCCGCCGTCTCTTCCCAGCCTACAAGGAGAAGATGAAGGAGCTGCCCCTCGTCTCCCTCTTCTGCTCCTGCTTCCTGTCGGATCCCCTCAACAAACCCAACTACGCCTACGAAGGTGGGACCCCTTCCCGATCCCTCATTCCCGGGAATTCCGGGATCTCCGTGGGGTTCCAACCCCTCCTCGCCATGAGCGGGGTCACCCTCGAATGGAATTTTCTGGGAATTCAGCGGGAGGTTGGGTCGGGATCTGGAGGGGTTTGGGCGGATCCAGCCCTCTCCGATCTCCCAGACATTCCCAGCTCGGCCCCATGGATGGGTTGGGATCCAGAGGAGCTCCGGGAGCTCTTCATTCCCTCATCCCGGAACGTGGGATCCGGATTTTCCGGCCTGATCCGTGTCCGGAGGCCATGGAAATGGATTCCCGGCACGAGGGGGATCTACTCTGGAAAAGGGATCACGGTCCCATTCCCAATTCCCAAAGCAGGGAGGGATGGAGAGACAGGGACATTCCCAAGCTTTCGGCATTCCCAAATATTCCCAACCCCACCCCATGGATTGGTTGGGATCCAGGGAGGCTCCAGGACTTTATCCCTTCTTCCCATATCCGTAATTTTCAGCTCCAGCTGATTCATCCCAATCCATGTCCAGAGGCCATGGAAGAGCCTTGGGGGGCTCCTCCGGATTATCCAGAGGGATCTCCTCTGGAAAAGGGATCACGGTCCCATTCCCAATTCCCAAAGCAGGGAGGGATGGAGAGACAGGGACATTCCCATGCTCTCGGCATTCCCAAATATTCCCAACCCGCTCCCATGGATGGGTTGGGATCCAGGGAGGCCCCATTCCTTCATCCCAGAAAGTAAGATCCGTATTTTTCAGCTCCATCTGATTCATCCCAATCCACATTGGGATGGTTGGGACATTCCCAAGCCCTCGGCATTCCCAAATATTCCCAACCCCACCCCATGGATGGGTTGGGATCCAGGGAGGCTACATTCCTTCATCCCAGAAAGTAAGATCCATATTTTTCAGCTCCAGCTGATTCATCCCAATCCATGTCCAGAGGCCATGGAAGAACCTTGAGGGGCTCCTCCGGATTATCCAGAGGGATCTACTCTGGAAAAGGGATCACGGTCCCATTCCCAATTCCCAAAGACGGGAGGGATGGAGAGACAGGGACATTCCCATGCTCTCAGCATTCCCAAATATTCCCAACCCGATCCCATGGATGGGTTGGGATCCAGGGAGGCTCCAGGACTTTATCCCTTCATCCCATATCCGTAATTTTCAGCTCCAGCTGATTCATCCCAATCCACATTGGGATGGTTGGGACATTCCCAACCCCTCGGCATTCCCAAATATTCCCAACCCCACCCCACGGATGGGTTGGGATCCAGGGAGGCTCCATTCCTTCATCCCAGAAAGTAAGATCCATATTTTTCAGCTCCAGCTGATTCATCCCAATCCATGTCCAGAGGCCATGGAAGAGCCTTGGGGGGCTCCTCCGGATTATCCAGAGGGATCTACTCTGGAAAAGGGATCACGGTCCCATTCCCAATTCCCAAAGACGGGAGGGATGGAGAGACAGGGACATTCCCATGCTCTCAGCATTCCCAAATATTCCCAACCCGATCCCATGGATGGGTTGGGATCCAGGGAGGCTCCAGGACTTTATCCCTTCATCCCATATCCGTAATTTTCAGCTCCAGCTGATTCATCCCAATCCACATTTGGATGGTTGGGACATTCCCATGCTCTCGGCATTCCCAAATATTCCCAACCCCACCCCATGGATGGGTTGGGATCCAGGGAGGCTCCATTCCTTCATCCCAGAAAGAAAGATCCATATTTTTCAGCTCCAGCTGATTTATCCCAGTTCTTGGGGGGCTCCTCCGGATTATCCAGAGGGATCTACTCTGGAAAAGGGATCACGGTCCCATTCCTAATTCCCAAAGACGGGAGGGATGGAGAGACAGGGACATTCCCAACCCCTCAGCATTCCCAAATATTCCCAACCCCACCCCATGGATGGGTTGGGATCCAGGGAGGCTCCATTCCTTCATCCCAGAAAATAAGATCCATATTTTTCAGCTCCAGCTGATTCATCCCAATCCATGTCCAGAGGCCATGGAAGAACCCTGGGGGGCTCCTCCGGATTATCCAGAGGGATCTACTCTGGAAAAGGGATCACGGTCCCATTCCCAATTCCCAAAGCAGGGAGGGATGGAGAGACAGGGACATTCCCAACCCCTCAGCTTTCCCAAGTATTCCCAGCTCAGCGCCATCCATGGAAATCCTAAAATTCCTACCCCACGCCGCACATCCCTGAACCCCAGGGACGCATTTGGGTTAAATCTGGGTGAAACTCACGGATCCCAGGAAAGGCGGAATCCCGCCACGGGCGTGGAAATCCCGGAACGGGAATTCCCGGCGCTCATTCCGCGCCCTTTTCCCCCCACCCAGACACGGTGGATCTGACCTGGTGCGTGATCTCCGACATGGAAGTGATCGAGCTCAACAAGAGGACCTCGGGCCAATCCTTCGAGGTCATCCTGAAGCCTCCATCCTTCGACGGAATTCCGGAATTCAACGCCTCCCTGCCCCGGCGCCGCGACCCTTCCCTGGAGGAGATCCAGAAGAAGCTGGAAGCGGCGGAGGAGAGGAGAAAGGTGGGTGCCGGTGAATTCCCCTCCCGCTCCCGGTTTTTGGGTTGGGAAGCGGTGGCTTTATCCCGGGAATGTCCCCCGTGGTGTCCCCAGTACCAGGAGGCGGAGCTGCTGAAGCACCTGGCGGAAAAGCGGGAGCACGAGCGGGAAGTGATCCAGAAGGCCATCGAGGAGAACAACAACTTCATCAAGATGGCCAAGGAGAAGCTGGCGCAGAAGATGGAGTCCAACAAGGAGAACCGCGAGGCGCACCTGGCCGCCATGCTGGAGCGCCTCCAGGAGAAGGTGGGCGCCTGGAAAAGGGATTGGGATGAGTTGGGATATTCGGGATGCCGCTGGCTCTCGGGGTGGCACCACCCAAGAGGGGGTCCCGCTTCCCTTCCCAACCAAGGGCAGCGTCCCACTGGGATTGGGGGTCCTACCTGGGCGGATCCGAAGGCTCGGGAGAGGTCGGAAAGTTGGGATCAGGGTCTTGTCCGTGGACAAGGAAAGCCCACCAAGATGGGACACAGAATCCCAGGAATCGTAGAATCCCGGGATGGTTGGGTTGGAAGGGACCTTTAGGATCATCCAGTTCCACCCCTGGCACCCTTCACTATCCCAGATTTCTCCAAGCCACTCCCAACCTTTCCTTGGACAATCCCGGTTTTCTCCAAACTCCACCCAACCTTTCCTTGGACAATCCCAGGTTGCTCCAAGCCACTCCCAAACTTTCCTTGGACTTTCCCAAGTTTCTCCAAGCCCCGCCCAACCTTTCCTTGGACAATCCCAGATTTCTCCAAACTCCACCCAACCTTTCCTTGGACTATCCCAGGTTGCTCCAAACCCCATCCAACCTTTCCTTGGACTATTCCGGATTTCTCCAAACCCCACCCAACCTTTCCTTGGACTATCCCAGATTTCTCCAAGCCCCATCCAACCTTTCCTTGGACTATCCCAGGTTGCTCCAAACCCCACCCAACCTTTCCTTGGACTATCCCAGATTTCTCCAAACTCCACCCAGCCTTTCCTTGGACTGTCCCAGATTTCTCCAAACTCCACCCAACCTTTCCTTGGACTATCCCAGGTTGCTCCAAACCCCACCCAACCTTTCCTTGGACTATCCTGGATTTCTCCAAACCCCATCCAACCTTTCCTTGGACTATCCCGGATTTCTCCAAACCCCACCCAACCTTTCCTTGGACTATCCCAGATTTCTCCAAACTCCACCCAACCTTTCCTTGGACTATCCAACATTTCTCCAAACCCCATCCAACCTTTCCTTGGACTATCCCGGATTTCTCCAAACTCCACCAACCTTTCCTTGGACTATCCCAGATTTCTCCAAACCCCATCCAACCTTTCCTTGGACTATCCCAGATTTCTCCAAACCCCATCCAACCTTTCCTTGGACTATCCCGGGTTGCTCCAAACCCCATCTTGGACTATCCCAGGTTGCTCCAAACTCTATCCAACCTTTCCTTGGACTATCCCGGGTTGCTCCAAACCCCACCCAACCTTTCCTTGGACTATCCCAGGTTGCTCCAAATCCCATCTTGGACTATCCCAGGTTGCTCCAAACCCCATCCAACCTTTCCTTGGACACTTCCAGAGACCCAGGGGCAGCCCCATCTTCTCTGGGAATTCCATCCCCGCCTCTCCCCTCGTGCCTCTCCCACCTCCGGGCTGGCGGATCTTCCCCCGCTCCCTTCCCACGGATCCGGCAGCGTCCCAGCTCCGTGCCGGGAGCCATTCCCACCCTTCCAGCCCTCTTCTCTCTCCCGAATCAGGTCTGTTCCCAACCTCCGCACGGAAAATCCCACCCTCACCACCTCCAGCTCCCTCCAAACCATCCGGAGCCCGCCCGGTGCCCTTCTCCGAACGCCTCCGTTGGGGCAGAGGCGGAGAGCGCCAGATAATGCCGGAAAATCCCAGCCAATCCCAGCTCCATGGGGCTTCCCGGGACGGTTGACGTCTCCCTCGTAGCCAGAGGGCGAGGACAAAGTGTCCCCAAGTGCCACCAGCAGCCCTTAAAGTGACCCCTGAGGGGAGGAGAGGACGCTGTTGAGCCATCCGTGGCGTCCCTCGGGATGAACCTCGTGCCTTCAACCCCTCCGGAGCCGCTGTCCGTGGGGATCCCGGAATCCTGGAACCCAGCTAACGCGTGTTCCCCTCCTCCTCCTCCTCCTCCTCCTCCTCCTCCTCCTCCTCCTCCTCCTCCCCCTCCTCCTTCCCGCTCCCGCAGGACAAACACGCGGAAGAAGTGAGGAAAAACAAGGAGCTCAAGGAAGAAGCCTCCAGGTAAAGAGGCTCTGCTCGGACTGACAGCTCCGGGGAGGTGCCGGAGGCTTCCGCAGCTCCAGGTGGGAACGGTGTGGGAATGGTGGACGTTCCTCTGCTTTCTTTGTTCGTGGATGTGACCAGTTGAAGGGGTGAAGCCATCGGAGTCGTCGTCGTCGTCGTCGTCGTTCCGGGGAGGGTGGGGAGGGAAGGGATCCGGGCGGGATTTGGGATGCCCCACCCGGGTGGGTCCCGCCCGTCAGCAGGTCCGGAGGGGACTGAGGAGGTGATCCCCGGGAAAAATCCCGGGAATACGGAGCGGGTGGGGAGGGAACTGTGGGAAATGTGCGTCGTGTGTGACTTTAATTTGGTGCTGGGCAGGCGGGGGCGGGCGGGAATCCCTCCGGAATCTTCTCCATCCAATCCCATCCCATCCGTGGGCTGCGGTGTCTCTTGGTGTCCCTCGCTCCCTTGTTCCCACCTGGATTTGGGATCTCTTCCCAGACCTGGCGGGGTTTTTGGGGTTTTTTTGCCCTTCCAGCACCATTTTGGGAAGTGGGAGAAGTTTTTTTTTCCCCACCACCACCGTTGGAGGTGGTCAGGGAGTGAAATTCCCTTGCTCCGAAGGTTTTTTCCAGCTGTTGGGGATGCCCATGATCCTTCCCAAGGGTGACATTGGAAAGCCTCATGAATTCCCAAAGAAGCTTTTTGTAAGAACCTCCCAAAAACCAACCCCGGTGGGAATTCTTGGATGAAATTCCCCTTTCCAGCTGGAAAACCATCGGAGATGGAGCAGCGGGAGAAGCCAGGGCGGGGCTGTGGAGACCACGATGGAAGGGAATGAGGGAAAATTCGGGAAAAAGGTGGAGGTGGGATGGAAATCTGTGGAGAGCAGGGAAAAATATCCATGGGAGCCCCTTGGGGACAGCGGTGGCACCTCCTGGTGACACCAGGGAGGGTGGAAAACCCCAAAATATTCCAGGAGATGCTTTTTTTGGGAGCTGCCATGTCATTCCTGGGGGATCTTTGCCTCTCGGAATGGGGGGAGAAGGAAGATTGGATTTTCCAAGGGGGGGTGGGAATTCCCTGCATTCCCATTTCCCAGTGCTGCGGCGCACCAGAATTCCAACCCGGATGTGAACGAAGGGTTTGGTCTCCGCTGTGTCGGGATAAAACATTCCCAGCTCCCATCCGGGTCCGGAGGGAATCGCGGCTCTTTCCCGGTGCCAGGAGATGCCCACCCTGATCCCGGAGCCCCGGGGAGAATCCCGGGAAGGGGAAAAATGGGATTGGGGACGGATTGTGGCACGAGCTGTCCTTTTTTTTGTACACAACGGATGTAAATAAAACTGCCTTGGCCTTTCCTTTGGTTTCCATGATCCCTGCGGCGCTTCCCGTGTGGTTTTTTTGGGATTGGGGCATCCTGGAATCGGGAAAAGGAGGAAATTAAAGTGGGAGGATGGGCTGTTTTCCCGCCATTCCCCAAAAAGCTGGTGGGATTGGAAGGTTTGGGAGATCCAAACTCATTCCATGAAGTTTTCCCGTCCCAGACCTGGAGCGGGGAGTTGGATCCCAGATCCGTCCGTCCGCTGGGAGAGGAGGAAAGTGGGAAAGAGCTGGATGAGGTGGGATCATCCATCCATGGAATATCCATGGAATAGCCAAGGGCATCTCTCCCTTCCTGAGGGCCAGGAGGAGATCCCAGGAATTCCAGCTCCAGGAATTGGAGGGTAAAAAAAAATGGGAAGGTTCCTCTCCCATCTTTGTTCCACTGGAAAATGAGACCAAAATTTAGGAGCAGCATTCCAGAGGGTCCAAAGTGTCCGGTCCTCCTGATCCGAACTTCTCTGATCCTGGATAAGGAGATTCCGGATCCAAGCATTCTCCCTGATCCCGGGAATCCTTGAGGATGGGTGATTCCCACGGGGGTGGGATCACAAAAATCCAGGGAAAAGGGTTTGGGCTTCCCTATGGATGCAGGTGGGGCAGGAAGGGAGGACACGGATCCATCCGCACTTCCTGGAAAACCTGGGATGGTGGGAAGTGTCCAAGCCCGTGGAATGGGATGAGGTTTGAGGCCTCCTCCCACCCAAAACATTCCAGGATTCCTGGATCATCCCTCTCCATGGCCTGAGGAATCCCGAGGAATGAAGATATGGGGGATAATTTCCCTCCCATTGATGCCTTCCCCTACGCCGGGATACTCCAACCTTTCCTGGGACATTCCCAGGGATCCAGGGATTCTCTGGGAATTCCAGCCCAGCCGGCAATTCCTGCCCCAGATCCCAAAATCCCAAGCTCCCCTTTCCCACTGGGAATTCCATTCCCTGGCTCCTGCCCCTCCAGCCCTTCCCCAAATTCCAGCTCCCCTGGAGCACCTTTGGGATTGGGAAGCGGCTCCAAGGATTCCCCGGATCCTTCTGGAATTTGCACCTGGATAAAAGCTGTGGGAAAGGAAGGATGGAAGGATTCACTCGGGATCAGGCATGTGGAATTCCCAAGTTTTGGGAATCACCGTGTTTAATAACGAGGGAAATCAGATGGTGGGTTAATAACAATAATGGGATCATTAATTAATTAAACTGTTGCTTATTAAGTAATTAATTAATTCCTTAGGAGGTTATTGATCATCCAGGAAGGATCAGGGAATTTTGGCCAATGATCCAACGGGAATATCAGATCCAAGACACCTCCGGGAGAGTCTTGGGAATACTCCGCACCCTTGGAAAACTTCCAAGGAAAACCAAGAGCCAAAAAACTTTGGTTGATTCTCTTGGAATTATTTATTTGTGGGATCCTCGGAAGGCAACTTGTCGATGGATTTATCCGTAAAAAACGACATTCCAGGGAAAACAGAGTCCGGAATATCGGGAAGAATCCACCAGGAGAGCACCGAGTGGGAAGGGAGTGGTCGGAAGGGATAAATCCAACTTTCCATCCTCAGAAAACATGGAATGGGAAAACTGGTCGTTCAATTAAATATTAATTAAATAAAATTAAATATTCATCATCAAATGCGGGGAGGGTGGAGCCGAGTCCCAGCTTCCAAATCCAGATCCCGGAAAAAGTCAAAGCCATGGAAAAAAGGACGGCTTCCAGCTGAAACTACCAATGGAATATTAAAATTAATTATCCTAATTAATCACCTGAATTAATGATCCAAATTAATTATTCAAATTTGCCAAATAAATTCTAATTATCCAGAGTAAGGCAGTGAAAAAAAATGGGTTTTAAATCCCATGTGATCATTTCTTATCCCTTTTTAGGATGGGTGGAAAATCCATCCGGAATTCTTTGCCGGAGAAAGGGCGGGAAGGTGAAAACAGAAGGAGAAATGGAAAAACTTCCCAGATTTTTTTTTTTGTTGTTTTTTTTTCTTTGGAATCCTTTCCGTTGGAATATTTTTATTCCCAAAGGTGTGGAGCTCAATCCTTCCTCGTTTTCCTGCGATTCCATCCCTGGGAATGCACATTGGATCTCCTGGCTTCCCTCAGAGTGGATTCCATGCATCCCTGTGGTCACGGATCTTCGGGATCTTAGGAAACGGGATGCAAATCCTTGGGAATAGCGGCAGCTCCGTCAAATCCCACATGGAAAATTCCCCCATTGCATCACTCGGGAAATTCCGTTGGGTTGGAGGCCACGGAAATCCACATGGATCAGCCGGGAGCCGATTCCCAGCATCCAAACAACCGGATTTAGTCTTGGGAATGCCCGTCCCAGGAATCATCTCCACATTCCCAGGAGATCTCCCATGTTAGAGGACTTGGATCGATTCCTGATTGGATCCATTCCCTTCCCAGGAATAACTTTGGCATTCCCAGGAGATCTCCCATGCTGGAGGTCTGGGATCGATTCCCCTTTGGATCCATTCCCTTCCCAGGAATCATCTCCACATTCCAGGAGATCTCCCACATTGGGGGACTGGGATTGATTCCCCATTGGATCCATTCCTTTCCCAGGAATCACCTCCACATTCCCAGGAGCTCTCCCACATTGGAGGACTGGGATCGATTCCCCTTTGGATCCATTCCCTTCCCAAGAATCATCTCCACATTCCCAGGAGATCTCCCACGTTGGAATACTTGGATTGATTTCCCAATGGATCTGACTGGATCCATTCCCTTCCCAGGAATCGTCTCCACATTCCAGGAGCTCTCCCACATTGGAGGACCAGGATAGATTCTCCATTGGATCCCAGCTGGATCCATTCCCTTCCCAGGGATCACCTCCACATTCCAGGAGATCTCCCACATTGGAGGACTGGGATCGATTCCCCATTGGATCCATTCCCTTCCCAAGAATCATCTCCACATTCCCGGGAGATCTCCCATGTTGGAGGACTTGGATAGATTCCTGATTGGATCCATTCCCTTCCCAGGAATCACCTCCACATTCCTGGGAGATCTCCCACATTGGAGGACTGGGATAGATCCCCCATTGGATCCATTCCCTTCCCAGGAATCATCTCCATATTCCCGGGAGATCTCCCATGTTGGAGGACCGGGATCGATTCCCCATTGGATCCATTCCCTTCCCAGGAATCAACTCCACATTTCCGGGAGATCTCCCACGTTGGAGGACTGTGATCGATTCCCCTTTGGATCCCGCTTGGATCCATTCCCTTCCTGGGAATCACCTCCACATTCCCGGGAGATCTCCCATGTTGGAGGACTGGGATCGATTCCCCATTGGATCCATTCCTTTCCCAGGAATTGCCTCCACATTCCAGGAGCTCTCCCACATTGGAGGACTGGGATCAATTCCCCATTGGATCCCGCTTGGATCCATTCCCTTCCCAGGAATCACCTCCACATTCCCGGAGCTCTCCCACACTAGAGGACCGGGATCGATTCCCCTTTGGATCCATTCCCTTCCAAGGAATCATCTCCACATTCCCAGGAGATCTCCCACGTTGGAGGAGTGGGATCGATTCCCCATTGGATCCATTCCCTTCCCAGGAATCGCCTCCACATTCCCGGGAGATCTCCCACATTGGAATACTTGGATTGATTTCCCAATGGATCTGACTGGGTCCATTCCCTTCCCAAGAATCATCTCCACACTCTCAGGAGATCTCCCACATTGGAGGACTGGGATTGATTCCCCTTTGGATCCATTCCCTTCCCAGGGATCACCTCCACATTCCAGGAGCTCTCCCACACTGGAGGAGCGGGATCGATTCCCCGTTGGATACCGCTGGATCCATTCCCTTCCCAGGAATCAGTTCGGCATTCCCAGGAGATCTCCCACATTGGAGGACCGGGATCGATTCCCGATGGATCCCAGCTGGATCCATTCCCTTCCTGGGAATCACCTCCACATTCCCGGAGCTCTCCCACATTGGAGGACCGGGATCGATTCCCGGATGGATTCCGCTGGGATCCATTCCCACCAATCCCAAACCCCGCTGGCTCGGCGCTCCAGGATCCGATTCCCGGCGCGATTCCGGGCGGATCCGAAGATCCCGGCGGGTCACGGGGACAGGCGGGGCCGGAAGGCGCGGGGCCGGATCATCATGGCCACCTTCCGCAGGGAATAGTAATCCGTGTCCTTCCACGAGTACCACACGATCCCGTCCGGGCCCAGCAGCCTCCGGCTCTTCACCGAATATCGGCCGCCCTGCCAGGACCAGAGAGCACGGAGTGGTCATAAACACGATAATTAATAAATAATAATAATAATAATAATAATAATAATAATAATAATAATAATAATAATAATAATAATAATAATAATAATAAACATAAAAATAAAAATAAAAATAATAATAATAATAATAACAAAACAATAATAACAACAACAAAACAATAATAATAATAATAATTAGTAGTAGTGGTAGTAGTAGTAGTAGTAGTAGTATTGTTATTATTATTATTATTAGTAGTAGTAGTAGTATTAATATTATTAGTAGTATTAGTATTAGTAATACTATTAGTATTAGTATTAGTAGTATTGTTAATATTATTAGTATTATTAGTATTATTAATAATATAGTTATTATTATATTATTATATTATTATAATAATTATAATTATAATTATTATTATTGTTGTTAATAATAATAATAATAATAATAATAATAATAATAATAATAATAAACATCATCATCATCATTATAATCATCAATAATATGAATAATAATATTATAATATAATAATGTTATAATATAATAATGGTCTAATATAGCAATATAATAATGTTCGAATATAATAATATAATAATCTTATAATATAATATAATATAATATAATATAATATAATATAATATAATATAATATAATATAATGTAATGTAATGTAATGTAATGTAATGTAATGTAATGTAATAATATAACATTATAATAATATAGTATTATAATAATAGAAGAATAGAATATTAGAAAATCCGAATATCAGAATATTAGATAGATAATAATAGATCATATAATAGATAATTTCAATATTATCTATTATTATAAAAATAGATAATATTAAAAGTATAATAGTATTAGTAATAATATTTATGAATAGTATTAATAATAAATAAAATAAATATATAAATATTTTATATATTATATAACATGTAATATTCTAATATGTAATATTGTATATTAGAATATTATACTATAATAGAAAATATTATAATATAAATGATAGTAATATGATGTAATGTAATGTAATGTAATGTAATGTAATATTATATTATATTATATTATATTATATTATATTATATTATATTATATTATATTATATTATATTATATTATATTATATTATATTATATTATATTATATTTCTATTACATATATAATATAATTTTATAATATAATATATAATATATAATATATAATATATAATATATAATATATAATATATAATATATTTTTTATAATATATAATATATAATATATTTTTATAATATATAATATATATATTTTTAATATACAATATGGAATATATAACATATTATATATATCAATATATTATATATGTAATAATAATTATAATTTATTAGTATTATTAATAATATTCATTAATATTATGATTGTAGAAAATAATATTATTGCTATAATAATAATAATAATAATAATAATAATAATAATAATAATAATAATAATAATAATAACAAAACATCCCTAAACCCAGAAACACTCATCAACACATTCATAGAGAAATCTCCAACGTAAACAATTAACGAAAAACTAAAATAAATTAAATTCATTAAACGTTACTAAACAAAATTTCAATATTAAATCTACAAAATCAACAGAAGTAAATTAATTAACATTAATTAAATTAACAAACCAAAGGGTTTTCCCGCCCAGGGCTGGGGCAGAATTCCCATTCCTGGAGGGATTTGGGAGGACTCGGATCAGTGGCAGGACTGGAAATTTTGGGAATGTTTGGATTCAACCTCGGAGAACTTTTCCAACCAACCTCAAGAATTTGGGAATGATCTCATTGGGATTGAGAGGAAAAGGCCTCCAGCCATTCCAGGAGAGGTTTATGGGATATTGGGAATAATTCCTGCCTGGAAAGGGTTTTCCAGCCCAGGGCTGGGGCAGAATTCCCATTCCTGAGGGATTTAAATCCCTGTGGATTTGGGAGGACATGGATCAGTGGCAGGACTGGAAATTCCGGGAACGCTTGGAATTGACCTTGGAGAACTTTTCCAACCAACCTCAGGAATTTGGGAATGATCTCACCAGGAATGAGAGGGAATGGCCTCCAGCCATTCCAGGGGAGATTTATGGAATATTGGGAATAATTCCTGCCTGGAAAGGCTTTTCCAGCCCAGGGCTGGGGCAGAATTCCCATTCCTGGAGGGATTTAAATCCCTGTGGATTTGGGAGGACACGGATCAGTGGCAGGATTGGAAATTCTGGGAACGCTTGGATTCGACCTCAGAGAACTTTTCCAACCAACCTCAGGAATTTGGGAATGATCTCGCCGGGAATGAGAGGGAACGGCCTCCAGCCATTCCAGGGGAGGTTTATGGAATATTGGGAATAATTCCTGCCTGGAAAGGGTTTTCCAGCCCAGGGCTGGGGCAGAATTCCCATTCCTGGAGGGATTTAAATCCCTGTGGATTTGGGAGGACTCGGATCAGTGGCAGGACTGGAAATTCCGGGAACGCTTGGAATCGACCTTGGAGAACTTTTCCAATCAACCTCAAGGATTTGGGAATGATTTCGCTGGGATTGAGAGGAAATTCTCTTGGATTCAACCTCGGAGAACTTTTCCAACCAACCTCAAGAATTTGGGAATGATCTTACTGGGATTGAGAGGAAAAGGCCTTCAGCCATTCCAGGGAAGGTTTATGGGATATTGGGAATAATTCCTGCCTGGAAAGGGTTTTCCAGCCCAGGGCTGGGGCAGAATTCCCATTCCTGAGGGATTTGGGAGGACTCAGATCAGTGGCAGGACTGGAAATTCTGGGAACGTTTGGATTCAACCTCGAAGAACTTTTCCAACCAACCTCAAGAATTTGGGAATGATCTCGCTGGGAATGAGAGGAAAAGTCCTCCAGCCATTCCAGGGGAGGTTTATGGAATATTGGGAATAATTCCGGCCTGGAAAGGGTTTTCCAGCCCAGGGCTGGGGCGGAATTCCCATTCCTGGAGGGATTTGGGAGGACACGAATCATTGACAGGACTGGAAATTCCGGGAACGCTTGGAATTGACCTCGGAGAACTTTTCCAACCAACCTCAAGAATTTGGGAATGATCTCGCTGGGAATGAGAGGGAACGGCCTTCAGCCATTCCAGGGGACGTTTATGGAATGTTGGGAATAATTCCTGCCTGGAAAGGGTTTTCCAGCCCAGGGCTGGGGCAGAATTCCCATTCCTGAGGGATTTGGGAGGACTCGGATCAGCGTCAGGACTGGAAATTTGGATTCTCTCCGAGAACTTCCCCACCCTCAACAATTCCACGATTCCAGGCGTAACGCCCTCGCTCCTCCCATTCCCGCTTTTCCTCCATGTCCATCCCTCCGATCCCGGTGGGGACGGGTGAAGAAGAATTCCCAAATCCGTCCCTCACCTTGTAGTAGACGCCGTTGAGGTTGGAGAAGAAGCACTGGTGGTACCACCAGCCTCCGTGGGAAATCTCGGCGCAGATATTCCCGGAATCCGGAGTGCTGAAGCTCCTCTTGTCGTGGTACCAGGCGAAGGAATCCTCCACCGTGCCGCTGAACCCCTCCACGTGCAGCCGGTAGAAGTTTTCCTCGTCCTCGATGCTGTCCGGAAAAAAAAAAAAATTGGGAATTTTTCCTCGGGATGGTCAAGATTTGGGTGGGAATTTTTTATTTTCCGGAGGCGGGGCTGCTCCGGCTGATTAATGGGATTTATCACCTCGGGAAGTCAGGGATGAGGAGGTTTCTTCACTTCTGTGGGATGGGAATTTGGGAATTTCGGGATGAAATGGGTGGAGCAAATCTGGGAAACCACGATGAAGGAGATAAATATTTTGGGATGATGCTCCAAGGATGAAGAGATAGGATCCAGGGAATCCTTGGAGCCGCTTCCCGATCCCCAAGGGGCTCCAGGAGAGCTGGAATTTGGGGAAGGGCTGGAGGGGCAGGAGCCAGGGAATGGAATTCCCAGTGGGAAAGGGGAGATTGGGAGTTTGGGATCTGGGGAAGGAATTCCTGGCTGGGCTGGAATTCCCAGAGAATCCCTGGATTCCTGGAAATGTCCAAGGGTGGATTTGGATCACCCCGGGATCATGGGAAGTGTCCCTGGGATGGGATTGGAGGTCCGTGGATCCCATCCCAAACCATTCCGGGATTCTGGGATCGAGGACGCTCAGGATCCATCCCGAGGGATTTTTATGGAATTTGGGGATGGAAAAGGGAAGGGAGACCCTTCCTGGAATCCTGAATTCCCAGTGAAGCCCCTGGATCCCAAAATTCCTTCTCCAGGAGGAATCGGGATGGGGATGGATCCAATCCCAGGCTGGGATATGTGGGAATGTTCGCCTGGATCGGGGAAGGATCCAGGGAATCCTTGGAGCCGCTTCCCGATCCCCAAAGGGGCTCCAGGAGAGCTGGAATTTGGGGAAGGGCTGGAGGGGCAGGAGCCAGGGAATGGAATTCCCAGTGGGAAAGGGGAGCTTGGGAGTTTGGGATCTGGGGAAGGAATTCCCGGCTGGGCTGGAATTCCCAGAGAAACCCTGGGAATATCCAAGGAAAAGTTGGAGCATCCTGGGATAATGGAAAGTGCTCATGGAATGGGATGAGGTTGGAAATGTCCCTTCCCACCCAAAGCATTCCAGGATTTTAGGAGTCCTGAACATTTCACATTTCCACGGAAAACAGGGAATGGGATCCTCTGGGACAATCCAGACACTCCGGAATAATCCGGGATGTGGCTGACTCGGCTGGAAAAATAAAATATGGGACAAGGAGAAGGGCTGGAGATTCCAAAGGATACCAGGAAAAAAAAGGAGCGGAGAGGACAAAAATCCAAACCAGGCAAAATCGGGAGCCCTTTTGAGGAATTTTGGGGCAAATTCCTCAAAATCCATGGATTTTGGGCACGGAGCCAAAAAAACAGGGATAAACCAGGGGTTATCCATGGGTTCCTACACCTCCTTTTCCCCACGGATTTGGAATTTGGACACGGACTCTAATTCACATCCAACTTTAAATTTGGGATGAAATCCAGGTGGGACGGGAAGGAGAGACTGGGATGGACCTGGAAACCTCCTTGGACAGAATTCCCACCGCCCGAGGGTCTCCCGAGGGTTTGAAATCCCGGGAATTCTGCCGGGTTTTACCTGAAGACCTGGTAGAAGGCGTGTTTGTGTTTGTTATTCCAATCCTCCAGGTCGATCCGTAGGGAATAATCTCCCTGGCTCGTCATCTGGTGGATGTTGTCGTTGCCCAGCCAGAATTCCCCGTTCAGGTCCCCAAATCCTTCCTTGTACTCGTTCCAGGTCCGGTTGAAATCCACGGATCCGTCCTGGCGCCGCTGGATGACGGTCCAGCCACCCCCTGCCGGGAGAGGAGGGGAAGCGGGAAAATCCAGGGAAAATCCAGGGAAAATCCGGGGAAAATCCAGGGAAAATCCAGGGAAAATCCAGGGAAAATCCAGGGAAAATCCGGAGAGATCCACCAGGAAAAAGCGGAATTCAAAACCCTGGAATTGTCCAGGAGAGATGGAACGGGATTTGGGAGAAAAGGATGGAGGGGCAGGAGCCAGGGAATGGAATTCCCAGTGGGAAAGGGGAGCTTGGGATTTTGGGATCTGGGGCAGGAATTCCCGGCTGGGCTGGAATTCCCAGAGAATCCCTGGGAATGTCCAAGGGTGGGTTTGGATCACCCCGGGATCGTGGGAAGAGTCCCTGGGATGGGATTGAAGATCTATGGATCCCATCCCAAACCATTCCGGGATTCTGGGATCGAGGACACTCAGGATCCATCCCGAGGGATTTTATGGAATTCAGGGATGGAAAAGGGAAGGGAGACCCTTCCTGGAATCCCAAATTCCCAGTGAAGCCCCTGGATCCCAAAATTCCTTCTCCAGGAGGAATCGGGATGGGGATGGAGCCAATTCCAGGCTGGGAGAGCCGGGAATGGAGGGAATTCCCTGGGAAAGGGGAATCCTTGGATTGGAATCTTGGGAAGGAATTCCCGGCTGGGCTGGAATTCCCAGAGAATCCCTGGGAATATCCAAGGAAGAATTAGAATGTGATGGGATTTCAGGGCTTTTCCCACCAAAAAATTCCAGGATTTGGGATTTTGTGATCTTGGGAGGGAATTCCCGGCTGGGCTGGAATTCCCAGAGAATCCTTGGGAATATCCAAGGAATGGCTGGAGCACCCTGGGATAGTGGGAAGTGTTGGAATGGGAATGGGGTGGGATTTCAGGAAAAAATTCCAGGATTTTGGATTCCCCACACCTCCTTTGACTGGGATAAAACCCACCAGGATCATCGCTCCAAACTCCAGGACATCCCAAAATTCCCAAACCCTCCCGGATCTCCGACAACCGCCCAACAACCCTCGGAATTCCCGGGAATTCCGGACCTTCGGTGTCCATCTCGCAGAGGACCTCGATGGGAATTCCGCGGAGCGAGGGCACGACGCTGTAAATCCCGGATCTCCGGAGCCCGTTGGAGTAGACGGAAGCGCAGTCGACGGGACAATTCCGGCCCTGTTGGATTTCTGGGAAAAGCAGAAATTATTTCAGGGAATATCGGGAATTGTTCTGGGGAAAGGCAGAAATTATTCTGGGGAGAATCAGAAATTATTCCAGGGAAAAGCAGAAATTATTCCAGGGAAAATCGGGAATTGTTCTGGGGAAATCAGAAATTATTCCAGGGAAAATCGGGAATTGTTCTGGGGAATATCAAAAATTATTCCAGGGAAAATCGGGAATTGTTCTGGGGAAAAGCAGAAATTATTCCAGGGAAAATCAGGAATTGTTCTGGGGAAATCAGAAATTATTCCAGGGAAAATCGGGAATTGTTCTGGGGAATATCAAAAATTATTCCAGGGAAAATCGGGAATTGTTCTGGGGAAATCAGAAATTATTCCAGGGAAAATCGGGAATTGTTCTGGGGAAAAGCAGAAATTATTCCAGGGAAAAGCAGAACTTATTCTGGGGAAAAGCAGAAATTATTCCACAGAAAAACAGAAATTGTTCTGAGCAGAATCCGAAATTATTTCAGGAAAAAATCTGAAATTATTCCAGGGAAAATTGGAAGTTATTCCAGGGAAAATAAGAAATTCTTCTGAGGAGAATCCGAAATTATTCCAGGGAAAATCGGAAAATATTCCACAGAAAATCAGAAATTATTCTGAAGAGAATCACAAATTATTCCAGGAAAAAATCTGAAATTATTCCAGGGAAAATAAGAAATTATTCCAGGGAAAATCAGAAATTATTCTGGGGAGAATACCAAATTATTTCAAGGAAAAAGAACCAAAAACTTACCAAAAGATAATAAATAATAAAAAAAAATCCCTAAAACCAGAGAAATCCCAAAAAAATTTAGGGGCTTTTTAAGTGGGAAAAAAAAGAAGTTTTTTGGTGGTAAAACCTCCAAATTTTCAGGAATTTTTTGTGGTAAAAACTCTGAATTTTCAGGAATTTTTTGCGTGTTTTCAAGTGGGAAAAATGAATTTTTTGTGGTAAAACCTCCAAATTTTCAGGAATTTTTTAGTGGAAAAAATGAAACTTTTTGTGGTAAAACCTCCAAATTTTCGGGATTTTTTTGTGTGTTTTTAAGCAAAACAAAATAATTTTTTTGTGGTAAAACCTCAGAATTTTCAGGAATCTTTTTGTTTCTTTAGTGGAAAAAAATAAATTTTATATATGGTAGAACCTCCACATTTTCAGAAATTTTTTGTGTGTTTTTAAGCGGGAAAAAACAAATTTTTTGTTATAAAACCTCTGAATTTTTGGGAATTTTTTAGTGGTAAAAATGAATTTTTTTGTGGTAAAACCTCCAAATTTTCAGGAATTTTTTGTGTGTTTTAAGTGAAAAAAATGAATTTTTTTACGGTAAAACCTCCAAATTTTGGGAATTTTTTAGTGGAAAAAATGAATTATTTTATGGTAAAACCTCTGAATTTTCAGGAATTTTTTAGTGGAAAAAATAAATTTTTTTATGGTATAACCTCCAAATTTTCAGGAATTTTTAGCAGAAAAAATGAAATTTTTTATGGCAAAACCTCCAAAGTTTCAGGAATTTTTAAGCGGAAAAAATGAATTTTTTGATGATCAAACCTCTGAATTTTCAGGAATGTTTTAGTGGAAAAAATGAATTTTTTTTATGGTATAACCTCCAAATTTTTGGGAATTTTTTGTGTTTTTAAGCAGAAAAAACCTAATTTTGTGTTATAAAACCTCTGAATTTTCAGGAATTTTTTTTAGTGGAAAAAATGAATTTTTTCATGGTAAAACCTCCGAATTTGTGTGCATTTTTTTTTGGTGGTTCTTACGCAGAAAAAATGAATTTTTTTGTGGTAAAACCTCCAAATTTTTGGGAATTTTTCGTGTGGTTTGAAGCGGAAAAAAAAAGAATTTTTTAATGGTAAAACCTCAAAATTTTTGGGAATTTTTTAGTGGAAAAAATGAATTTTTTTATGGTAAAACCTCCAAATTTTGGGGAATTTTTTGTGAGTTCTTAAGTTGAAAAAATAAATTTTTTTATGGTAAAACCTCCGAATTTTCGTGAATTTTTTGTGGGTTCTTAAGCAGAAAAAATGAATTTTTTTACAGTAAAACCTCCAAATTTTCTGGAATTTTTCATGTGTTTTCATGTGGGAAAAATGAATTTTTTTACGGTAAAACCTCCAAATTTTCAGGAATTTTTTAGTGGAAAAAATGAATTCTTTTATGGTAAAACCTCCGAATTTTCAGGAATTTTTGGCGTGTTTTTAAGTGGCAAAAAATTTTTTGTTATTAAACCTCTGAATTTTTGGGAATTTTTTAGTGGAAAAATGAAATTTTTTATGGTAAAACTTCCGAATTGTTTGGAATTTTTTGTGAGTTCTTAAGTGGAAAAAATTAATTTTTTTGTGGTAAAATCTCCAAATTTGCATGATTTTTTTGGTGGTTCTTACACAGAAAAAATGAATTTTTTTGTGGTAAAACCTGCAAATTTTTGGGAATTTTTAGCGTAAAAAATGAATTTTTTTTGCGGTAAAACCTCCAAATTTTGGGGAATTTTTTGTGGGTTCTTAATTGGAAAAAATAAATTTTTTTATGGTAAAACCTCCAAATTTTTGGGAATTTTTTAGTGGAAAAAATGAAATTTTTTATGGTAAAACCTCCAAAGTTTCAGGAATTTTTAAGCAGGAAAAATGAATTTTTTGATGATCAAACCTCCGAATTTTCAGGAATTTTTTAGTGGAAAAAATGACTTTTTTTATGGCAAAACCTCCAAATTTTCAGGAATTTTTTAGTGAAAAAAATGAATTCTTTTATGGTAAAACCTCCAAATTTTTGGGAAATTTTAGTGAAAAAACCAAATTTTTTTATGGTAAAACCTCCAAATTTCTGGGAATTTTTAGCGTAAAAAAAGAATCTTTTTTGCGGTAAAACCACCAAATTTTCAGGAATCTTTCTGTTTCTTTAGTGGAAAAAAATAAATTTTTTTATGGTATAACCTCCAAATTTTTGGTAAATTTTAGTGAAAAAAAAGAATTTTTTAATGGTAAAACCTCCAAAGTTTCAGGAATTTTTAAGCAGAAAAAATGAATTTTTTGATGATCAAACCTCCGAATTTTCAGGAATTTTTTAGCAGAAAAAATGAATTTTTTGATGATCAAACCTCTGAATTTTCAGGAATTTTTTAGTGGAAAAAATGAATTTTTTTACGGTAAAACCTCAAAATTTTTGGGAATTTTTTAGCGGAAAAAATGAATTAATTTTTTTGCGGTAAAACCTCCAAATTTTCAGGAATTTTTCCTGTGTTTTTAACCAGAAAAAAATGAATTTTTTTTGTGGTAAAACCTCCGAATTTTTGTGAATTTTTTGTGGGTTCTTAAGCAAAAAAATGAATTTTTTTGTGGTAAAACCTCCAAATTTTTGGGAATCTTTTATGTGTTTTCAAGCGGGAAAAATTAATTTTTTTACGGTAAAACCTCCAAATTTTTGGGAATTTTTTAGCAGAAAAAATGAATTTTTTTATGGTAAAACCTCTGAATTTTCAGGAATTTTTGGCGTGTTTTTAAGAGAAAAAAAAGAATATTTTTGTGATAAAACCTCCAAATTTTCAGGAATTTTTCACGTCTTTTTAAGCGGGAAAAATTAATTTTTTTCTGGTAAAACCTCTGAATTTTCAGGAATTTTTCACTGGAAAAAACGCATTTTTTTGCGATAAAACCTCCAAATTTCCATGAACTTTTTAGTGAAAAAAATGAATTTTTTTATGATAAAACCACCAAATTTTCAGGAATTTTTTGCGTATTTTTAACCAGAAAAACTGATTTTTTTTGCGATAAAACCCGTAAATTTTGGTTTTTTTCATCGCTCCCACCTGGGTGGCGGAGCTGCGCGGGGCGGGCGCAGCCGCGGCTCCTCCAGGCGCCCTCGGCCATGGCGGAGGAGACGTTGTTGAGTTGGGCCTGGAGCTCGTAGAGCAGCGCGGCCTGGACGTGCGCCAGCGTGCCGGATTCCCGGGAATGCTGCTCCAGCTCCTGCAGCCGCCGGATCACGCTCCGGTTCCGACCCTCCTCCTCATCCCGCTGCAAAAAAAAACCCAAAAAAACCAAAAAAATGGGATTTGGGGAGAAGAATTTTGGTTGGAATTCATCTGGGAGATCTCACCAACGAGACGATCCCGGGATTCTGCCAACAGCGGGTTGGGAATGTGGGAATTCTTTCCAAACTTTTTTGGCATCATGATGTTCCAGCGTGGAACGTTCCCATGGGTAGGGACGGCTCCCGCCAGCCCAGGGTGATCCAGGTTTTCCATGGAAATTCCCAAGGATCCAGCAGAGGCCGCGGTTTCTCTGGGAATTCCAGCCCAGCCGGGAATTCCTGCCCAAGATCCCAAAATCCCAAGCTCCCCTTTCCCACTGGGAATTCCATTCTCTGGCTCCTGCCCCTCCAGCCCTTCCCCAAATTCCAGCTCTCCTGGAGCTCCTTTGGGATCGGGAAGCGGCTCCAAGGATTCCCTGGATCCTTCCCTGATCCAGGGGAACATTCCCGGCTCTCCCAGCCTGGCAGTGGATCCATCCCCACCCCGATTCCTCCTGGAGAAGGAATTTTGGGATCCAGGGGCTTCACTGGGAATTTGGGACTCCAGGAAGGGTCTCCCTTCCCTTTTCCATCCCCGAATTCCATAAAAATCCCTCGGGATGGATCCTGAGTGTCCTCGATCCCAGAATCCCGGAATGGCTTGGGATGGGATCCATGGACCTTCCATCCCATCCCAGGGACACTTCCCATGATCCCAGGGTGATCCAAATCCACCCTTGGACATTCCTAGGGATTCTCTGGGAATTCCAGCCCAGCCGGGAATTCCTGCCCCAGATCCCAAAATCCCAAGCTCCCCTTTCCCACTGGGAATTCCATTCCCTGGCTCCTGCCCCTCCAGCCCTTCCCCAAATTCCAGCTCCCCTGGAGCCCCTTTGGGATCGGGAAGCGGCTCCAAGGATTCCCTGGATCCTTCCCCAATCCAGGGGAACATTCCCGGGTCTCCCAGCCTGGCAGTGGATCCATCCCCATTCCCTCCTGGAGAAGGAATTTTGGGATCCAGGGGCTTCACTGGGAATTTGGGACTCCAGGAAGGGTCTCCCTTCCCTTTTCCATCCCCAAATTCCATAAAAATCCCTCGGGATGGATCCTGAGTGTCCTCGATCCCAGAATCCCGGAATGGTTTGGGATGGGATCCATGGATCTCCAATCCCACCCCAGGGACACTTCCCATGATCCCGGGGTGATCCAAATCCACCCTTGGGCACTGTCAGGGATCCAGGGATTCTCTGGGAATTCCAGCCCGGCCGGGAATTCCTTTCCATGATCCCAAACTCCCAAGCTCCCCTTTCCCACTGGGAATTCCATTCCCTGGCTCTGCCCCTCCAGCCCTTCCCCAAATTCCAGCTCTCCTGGAGCCCCTTTGGGATCGGGAAGTGGCTCCAAGGATTCCCTGGATCCTTCCCTGATCCCGGTGAACATTCCCAGCTCTGGCCTCGCTCCGTGCTCTCCTCATCCTGACAATTCCAGTCCTAAAGGAACATTTACATCCCTTTTCCCTCCTTTTTTTCCAGGAAATCCCGGCTCTGATCCTGTGCAAAATCCAGGGTGAAGGTGGCAGGAGATTCCCAGAGCGAATTCCAGGGGACGGACACGCCGATCCCACCGGGATCAAAGGTGGAGATTCCATGGATGAAACTCCAGGATTTGGAATTCATGGTGGGGAAATTATCCATGGAATGTTCCTGATCCAAATCCCTGCCGAATTCCAGGAGCTGGAGGCACCCATGGAATAAATTCCATGGATATTTTTACATGGATCTGCAGACCTTCCATAAATGGTGGAGGAGATTCCATGGATGAAACTCAAGGATTTGGGATTGATGCTGAGGGAATTATCCCTGGAATGCTCCTGATCCCAGTTCCTGCCTTGCGGAATTCCAGGAGCTGAAAGTGCCCGTGGAATAAATTCCATGGACATTTTTACATGGATCTGCAGGGCTTTGGGAATGGGATGGATCCCCAAGATTTAAAATGGTGGAGGAGATTCCATGGATGAAACTCAAGGATTTGGGATTCATTTTGGGGATGTTATCCCTGGAATGTTCCTGATCCAAGTTCCTATCCTGCCAAATTCCAGGAGCTGAAAGTGCCCGTGGAATAAATTCCATGGACATTTTTATATGGATCTCCAGGGCTTTGGGAATGGGATGGATCTCCAGTCCTTAAGAAGGTGGAGGAGGTTCCATGGATGAAACTCAAGGATTTGGGATTGGTTTTGAAGGAATCATCCATGGAATGCGATCTCCAACCCTGCCAAATTCCAGCAGCTGCAATCCCCATGGAAAAACAAGAAAACCAAACCCACGGACTCCACTTTTCCCACCTGGATCTCCAGGGCTTTGGGAATGGGATGGATCTCCAGTCCTTAAGAAAGTGGAGGAGATTCCATGGATGAAACTCAAGGATTTGGGATTGATTTTGAAGGAATCATCCATGGAATGCGAGTTCCAACCCCGCCAAATTCCAGGAACTGGAACCTCCCATGGAATAAAAACCAAACCAAACCCACGGACTCCACTTTTCCCACCTGGATCTCCAGGGCTTTGGGAATGGCATGGATCTCCAGTCCTTAAAAAGGTGGATGAGGTTCCATGGATAAAACTCTGGGATTTTGGATTCATTATGAAGAAATCATCCATGGAAGGCTCCTGATCCTCGGCATGGGCGGAAATCCAGGTGTGGTGTGGGAAACCATCTTGGAATGGGATGGATCCACAGCCCTTCCCAAAATGGTGGAGGAGATTCCATGGGTGAAACTCAAGGATCTGGGATCGATTTTGAGGAAATCATCCATGGAATGCGAGCTCCAACCCCACCAAATTCCAGGAACTGGAACCTCCCATGGAATAAAAACGAAACCAAATCCACAGACTCCACTTTTCCCACCTGGATCTCCAGGGCTTTGGGAATGGGATGGATCTCCAGTCCTTAAGAAGGTGGAGGAGGTTCCATGGGTGAAACTCAAGGATCTGGGATCAGTTTTGAAGGAATCATCCATGGAATGCGAGCTCCAACCCTGCCATATTCCAGGAACTGGAACCTCCCATGGAATAAAAACCAAACCAACCCCACAGACTCCACTTTTCCCACCTGGATCTCCAGGGCTTTGGGAACGGGATGGATCTCCAGTCCTTAAAAAGGTGGAGGAGGTTCCATGGATGAAACTCAAGGATTTGGATTGATTTTGAAGGAATCATCCATGGAATGCGAGCTCCAACCCTGCCAAATTCCCGCAGCTGGAAAAACAAGAAAACCAAACCCACGGACTCCACTTTTCCCACCTGGATCTCCAGGGCTTTGGGAATGGCATGGATCCCCAAAATGGTGGAGGAGGTTCCATGGGTGAAACGCAAGGATTTGAGATTGATTTTGAAGAAGGAATCATCCATGGAATGCGAGGTCCAACCCTACGTAATTCCAGGAGCTCGAACTCTCAGAATAAAAACCAAACCAAACCTTTGGACTCCACTTTTCCCACCTGGATCTCCAGGGCTTTGAGGCGGTGCCGGTGGTTCCGTAGCTCCTCCTGGAGCTCGGCGATGGATTCCCGGAGCTCCAGGATCTGCTGCTTGCGCTCCTCGTTCTCGTGGAGCCAGAAGGAGACCTCGTCGGTGCAGCGGAACAGGTCGGGGCAGCGCCGCTCGTCGCCCTGCGGCAGCGTGGCCACCACGCGGCACCGCCCGTCCGGCAGCACCTGGTTGCTGTATTCCCCACACCGGATCAATCCCGGCGATTCCCGGGGATCCTCCTGCTCCCGGAATTCCGCGGGAAGGGATTTCTCCAGCGACCGGCGGCTCAGCGCGGCCACCAGCAGGAGGGAGAGGATTCCCGCTTTTCCCGGGTGGAATTCCATGGTGTCGACTCCGGGGAAATGCGGATTTACGGGATCGGCACAGAGAATTCCAAGCTGGGATCAGTTGGGATCTTCCGCTCTTTTACGGATCCGTGGGATGGAATTCCTTCCCTCCGGAGCGGCTTGGAGGGTGTGGAAGTTGGGATGAGGTGAGGGAATTCTCGGGAATTCCGGAATTCCGGCTGCTCGGGATGAGGTGAGGGAAGGAGACGGCTCCCCCGGACTGGGTATCCCGGCGTTCCGGCGTTTCCTGGGAATGGGAATCGGAGCAAGGAGATGGATGATGGAAAGTTTTTTGGGAGCAGCTTGAGAAGGTCCTCCCAAAATTCCTGGATCCTTTCAAGCATTCCCAAGGATTCAAGGCATGGTTCAGACCCCTCCCAACATTCCATATCCCATTCCAGCCATTCCCAGGAAAAAAAAGACATGGATTAGACCCCCTAAAAATTCCACATCCCATTCCAGCCATTCCCAAGGATTCTGGGCAGGGATTAGACTTGATCTCCCCCCACTTTAAATTCCCAATCCCATTCCAGCCATTCCCAATTATTCAGGACATGGATTAGACTCCCTAAAAATTCCCTATACCATTCCAGGCATTCCCAACAAAAAAATGAACATGGATTAAATCCCTCAAAATTGCCCATCCCATTCCAGCCATTCCCAGGAAAAAAATACATGGATCAGACCCCCTCAAAATTCCAAATCCCATTCCAGCAATTCCCAAAGATTCAAGATTCATGGATCAGACTCCCTCAAAATTCCCCATCCCATTCCAGCCATTCCCAATTATTCAGGACATGGATCAGACCCCTCCCAAAATTCCCAGTCCCATTCCAGCCATTCCCAGGAAAAAAATACATGGATCAGACCCCCTCAAAATTCCACATCCCATTCCAGCCATTCCCAAGGATCCAGGATTCATGGATGAGACCCCCCTCAAAATTCCACATCCCATTCCAGCCATTCCCAAAAATTCAGGATTAATGGATAAACCCCCCTCAAAATTCCCAATTCCATTCCAGGTATTCCCAAGGATTCAGAATTCGTGGATGAGACCCCCTCAAAATTCCCAATCCCATTCCAGTCATTCCCAAGGATTCAGGACATGGATTAGACTCCCTAAAAATTCCCTATCCCATTCCAGGCATTCCCAACAAAAAGAAGAACATGGATTAAACCCCTCTCAAAATTTCCCATCCCATTCCAGCCATTCCCAAGGATCCAGGAAAAAAATTCCCCGTCCCATTCCAGACATTCCCAGGAAAAAAATACATGGATTATATTAGCTCAAAATTCCAAATCCCACTCCAGCATTCCCAAAAATTCAGGATTCATGGATCAGACCCCCCTCGAAATTCCCAATCCCATTCCAGCCATTCCCAGGAAAAAAATACATGGATTATATTAGCTCAAAATTCCCAATCCCACTCCAGCCATTCCCAATGATCCAGGATTCATGGATCAGACCCCCTCAAAATTCCCAATCCCATTCCAGCCATTCCCAAGGATTCAGGATTCATGGATTAAACCCCCCCCAATATTCCAAATCCCATTCCAGCCATTCCCAAGGATTCAGGATTCATGGATTAGACTCCCTAAAAATTCCCTATCCCATTCCAGCCATTCCCAACAAAAAAAAGAACATGGATTAAACCCCTCAAAATTCCCAGTCCCATTCCAGCCATTCCCAGAGATTCAGGAAAAAAATTCCCCATCCCATTCCAGCCATTCCCAGGAAAAAAAATACATGGATTATATTAGCTCAAAATTCCCAATCCCACTCCAGCATTCCCAAGGATCCAGGATTCATGGATAAACCCCCCTCAAAATTCCCAGTCCCATTCCAGCCATTCCCAAGGATTCAGGAAAAAAATTCCCCATCCCATTCCAGCCATTCCCAGGAAAAAAAATACATGGATCAGACCCCCTCAAAATTCCAAATCCCATTCCAGCCATTCCCAAAAATTCAGGATTCATGGATAAACCCCCCTCAAAATTCCCAATCCCATTCCAGTTATTCCCAAGGATTCAGAATTCACGGATAAACCCCCCTAAAAATTCCCAATCCCATTCCAGCCATTCCCAAGGATCCAGGATTCATGGATTAAACCCCCCTCAAAATTCCCCATCCCATTCCAACCATTCCCAGGAAAAAAAAGACATGGATTAGACCCCCCTCAAAATTCCAAATCCCATTCCAGCCATTCCCAAGGATTCTGGGCAGGGATTAGACTTGATCTCCCCCAACTTGAAATTCCAAATCCCATTCCAGCCATTCCCAAGAATTCAGGATTCATGGATCAGACCCCCTCAAAATTCCCAATCCCATTCCAGCCATTCCCAAGGATTCGGGACATGGATTAGACTCCCTAAAAATTCCCTATCCCATTCCAGCCATTCCCAATAACAAAAAAAAGAACATGGATTAAACCCTTCAAAATTCCCAATCCCATTCCAGCCATTCCCAGGAAAAAAATACATGGATCAGACCCCCTCAAAATTCCCAATCCCATTCCAGCCATTCCCAAGGATTAAACCCCTCATAATTCCCATCCCATTCCAGCAATTCCCAAAGATCCAGAATTCATGGATGAGACCCCCGTCAAAATTCCAAATCCCATTCCAGCCATTCCCAACAAAAAAGGACATGGATTAAACCCCCCAATATTCCAAATCCCATTCCAGCAATTCCCAAGAATTCCAGATTCATGGATAAACCCCCCTCAAAATTCCCCATCCCATTCCAGCCATTCCCAGGAAAAAAATACATGGATCAGACCCCCTCAATATTCCAAATCCCATTCCAGCCATTCCCAGGAAAAAAATACATGGATCAGAGCCCTTAAAATTCCCAATCCCATTCCAGACATTCCCAAGGATTCAGGATTCATGGATCAGACCCCCTCAAAATTCCCCATCCCATTCCAGCCATTCCCAAAAATTCAGGATTCATGGATCAGACCCCCTCAAAATTCCCCATCCCATTCCAGCCACTCCCAGGAAAAAAAATACATGGATTATATTAGCTCAAAATTCCCAATCCCACTCCAGCATTCCCAAGGATCCAGGATTCATGGATAAACCCCCCTCAAAATTCCCAATCCCATTCCAGCCATTCCCAAAAATTCAGGATTCATGGATCAGACCCCCGTCAAAATTCCCAATCCCATTCCAGCCATTCCCAAGGATCCAGGATTCATGGATCAGACCCCCTCAAAATTCCAAATCCCATTCCAGCCATTCCCAAGAAAAAAAAAAGAACATGGATTAAACCCCTCTCAAAATTCCACATCCCATTCCAGTCATTCCCAAAGATCCAGGATTCATGGATTAAACCCTCCTCAAAATTCCCCATCCCATTCCAGCCATTCCCAATTATTCAGGACATGGATTAGACTCCCTAAAAATTCCCTAACCCATCCCAGCCATTCCCAAGGATTCAGAATTCATGGATCAGACCCCCTCAAAATTGCAAATCCCATTCCAGCCATTCCCAAGGATTAAACCCCTCATAATTCCCATCCCATTCCAGCCATTCCCAAAGATTCAGAATTCATGGATAAACCCCCCTCAAAATTCCCAATCCCATTGCAGCCATTCCCAATTATTCAGGAAAAAAATTCCCCGTCCCATTCCAGCCATTCCCAGGAAAAAAATACATGGATTATATTAGCTCAAAATTCCCAATCCCACTCCAGCATTCCCAAAAATTCAGGATTCATGGGTGAACCCCCCTCATAATTCCCAATCCCATTCCAGTTATTCCCAAGGATTCAGAATTCATGGATCAGACTCCCTCAAAATTCCCTATCCCATTCCAGCCATTCCCAACGAAAAAGGACATGGATTAAACCCCCCAATATTCCAAATCCCATTCCAGCCATTCCCAAAAATTCAGGATTCATGGATAAACCCCCCTCAAAATTCCCAGTCCCATTCCAGCCATTCCCAGGAAAAAAATACATGGATCAGACCCCCTCAAAATTAGAAATCCCATTCCAGCCATTCCCAAGGATTCAGCACATGGATTAGACTCCCTAAAAATTCCCTATCCCATCCCAGCCATTCCCAAAGATTCAGAATTCATGGATAAACCCCCCTCAAAATTCCACATCCCATTCCAGCCATTCCCAATTATTCAGGACATGGATTAGACTCCCTAAAAATTCCCTATCCCATTCCAGCCATTCCCAACAAAAAGAAGAACATGGATTAAACCCCTCAAAATTCCCCATCCCATTCCAGCCATTCCCAAGGATTCAGGACATGGATTAGACTCCCTAAAAATTCCCCATCCCATTCCAGCCATTCCCAATTATTCAGGAAAAAAATTCCCCATCCCATTCCAGACATTCCCAGGAAAAAAAATACATGGATTATATTATCTCAAAATTCCCAATCCCACTCCAGCATTCCCAAGGATTCAGAATTCATGGATCAGACCCCCTCAAAATTCCCAATCCCATTCCAGCCATTCCCAAGGATTCCGGACATGGATTAGACTCCCTAAAAATTCCCAATCCCATTCCAGCCATTCCCAATTATTCAGGACATGGATCAGACCCCTCCCAACATTCCCAGTCCCATTCCAGCCATTCCCAAAAATTCAGGATTCATGGATCAGACCCCCGTCAAAATTCCCAATCCCATTCCAGCCATTCCCAATTATTCAGGACATGGATCAGACCCCTCCCAAAATTCCCAGTCCCATTCCAGCCATTCCCAGGAAAAAAATACATGGATCAGACCCCCTCAAAATTCCAAATCCCATTCCAGCCATTCCCAAAGATTCAGAATTCATGGATCAGACCCCCATCAAAATTCCTCATCCAATTTCAGCCATTCCCAATTATTCAGGACATGGATTAGACTCCCTAAAAATTCCCTATCCCATTCCAGCCATTCCCAACAAAAAAAAAAAGAACATGGATTAAACCCTTCAAAATTCCCCATTCCGTTCCAGCCATTCCCAATTATTCAGGAAAAAAATTCCCCATCCCATTCCAGCCATTCCCAGGAAAAAAAATACATGGATTATATTAGCTCAAAATTCCCCATCCCATCCCAGCCATTCCCAAAAATTCAGGATTCATGGATGAGACCCCCTCAAAATTCCCAATCCCATTCCAGCCATTCCCAAGGATCCAGATTTCATGGATCAGACCCCCTCAAAATTCCCAATCCCATTCCAGCCATTACCAAAAATTCAGGATTCATGGATAAACCCCCCTCAAAATTCCCAATCCTGTTCCAGCCATTCCCAAGGATTAAACCCCTCAAAATTCCAAATCCCATTCCAGCCATTCCCAAGGATCCAGAATTCACAGATGAGACCCTCGTCAAAATTCCCAATCCCATTCCAGCCATTCCCAAGGATTCAGGACATGGATTAAACTCCCTAAAAATTCCCTATCCCATTCCAGCCATTCCCAACAAAAAAAAAAAAGAACAGGGATTAAACCCCTCAAAATTCCCCATCCTGTTCCAGCCATTCCCAGGAAAAAAATACATGGATCAACCCCCTCAAAATTTCCTATCCCATTCCAGCCATTCCCAAAAATTCAGGATTCATGGATAAACCCCCCTCAAAGTTCCCAATCCCATTCCAACCATTCCCAAGGATTCAGAATTCATGGATCAGACCCCCATCAAAATTCCCAATCCCATTCCAGCCATTCCCAGGAAAAAAATACATGGATTATATTAGCTCAAAATTCCCAATCCCATTCCAGCCATTCCCAAAAATTCAGGATTCATGGATCAGACCCCCTCAAAATTCCCAATCCCATTCCAGCCATTCCCAATTATTCAGGACATGGATTAGACCCCCTCAAAATTCCCCATCCCATCCCAGCCATTCCCAAGGATTCAGAATTCACGGATAAACCCCCCTCAAAATTCCCAATCCCATTCCAGCCATTCCCAATTATTCAGGACATGGATTAGACTCCCTAAAAATTCCCCATCCCATTCCAGCCATTCCCAACAAAAAAAAGAACATGGATTAAAGCCCTCAAAATTCCCAGTCCCATTCCAGCCATTCCCAATTATTCAGGAAAAAAAATCCCCATCCCATTCCAGCAATTCCCAGGAAAAAAATACATGGATTATATTAGCTCAAAATTCCAAATCCCATCCCAGCCATTCCCAAAAATTCAGGATTCATGGATGAGACCCCCGTCAAAATTCCCAATCCCATTCCAGCCATTCCCAAGGATTCAGAATTCATGGATCAGACCCCCTCAAAATCCCCATCCCATTCCAGCCATTCCCAGGAAAAAAATACATGGATTATATTAGCTCAAAATTCCCAATCCCACTCCAGCATTCCCAAGGATTCAGAATTCATGGATCAGACCCCCTCAAAATTCCACATCCCATTCCAGCCATTCCCAAGGATTCAGGACATGGATTAGACTCCCTCAAAATTCCCTATCCCATTCCAGGCATTCCCAACAAAAAAAAGAACATGGATTAAACCCCTCAATATTCCAAATCCCATTCCAGCCATTCCCAAGGATTCAGAATTCATGGATCAGACCCCCTCAAAATTCCCCATCCCATTCCAGCCATTCCCAAAAATTCAGGATTAATGGATAAACTCCCCTCAAAATTCCCAATCCCATTCCAGTCATTCCCAAGGATTCAGGACATGGATTAGACTCCCTAAAAATTCCCCATCCCATTCCAGCCATTCCCAAGGATTCAGGATTCATGGATCAGACCCCCTCAAAATTCCAAATCCCATTCCAGCAATTCCCAAAGATTCAGGCTTCATGGATAAACTCCCCTCAAAATTCCCAATCCCATTCCAGCCATTCCCAAGCATTCAGAATTCATGGATCAGACTCCCTCAAAAATCCAAATCCCATTGCAGCCATTCCCAAAGATTCAGGATTCATGGATGAACCCCCCTCAAAATTCCCAATCCCATTCCAACCATTCCCAAGGATTCAGGACATGGATTAGACTCCCTAAAAATTCCCTATCCCATCCCAGCCATTCCCAAGGATTCAGAATTCATGGATCAGACCCCCATCACAATGCCCCATCCAATTCCAGCCATTCCCAATTATCCAGGAAAAAAATTCCCCATCCCATTCCAGCCATTCCCAGGAAAAAATTCATGGATTCGGCCCCTCCCAACATTCCCGATCCTGTTCCAACCGTTCCCAAGGATCCACACACGGATTAACCCCCCCCACCCCCCGCCAACATTCCCGATATTTCCCCACCCCAAACCCACGGATCAGGAATGGGGTTGGGGTGGGGGAAATCCCAAAAAAATTCCCGGAATTCCCAACTCACCCCGGCCTCTCCGGGCAGGAAAAGGGCCGAGCGTCGGAATCGCGGCCGAGGCGACGGAATCCTGATCCCGCTGATCCTCTCACGGCTCTAAAAATAGGGAAGGGCGGATCCCGATAATCCCCGGGGTTATTCCGGAGCCTCCCAAATCCCGAAATCCCCAAATCCCAAAATCCCCAAATCCCGAAATCCCGAAATCCGCGCCTCGGGATGAGCTTCCCGCCCTTTTCCCGGAGTTTTTAACTGGAAAGATCCCCCAGTTGGGATCCACGGCGTTTTGTTTTCTCGTTAATTAATCGGGGTTAATTAGTGTTGGTAATGGTGATTAGGCAGCTAATTCCAGAGTTAATTAGTTGTGATTATTAAAGATGCAAATTATTCAGCCGTGGCAATGGGATTCATTAATTAGAGAGCAAATATATTTTATTCATTAAAGAGAAAATATAATTTATTAATTATATTAATTAGGTATTAGATATTATATTCGATATATTAATTTGAGAGTGAATATAGCATTAATTAGAGGACAAATATGTTTTATTGATCCTATTAATTAGATATCAGATATTATATTAGCTATATTAATTAGAGAGCAAATTATTCAGCCATGGGAATGGGATATATTAATTAAATAGGTTAATTGTTCTCTAATTATAGGAGGTGAAATCAGGAGAGGGATGCTAATTAAAGATGCAAATTATTCAGTCATGGGAATGGGATATATTAATTAGGAGAGCAAATATGTTTTATTCATAAAAGAGAAAATATAATTTATTAATTATTTTAATTAGGTATTAGATATTATATTTGATATATTAATTTGAGAGCGAATATAGCATTAGAGAACAAATATGTTTTATTGATTCTATTAATTAGGTATCAGATATTAATTATATATATATATATATTAATTATATATATATTATATATATATTAGCTATATTAATTAAAGATGCAAATTATTCAGCCAAGGGAATGGGATATATTAATTAGGAGAGCAAATATATTTTATTCATTAAATAGAAAATATGATTTATTGATTATATTAATTAGGTATTAGATATTCTATTAGATATATTAATTTGAGAGCAAATATAGCATTAATTAGAGAACAAATATATTTTATTAATTCTATTAATTATATATATAATTAATTATATCTATATTAATTATATATATTATATATATATATTAGCTATATTAATTAGAGAGCAAATTATTCAGCCATGGGAATGGGATATATTAATTAAATAGGCTAATTGTTCTCTAATTATGGGAGGTGAAATCAGGAGAGGGATGCTAATTAAAGATGCAAATTATTCAGCCAAGGAAATGGGATTCATTAATTAGACAGCAAATATATTTTATTTATTAAAGAGAAAATATAATTAATACATTCTATTTTCTCTTTAATAAATAAAATATATATTTTTCTATTTCATAATTAGGTATTTGATAACATATTAGATATGTTAATTAGTGAGCAAATATGTTTTTTATTAATTATATTAATTAGGTATCATCAGATATTATATTAGCTATATTAATTAGAGAGGAAATTATTCAGCCATGGGAATGGGATATTAATTAAATAGGCTAATTGTTCTCTAATTATGGGAGGTGAAATCAGGAGAGGGATGCTAATTAAAGATGCAAATTATTCAGCCAAGGGAATGGGATATATTAATTAGAGAGCAAATATATTTTATTCATTAAAGAGAAAATAGAATTAATAAATTATATTTTCTCTTTAATAAATAAAATATATATTTTTCTATTTCATAATTAGGTATTTGATAACATATTAGAAATGTTAATTAGTGAGCAAATATGTTTTATTAATTATATTAATTAGGTATCAGATATTATATTAGCTATATTAATTAGAGAGGAAATTATTCAGCCATGGGAATGGGATCTATTAATTAAATGGGCTAATTGTTCTCTAATTATGGGAGGTGAAATCAGGAGAGGGGTGCTAATTAAAGATGCAAATTATTCAGCCAAGGGAATGGGATATGTTAATTAGAGAGCAAATATATTATTAATTAGAGAGCAAAGATATTTTATTAATTAAAATAATTAGGTATTAGATATTCTATTAGATACATTAATTTGAGAGCAAATATAGCATTAATTAGAGAACAAATATGTTTTATTGATTCTATTAATTAGATATCAGATATTGTATTAGCTATATTAATTAGAGAGCAAATTATTCAGCCATGGGAATGGGATCTATTAATTAAATATGCTAATTGTTCTCTAATTATGGGAGGTGAAATCAGGAGAGGGATGCTAATTAAAGATGCAAATTATTCAGCCATGGGAATGGGATATATTAATTAGAGAGCAAATATATTTTAATAAATAAAATATATATTTTTCTATTTCATAATTAGGTATTTGATAACATATTAGATATGTTAATTAGTCAGCAAATATGTTTTAATAATTATATTAATTAGATATATTAATTAGAGAAGAAATTATTCGGCCATGGGAATTGGATATATTAATTAAATAGGCTAATTATTCTCTAGTTATGGGAGGTGAAATCAGGAGAGGGATGCTAATTAAAAATGCAAATTATTCAGCCAAGGGAATGGGATTCATTAATTAGAGAGCAAATTATTCAGCCATGGGAATGGGATATATTGATGAGACAGCAAATATATTTTATTCATTAAAGAGAAAATATAATTTATTGATTATATTAATTAGGTATTAGATATTCTATTAGATATATTAATTTGAGAGCAAATATATTTTATTTATTAAAGAGAAAATAGAATTAATAAATGATATTTTCTCTTTAATAAATGAAATTTATTTAATATATAATTTTTAAATTTTATAATTAGGTATTAGATAATATATTAGATATGTTAATTAGTGAGCAAATATGTTTTATTAATTCTATTAATTAGATATCAGATATTGTATTAGCTATATTAATTAGAGACCAAATTATTCAGCCATGGGAATGGGATATTAATTAAATACACTAATTGTTCTCTAATTATAGGAGGTGAAATCAGGAGAGAGATGCTAATTAAAGATGCAAATTATTCAGCCATGGGAATGGGATATATTAATTAGAGAGCACATATATTTTATTTATTAAAGAGAAAATAGAGTTAATAAATTATATTTTCTCTTTAATAAAAGAAATTTATTTAATATATATTTTTTATTTTATAATTAGATATTAGATAATATATGAGATATGCTAATTAGTGAGCAAATATGTTTTATTAATTATATTAATTAGGTATCAGATATTATATTAGATATATTAATTAGAGAGCAAATTATTCAGCCGTGGGAATGGGATCTATTAATTAAATACGCTAATTGTTCTCTAATTATGGGAGGTGAAATCAGGAGAGGGGTGCTAATTAAAGATGCAAATTATTCAGCCATGGGAATGGGATATATTAATTAAATACGCTAATTGTTCTCTAATTATGGGAGGTGAAATCAGAAGAGGGGTGCTAATTAAAGATGCAAATTATTCAGCCATGGGAATGGGATATATTAATTAGGAGAGCAAATATATTTTATTCATGAAAGATAAAATATAATTTATTAATTATATTAATTAGGTATTAGATATTATAGCTGATATATTAATTTGAGAGCAAATTATTCAGGGAAGGGGATATATTAATTAGAAAGCAAATATAATAATCATTAGCGAGGAAAGGTATTTTATTAATTATATTAATTAGATATTAGATATTTTAATTAGAGAGCAAATTATTCAGTCACGGGAATGAGATGCACTAATTGGAAAGCAAATATAATATTAATGAAAAAGCAAATATATTTTATTAATTCTATTAATTAGATATCAGATATTATATTAGATGTATTAATTAGAGAGCAAATTATTCAGCCACGGGAATTGGATATATTAATTAGAGAGCAAATATAGTTTATTAATTATATTAATAAGATGTCAGATATTATATTAGCTATATTAATTCGAGATCAAATTATTCAGCCACGGGAATGGGATACATTAATTAGAGAGCAAATATAGTATTAATTAAAGAGAAAACATAATTTATTAATTATATTAGATATTAGTTATTATATTAGATATATTAATTAACAAATTATTCAGCCACGGAATGGGATATATTAATTAGAGAGTAAATATAGTATTAGTTAGAAAGCAAAGATGGTTTATTAATTATATTAATTAGATATCAGATATTATATTAGATATATTAATTAGAGAGGAAATTATTCAGCCATGGGAATCAGATATGCTAATTAGAGAGCAAATATATACTATTAATTATGATAATTAGATATTAGATATGTTAATTAGACAGCAAATTATTCAGCCACGGGAAGGGGCTATGTTTATTAAATATGCTAATTGTTCTCTAATTAGGGGAGGTGAAACCAGAGAAGACATGCTAATTAAATATGCAAATTATTCAGCCAAGGCAATGGGATATGTTGACTAAATATGCTAATTATGCTGTAATAATTAGCATATTAGCAGATACTAATTCTATTATATCTATTATAAAGAGAGGTGAAATCCGGGAAGGGATGCTAATTAAATATGCAAATTAAAGTGAATTAACCAGGATATCCTGACCCCAAATCCTGTCCCCAAAATCTCGTTCCCAAATTCCTGATGCCAAATTCCCATTCCCAAATTCCTGTCCTCAGAATCCCGATCCCAAATTCCTGTCCCCAAAAAACTCATTCCCAAATTCCTGTCCCCAAATTCCTGTCCCCAAATTCCCAAAATCCTGTCCCGAAAATACCATTCCCAAATTCCTGTCCCCAAAATCCCATTCCCGAATTCCTGTCCCCAAATTCCTGACCCCAAATCCTGACCCCAAATTCCCATTCCCAAATTCCTTTCCCAAATAATCCCATTCCCAAAATCCCACTTCCAAAGTCCCAATTCCAAATCCCCATCCCCAAATTCCCATTCCCAAATCCTGACCCCAAATCCTGATCCACCGAGTCCTGACCCCAAATCCGCTCGTAAAATCCCGATCCCAAATTCCTATTCCCAAAATCCTGTCCCCAAAATCCCATTCCCAAATTCCTGTCCCCAAATTCCCATTCCCAAATCCCCATCCCCAAATTCCCATTCCCAAATTCCGACCCCAAATCCTGATGCACCAAGTCCTGACCCCAAATCTGCTCTTAAAATCCCGATCCCAAATTCCTGTGTCCAAATCCTGCCCCCAAAATCCCATTCCCAAAATTCCACTCCCAAATTCGCATCCCCAAAATCCCATTCCCAAATTCCTGTCCCCAAATCCTGTCCCCAAATCCGGTGTTAAAATCCCAATCCCAAATCCCCATCCCCAAATCCTGACCCCAAATCCTGATCCACCAAGTCCTGACCCCAAATCCACTCTTAAAATCCCAATCCCAAATTCCTGTCCCCAAATCCTGTCCCCCAAATCCCATTCCCAAAATCCTGTCCCCAAATTCCTGTCCCCCAAATCCCATTCCCAAAATCCTGTCCCCAAATTCCTGTCCCCAAAATCCCATTCCCAAAATCCTGCCCCCAAATTCCTGTCCCCAAATCCTGTCCCCAAATCCTGTCCCCAAATCCTGTCCCCAAATCCCCGCGGGGACTCGCGATGGAGCCGGGGCCGCCGGGGCGGGATCGGGGCCGGGCCCGGTACCTGATGCGGTCCCGGGGCGAGCCCGGTGCAGTCCCGGTACCTGTTGCGGTCCCGGGGTGGTCCCGGTGCGGAGCCCGAGGTGGTCCCGGGGCGGTCCCGGGGTGGTCCTGGTACATGATGCGGTCCCGGTGCGGAGCCCGATGTGGTCCCGGTGCCTGATGTGGTCCCGGTGCGGTCCCGGTGCGGAGCCCGAGGTGGTCCCGAGGTGGTCCCGGTCCCTGATGAGGTCCCGCCGTGGTCCCGGTGCGGAGCCCGAGGTGGTCCCGAGGTGGTCCCGGTCCCTGATGCGGTCCCGGTGCGGTCCCGGTGCGGAGTCCAAGGTGGTCCCGGGGTGGTCCCGGTACTGATGCGGTCCCGGGGAGGTCCCGGGAAGGACCCTGAGGTGGTCCCGGTACATGATGCGGTCCCGGTGCGGAGCTCGAGGTGGTCCCAGTACCTGATGCTGTCCCGGGGTGGTCCCGGTGAGGAGCCCGAGGTGGTCCCGGGGTGGTCACGGTGCAGAGCCCGGTGCGGTCCCGGTACCTGATGCGGTCCCGGTGCGGTCCCGGTACCTGATGCGGTCCCGGGGAGGTCCCGGGAAGGACCCTGAGGTGGTCCCGGTACATGATGCGGTCCCGGTGCGCAGCCCGGTGCGGTCCCGGTACCTGATGCGGGTCCCGGTGCGGTGCTCGGTGCGGCACTGGGTCCGGTCCCGGGAAGGTCCCGGGGTGGTCCCGGTGTCTGATACGGTGCCGGGGCGGAGCCCGGGGTGGTCCCGGTACCTGATGCGGTCCCGGGGTGGTCCCGATACCTGATGCCGTCCCGGTGCGGTGCTCGGTGCGGCACTGGGTCCGGTCCCGGGGAGGTCCCGGGGCGGAGCCCGACGTGGTCCCGGGGTGCTCCCGGTGCCTGATACGGTGCCGGGGCGGAGCCCGGGGTGGTCCCGGTACCGGATGCGGTCCTGGTACCTGATGCGGTCCCGGTGCCCGAGGTGGTCCCGGTCCCGGTCCCGGTGCTGGTCCCGGTCCTGTGCCGGTGCCGGTTCCGCGCTCCGGGGCTCGGTGCGGTCTCGGTGCCGGTGTCGGTGCCGGTTCCGCGCTCCGGGGCTCGGTGCGGTCTCGGTGCTGGTCCCGGTGCCGCGCTCCGGGGCTCGGTGCGGTGCCGGTTCCGGTGCGGAGCTTCCCCCGCTCCCAGCGCTGAATTATTCAGCAGCGGGGCCGCCCCTTCCTCCCTCCCGCCTTCCTCCTCCTCCTCCTCCTCCTCCTCCTCCTCCTCCTCCTCCTCCTCCTCCTTCTTCCCTCCCCCTTCCCTCCCCTCCCCTCCCCCTTTCCTTTCCTTTCCTTTCCTTTCCTTTCCTTTCCTTTCCTTTCCTTTCCTTTCCTTTCCTTTCCTTTCCTTTCCTTTCCTTTCCTTCCTTTCCTTTCCTTTCCTTTCCTTTCCTTTCCTTTCCTTTCCTTTCCTTTCCTTTCCTTTCCTTTCCTTTCCTTTCCTTTCCTTTCCTTTCCTTTCCTTTCCTTTCCTTTCCTTTCCTTTCCTTTCCTTTCCTTTCCTTTCCTTTTTCCCGTTTCCCCTTCCCTTTCCCCCCTTTTCCCCCCTTTTCCTCCTTTTTCCCCCATTTTCCTTTTCCCTTCCCCCCTTTTTTCCATTTTCTCCTTATTTTCCCCCTTTTCCCTTTTTCTCCCTTTTTACCCCTTTCCCCCCTTTTTTCCCTTTTCCCTTTTTTCCCTTTTCCCTTTTTTCCCCTTTTCCCTTTTCCCTTTTTTTCCATTTTTCCCTTTCCCCCCTTTTCCCTTTTTCTCCTTTTTTTCCCCTTTTCCCCCGTTTCTCAATTTCCCCCCTTTTTTCTCTTTTTTCCTTTATTCCCTTTTCCTCTTTTTTTCCCCTTTCCCCCTTTTTTTCTTTTTTCCTCTTTTTCCCCTTTTCCCTTTCCCCTTTCCCCTTTTACCCCTTTTTCCTTTATTCCCTTTTCCTCTTTTTTCCCTTTTCCCTTTTTCCCCCTTTTTCCTTTTCCCTTCCTCCCTTTTTTCCATTTTCTCCTTTTTTTCCCCCTTTTCCCTTTTTCTCTCTTTTTACCCCTTTTCCCCCTTTTTCCCCTTTTCTCACTTCCCCCCTTTTTTTTTCCTTTTTCCTTTATTCCCTTTTCCTCTTTTTTCCCTTTCCTCTTTTTCCCCCTTTTCCTCCTTTTTTTCCATTTTCTCCTTTTTTCCCCCTTTTCCCTTCCCCCCTTTTTTCCATTTTCTCCTTTTTTTCTCCCTTTTCCCTTTCTTGCTTTTTCCCCCCTTTTCCTCTTTTCCCTCTTTCCCCCATTTTTTTGCCTTTTTCCTTTATTCCCTTTTCCCCTTTTTCCCTTTCCCCCCTTTCCCCTTTTTCCTTTATTCCCTTTTCTCTTTTTTTCCCTTTTCCCCTTTTTTCTTTTTCCCTTTCCTCACTTTTTTCCATTTTCCCCCTTTTCTCCCCTTTTCCATTTTTCTCCCTTTTTTCCCTTTTCCCCCTTTTCCCCTTTTCCCCTTTTTCCCCTTTTTCCCCCCTTTTCCCCTTTTCCCTTTCCCCCTTTTCCCCCTTTTCCCCTTTCCCACTTTTCCCTTTTTCCCCCTTTTTCCTTTATTCCCTTTTCATCTTTTTCCCTTTTCCCTTTTTTTCCCTTTCCCTTTCCTCCCTTTTTTTCCATTTTCCCCCTTTTCCCCCCTTTTCCATTTTTCTCCCTTTTTTCCCTTCCCCCCTTTTTTCCCTTTCCCCCCTTTTCCCCTTTTTTCCTTTTCCCCTTTTTCCCCTTTTCCCCTTTCCCCTTTTCCCCTTTCCCTCTTTTCCCTTTTTTCCCTTTTCCCCTTTCCCGCTTTTCCCTTTTTTCCCCTTTTTCCTTCCCAGCTGCAGGAATTCGGGAATGGGGAAACTGAGGCAGACCCCCATGGGATCCTCAGGCTCCGCCATTCCCAAAAAATCCTGGGAATATCCCAGAGACACTGAGAAATTAAAGGAAAAGAAAGAAAAGGAGGAAAAAATAATGGAAATATGGAAACCAAAGCAACAAAACCGAGAAAAACCCGAAAAGTAAAATTAAAATTTTTAAAAAATTGGAAAAACGGGAGGAAAATAAAGGAAAACCCAGGATGGATCCGGGAATTCTTCGGGATCTTTAATGGGAAGGGCGGAATCTCAGGGCTGCCCCCAGACCAGGATCCGATCCCGAAATTCCTTTCCACCTTCAGGGATGTTCCCACCTGGAATGGGCGATCCCAAATCCCGAAAATCCCAAATCCAGAAAATCCCAAATCCAGAAAATCCCAAATCCCAAATCCAAAAAATCCCAAATCCAGAAAATCCCAAATCCAAAAAATCCCAAATCTTTGGCTCCGGACCCACTCCCGTTTCAAATCTGCGATTCCAAGGCAGGAATTTTTCTGCTTTTCCATGGATTTTTCCCATTCCCGGGATGGCTCCGCAGCTGCTCCCGATCCAATCCTTTAGAGGGCACCAGGAGCTCGGGAATTGCATCCCCGGGAGCTGCCGAGGGAGGAATTCCTGCCCCAAATCCCAAATTCCAGGATTCCCTCTCCGGGTGGGATTTGCGCCGGGAGATCCCAAATTCCCGGCCGGGAAAAGGGCGAGGCTGGAATTTCGGGATGGAGCAAGAATCGGGAAGGGAAATCACGGAAAGGAAGTGTTTTAAACGGAAAAGTTTGGGATTTTTGGGAAGGAATTCCCAACTGGGAGGGTGGGGAGGAGCCGGGCTGGAATTCCCAGACAATCCCTGGGATTTTCCAAGGAAAGTTTGGATCTCCCGGGGATTGTGGAAGTGTCGGGGTTGGAACGGGACGGGATTGAAGGATTGGAGATCCTTCCCACCCAAACCATTCCATAATTCCATGAAATTTGCAATTCCCAGGTGTTTTCCCAGTTTTTGGCCCTCCAGGATGGAGCTGTCCCCTCGAGGATCCACATTCCCGGGAAAACGGAGAGGAACAAACTCCCCGTGGACTCGCTGCTCCCGGGGCCCTTTCCCCACTAAACAATTCCACAATTCCATGAGGTTTTCCTGGATAATTCAGGTGGAATCTCTTCAGATCCCTGGATTTTAACAAAATCCTCAGGAGCCGTTGCTGGATTCCTTCGGCACAGCTCAGAATTCCCGTTCTGGACGGATTTTTGGGACACGGGATCGCGTTTCCCGCACGGATCTCTCCACCTGAGTTTGAAGTCCAGGCAGGTGATGGATGCCGCTGACGTCAGCAGGAAAAACCTGGAAAAATCCCAAGGAAAAGCTGTCTGTGACTGCAGGGATGAGGAGAGCGCTCCAGTTTTTTGCCTTTTGAGAGGAACAATTCCCTTTTTTGTGCTTTTTTTGGGATCGTGAATAAGGGATGAGCTGTGAGCGCTGCAAATCCCAGCGGGAATTCTGCAAAGGCCTCGGATGCTCCTGGGATGAGCAGAGGGATGGATCCCAAAATGAAGGGATGGGTTGGGTGGGAAGGGACCTCAAATCCCAAATCATTCCAAGGGCCATCCCAGAACCTCATCCAGCTTTTCCTTGGACATTCCCAGGGCACTGCCAGGGATTCTCTGGGAATTCCAGCCCAGCCGGGAATTCCTCCCCAAGATCCCAAACTCCCGAGCTCCCCTTTCCCACTGGGAATTCCATTCCCTGGCTCCTGCCCCTCCAGCCCTTCCCCAAATTCCAGCTCTCCTGGAGCCCCTTTGGGATCGGGAAGTGGCTCCAAGGATTCCCTGAATCCTTCCCTGATCCAGGGGAACATTCCCGGCTCTCCCAGCCTGGCATTGGATCCATCCCCATTCCGACTCCTCTCTGGGAAGGAATTTTGGGATCCGGGGGCTTCACTGGGAATTCGGGACTCCAGGAAGGGTCTCCCTTCCCTTTTCCATCCCGAAATTCCATAAAAATCCCTCAGGATGGATCCTGAGCGTCCTTGATCCCAGAATCCCGGAATGGTTTGGGATGGGATCCATGGACCTCCAATCCCATCCCAGGGACGCTTCCCACGATCCCGAGGTGATCCAAATCCACCCTTGGACATTCCCAGAGATTCTCTGGGAATTCCAGCCCAGCCGGGAATTCCTTCCCCAGATCCCAAAATCCCGAGCTCCACTTTCCCACTGGGAATTCCATTCCCTGGCTCCTGCCCCTCCAGCCCTTCCCCAGATTCCAGCTCTCCTGGAGCCCCTTTGGGATCGGGAAGCGGCTCCAAGGATTCCCTGGATCCTTCCCTGATCCAGGGGAACATTCCCGGCTCTCCCAGCCTGGCATTGGATCCATCCCCATCCCGATTCCTCCTTGAGAAGGAATTTTGGGATCCAGGGGCTTCACTGGGATTTTGGGACTCCAGGAAGGGTCTCCCTTCCCTTTTCCATCCCGAAATTCCATAAAAATCCCTCGGGATGGATCCTGAGCATCCTCGATCCCAGAATTCCCAACGCCTCCCACTATCCCAGCTTGCTCCAAGCCCCATCCAACCTTTCCTTGGACATTCCCAGGGTGCTCCAGGGATTCTCTGGGAATTCCAGCCCAGCCGGGAATTCCTGCCCAAGATCCCAAAATCCCAAGCTCCCCTTTCCCACTGGGAATTCCATTCCCTGGCTCCTGCCCCTCCAGCCCTTCCCCAAATTCCAGCTCTCCCGGAGCCCCTTTAGGATCGGGAAGTGACTCCAAGGATTTCCTGGATCCTATTTTTTTTTTCCCTTTGCAGCCACATCCCGAAGTATTTATCTGCTGAGGCAGAATTCCAGCCCGGAGCCATCCCAGCAGCTCCAGAGGATCCCGGAATGGTTTGGGTGGGAAGGCACCTTCAATCCCATCCCATCCCATGGACACCCCCCACTATCCCAAAGTGCTCCAACCTTTCCTTGGACACTCCCAGGGATTCAGGAATTCTCTGGAAATTCCACCCCATCCCCTCCCCACCCTCCCAGCTGGGAATTCCTTCCCAAAATCCCACCCCAAGCTCCCCTCACTTGTTCCATCCATCCCCCACTCCGTATTCCGGGGGATTTGCGCTGATCCGTGGCCGGGCTGGGATCAAGGATGGAGAATCCCCCTGGAAAACCATTCCAGGCTGTCCCCAGCTGCTCCCGGCAGTGGGATTAAGGGAATTGCCGTGTCCTGCTTTCCCCTAATCCCTCTAATCCCTGTAATTACAATTTTGGGGCCCTCGGAAATCGCCCCCGGCACTTCCCGACCCTTCCCGGCCATTCCCACTTCCCGCCCGGCTCATTCCCAGCGGGATCTGGGCAGGCACCTCCTCATTCCCAGTCTGTCCCAGTTCCCTTCCCGGCACTGGGACTGGGATTTCGTTATCCAGCTGCGGACAACATCTGTGCCCCGCCCTCCCCCTGCTCGGGGATAATTAATTAAAGCCGCTCGTTAATTTGGCCTCGATGCCGCAGATCCCTGCCCGGGATGGGATCCAGAGAGGGGCACAATTCCAGGGCACAATTCCAAGGTCTGCCCGGCCCTGGCGGCGCAGGGGAATTTGGGGTCACATTCCCGACCTTTTGCAGCTTTTTTATCCAAATTTTTGAGCCTTTGAGAACTTTTATGACCATCTCGGTTCATCTGTTTTATCAGCATTTTATTTCTTCCTTTAAAAAGGGAAATTTTCCTTTGGAAAGGAAATTTTATTTCATTTTTTTTTCTGTGTCTCATCACCTCCCTTTCAGAACCCATTTACCATATTTTTCTCCTCTTTTTACACCCCTTTTCCTATTTTTAAACCTTTTCCCCACCCTTTTACACCTCTTTTACCCTCAGTTCATGCCTCTTTTTTTCATCTTTTTATTTCCTTTTTTGTCTACCATCACCCTCTTTTTACACCTCTTATCACCGATATTTTACACCACTTTTACTCCTCTTTTAAACCTCTTTCCTGCTCCTTTACCTCCTCTTTTATCATCATTTTATTGCCTTTTTTCTGTGTCTTATCACCTCCCTTTTAGAACCAATTTACTCTCTTTTCACACCTCTTTAACTCCCTTTTTTGCACCACTTTTACTCCTCTTTTTGAAGGTTTTTTACCCCTTTTTACACCACTTTTACTCCTCTTTTTACACCTCTTTTTACACCTTTTTTACCCCTTTTCTCACCTCTTTTACGCCTCTTTTTACACCTTTTTACCCCCTTTTACACATCTTTTCACACCACTTTTACTCCTCTTTTTGCACATTTTTACCCCCTTTTACACCACTTTTACTCCTCTTTTTGAAGCTTTTTTTACCCTCTTTTACACCACTTTGACTCCTCTTTTTACACCTTTTTACCCCCTTTTACACCTGTTTTCACACCACTTTTACTCCTCTTTTTACACATTTTGCCCCATTTTACACCTTTTACCCTCACTTTACACCTCATTTTATTTCCTTTGCTGTCTCTTATCAATCCCATTTTCAATCTCTTATCGCCCTCCATTTAAACCCCTTTTTTCCTGATTTTGCCCCTTTTATCATTTTATGCCTTTTTATCTCTTATCGCCCTCCTTTTATCTTTTATCACCATTTTATTTCCTTATCACCCCCTATTTTCCACCTCTTATTCCTTCTTTTTCCACCTCTTATCCCTTCTTTTTCCAACTCTTTCCCCCTTCTTTTTTCACCTCTTTTCCTTCTTTTTCCACCTCTTATTTCCCTTATTTTTCCACCTCTTTTCCCCCTTTTCCACCTCTTTTCCCCACTTTTTCCACCTCTTATTTCCCTTCTTTTTCCACCTCTTTTCCTCTATTTTTCCACCTCTTATTTCTCCACCTCTTTTCCTCTCTTTTTCCATCTCTTTTTCCCTCTTTTTCCACCTCTTATTTCCCTTCTCTTTCCCCATGTTTTCCTCTCATTTTCCACCTCTTATTTCCCTTATTTTTCCACCTCTTTTTCACTCTTTTTCTAATGTTTTCCCTTCCTTTTCCACCTCTTTTCCCACCTCTTTTCCCCTCCTTTTCCACCACTTTCCCCTCTTTTTTCCACCTCTTTTCCCCTTCTTTTTCCACTTCTTTTCCCCTCTTTTCCTTCTTTTTCCACCTCTTATTTCCCTTATTTTTCCACCTCTTTTCCCCCTTTTCCACCTCTTTTCCCCACTTTTTCCACCTCTTATTTCCCTTCTTTTTCCACCTCTTATTTCCCTTGTTTTTCCACCTCTTTTTCACTCTTTTCCTAATGTTTTCCCTTCCTTTTTCACCTCTTTTTTCCACCTCTTTTTTCCACCTCTTTTCCCACCTCTTTTCCCCTTATTTTTCCACCTCTTTCCTCCCTTTTCCACCTCTTTTCCCCACCTTTTCCACCTCTTCTTTCCCTTCTTTTTCCACCTCTTTTCCTCTATTTTTCCATCTCTTATTTCTCCACCTCTTTTTGTCTATTTTTTCATCTTTTTCCCTCTTTTTCCACCTCTTATTTCCCTTCTCTTTCCCCATGTTTTCCTCTCATTTTCCACCTCTTATTTCCCTTCTTTTTCCACCTCTTTTTCACTCTTTTTCTAATGTTTTCCCTTCCTTTTACACCTCTTTTTTCCACCTCTTTTTCCACTTCTTTCCCCCTTCTTTTTCCACCTCTTTTCCCCTCTTTTTCCATTTCTTTTCCCCTCTTTTTTCACCTCTTTTCCTTCTTTTTCCACCTCTTATTTCCCTTATTTTTCCACCTCTTTTCCCCCTTTTCCACCTCTTTTCCCCACTTTTTCCACCTCTTTTTTCCCTTCTTTTTTCCACCCCTTTTCCTCTATTTTTCCACCTCTTATTTCTTCACCTCCTTTCCTCTCTTTTTCTGTCTCTTTTCCCCTCTTTTCCACCTCTTATTTCCCTTCTCTTTCCCCATGTTTTCCTCTCATTTTCCACCTCTTATTCCCCTTATTTTTCCACCTCTTTTTCACTCTTTTCCTAATGTTTTCCCTTCTTTTTCCATCTCTTTTCCCACCTCTTTTCCCCTCATTTTCAACCACTTTCCCCTCTTTTTTCCACCTCTTTTCCCCTTCTTTTTCCACTTCTTTTCCCCTCTTTTCCTTCTTTTTCCGCCTCTTATTTCCCTTATTTTTCCACCTCTTTCCCCCCTTTTCCATCCCTTTTTCCCCTCTTTTTCCACCTCTTATTTCCCTTCTCTTTCCCCATATTTTCCTCTCATTTTCCACCTCTTATTCCCCTTCTTTTTCCACCTCTTTTTTACTCTTTTCCTAATGTTTTCCCTTCCTTTTCCACCTCTTTTTCCCACCTCTTTTCCCACCTCTTTCCCCCTCCTTTTCCACCTCTTTCCACCTCTTTTTTCCACCTCTTTTCCCCTTTTTTCCCACCTCTTTCCCCTCTTTTTTCCACCTCCTTTTCCCTCTTTTTTCCACCTCCTTTTCCCTCTTTTTCCATCTCTTTTCCCACCTCTTTTCCCCTCCTTTTCCACCTCTTTCCCCCTCTTTTTTCCACCTCTTTTCCTCTCTTTTTCCACCACTTTCCCCTGTTTTTTCTACCTCTTTTCCTCTTTTTTCCACCTCCTTTTCCCTCTTTTTCCATCTCTTTTTCCATCTCTTTTTCCCTCTTTTTCCACATCTTTCCCCTTTTCCCCACCTCTTCCCCCCTTTTTTTCCCCACATATTTCCCCCTCTTTTTCCCACATATTTCCCCCTCTTTTCCCCACATATTTCCCACCTCTTTTCCCATCTTTTCCCACTTTTTCCCCCCATATTTTCCTTTTTCCCCACTTCCCCACGGACACTCCCCCTTTAGGCCTCTCCTTTTGGCTCCAGGTGAGCCCATCCCAAATCTTGGAATTTTTGCCACACGGCCCCAGCCCAGCTCCTTCCCAGGATTTTCCTGGAAAATCCCGGAGGAGTCTCTGCTGGAAAGGACGGATTCGCCCTAAGGGAGGAAGGGAGGACAAAGTCGGGATTTAACCGGGACCGTGGAGTTCCCTTTTCCAGGGAAAAGGCAGGAAAATCCTGGAGCAGCTGGAAAACAACTGGGTGGTTTTTCGGGAAGAGGTTTCTCTGCTCCACAGTTTTCCTGGAGCGGGGAGAGATACAAAGCAGGAAAAAAAAAAACAAGAAAAAAGGATAAATAAATAGGGAAAAGGATTTTTTTTTTCTAAATGGAACTGAGTTTTCCCAGTGTTCCCTTTGTATTTGGAGTCAAAACAAGAGGGAAAATCCCAATGAGTTTTTCCTAGGTTTGGAAAAAATTTGGGAAAAGCCCGTGAGGAATTCTCAGAGGAGCTGGGGCTACTCCAGGCTGGGAATTTGTTTCCCGGCAGACAAATCCTACGGGATGCTGATCAAAGCACGAAAAAACGGGATCCAGGGAATCCTTGGAGCTGCTTCCTGATCCCAAAGAGGCTCCAGGGGAGCTGGAATTTGGGGAAGGGCTGGAGGGACAGGAGCCAGGGAATGGAATTCCCAGTGGGAAAGGGGAGCTTGGGATTTTGGGATCTGGGGAAGGAATTCTTCCCTGTGGGTGACACAGATTGGGAATGTTTGGGTTGGGGGAACAGATTGGGAATGTTTGGAATGGTGACATGGATTGGGAATGTTGGGGCTGGTGGCATGGATTGGGAATGTTGGGGATGGATGACATGAGTTGGGACTATTGAAGCAGATGACATGGATTGGGAATGTTGGGGCTGGTGGCATGGATTGGGAATGTTGGGGTTGATGGAACAGATTGGGAATGCTGATATTGGGTGGTATCGATTGGGAATGTTGGGAATGGTGACATGGATTGGGAATGTTGAAGCGGATCACATGGATTGGGAATGTTGGGGATGGATGGCATGATTTGGGAATATTGAAGCTGATGACATGGATTGGGAATGTTGGGGTTGGTGACATGGATTGGGAATGTTGGGGCTGATGACATGGATTGGGAATGTTGGGGTTGGTGACATGGATTGGGAATGTTGGGGCTGATGACATGGATTGGGAATGTTGGGGCTGATTACATGGATTTGGAATGTTGGGGTTGGTGGCATGGATTGGAAAAGCTGGGACTGGTGACATGGATTGGGAATGCTGGGAATGACATGGATTTGGGAATATTGAAATGGATGACATGGATTGGGAATGTTGGGGTTGATGGAACAGATTGGGAATGTTGGGAATGGTGACATGGATTGGGAATGTTGGGAATGGTGACATGGATTGGGAATGTTGGGGATGGATGACATGAGTTGGGAATATTGAAGCGGATGACATGGATTGGGAATGTTGGGGATGGGTGACATGGATTTGGAATATTGAAGCGGATGACACGGATTGGGAATGTTGGGGATGGATGACATGAGTTGGGAATATTGAAGCGGATGACATGGATTGGGAATGTTGGGAATGGTGACATGATTTGGGAATGTTGGGGATGGATAACATGGATTGGGAATGTTGGGAATGATGACATGGATTGGGAATGTTGGGGATGGATGACATGGATTGGGAATATTGAAGCGGATGACATGGATTGGGAATGTTGGGGATGGGTGACATGAGTTGGGAATATTGAAGCGGATGACATGGATTGGGAATGTTGGGGATGGTGACATGGATTGGGAATGTTGGGGATGGTGACATGGATTGGGAATGTTGGGGATGGATGACATGGATTTGGGAATATTGAAGCGGATCACATGGATTGGGAATGTTGGGGATGGGTGACCTGGGCACCCCCGATCCCAGTTTGGATCCCCCTCTCCCATCCCTGCGGATTTTCCCACTGCTCTGGATCCAAGGATTCCTGCTCTGGGTGAAGGGCGGCTGTGGAGAATCCCGGGAGGTTTTCCAGGGGGATTGGAATTGGATTTGCCTCTCCTGCTCCACGGGCTGTGGATGCAGAGCTCAAACTCTCCTGCGGCTGGAATTGGATTATCTCTGGAACAAATCCTGTGAGCGCTTCCCTAATTCCCGCCAGACTCCCTAATGCCGTTATCTCCCGGGAAAACCTCCTTATCCGTCCCTCTGGGAGCAGATGGCAGCACCGGACACATGAGTGAAAAACAGGGATCGGGATGGAAAAGCAGGAAGGTGCCCTGGAGGTGAAATAATCCAAATTTAAAACAGGCAGAGGAGGCGGCGGGAGCGAATCCGGAATGTCCGGGAGAGGGATCGGGAATGTCACTCCCAGCCGGGATCTTCACTTTGCAGATCGGTTCTGGAAAGGCCCAGGTTGGATCGGAGCTGGGCTCTGGATCCCGGCTCTGCTCCAGCCTGTGGAACAGGGAACAGCCGCAATTCCTCATCCCGACTGCTCCGGATGCCGGGGCCCGGTGTTCCATGGAATCCTGGAATGGTTTGGCTGGGAAAGACCTTAAATCCCATCCCAGAACAATCCCGAAACCTTCCCCAACCCCAGGGTGCTGCAGCCTTTCCTGGGACACTCCCAGGCATCCAGGGATTCTCTGGGAATTCCAGCCCAGCTGGGAATTCCTTCCCAAGATCCCAAAATCCCAAACTGCCCTTTCCCAGGGAAGCCATTCCCTCCGGTTTTTGTCCTCCATCCTCCTCCCGTGCCCCGCTCCCACATCCCGTCTCCGGCTGGAAAAGGGATTTGCGGGATCAGGAGCGGCCGGAGGGTCCGGGATCAGGGAAAGGCTCCCCCTCCCCAAAAACCGGAGCGAAAAAAGGGACGGATTTGTCCCCGTCCCCCAAAAACAGGGAAATGAGGAAAACATTCCTGGCCAGGATCCCATGGCCATCCCTGGCTGATGGGGCTTGGAGCACCCTGGGATGGAGAAAGTGGCAGGGCTGGAATGGGGTGGGAGTGAAGGTCCCTTCCCACCCAAACCATTCCATGGTTCCCTGAATCTGTGCACAGCAGGTGGGAGCCGAGGGACAGTGGCATTCCAGGTCATCCCAGCATCCAAATCCTGAGGATCCGAACCCGGAGATGGAGGATCCAAATCCAGAGGTGAAGGATCCAAATCCAGAGGTGAAGGATCCAAATCCAGAGGATCCAAACCTCGAGATGGAGGATCCAAAACCAGAGGTGAAGGATCCAACCCAGAGATGAAGGATCCAAACCCAGAGATGGAGGATCCAAATCCAGAGGATTCAAACCTGGAGATGGAGGATCCAAATCCAGAGGTTCCAAACTCAGAGGTGAAGGATCCAAACCCAGAGGTGAAGGATCCAAATCCAGAGGATCCAAACATGGAGATGAAGAATCCAAACCTGGAGGTGAAGGATCCAAATCCAGAGGATCCAAACCCGGAGATGAAGGCTCCAACCCAGAGGTGAAGGATCCAAATCCAGAGGATCCAAACCTGGAGATGAAGGATACAAATCCAGAGGTGAAGGATCCAAACCCAGAGGTGAAGGATCCAAATCCAGAGGATCCAAACCCGGAGATGGAGGATCCAAACCCAGAGGTGAAGGATCCAAATCCAGAGGATCCAAATCCAGAGATGGAGGATCCAAACCCGGAGGTGAAGGATCCAATTCAGAGGTGAAGGATCCAAACCCGGAGATGAAGGATCCAAACCGGGAGATGAAGGATCCAAACCCGGAGGTGAAGGATCCAAATCCAGAGGATCCAAACATGGAGATGAAGAATCCAAACCTGGAGGTGAAGGATCCAAATCCAGAGGATCCAAACCCGGAGATGAAGGCTCCAACCCAGAGGTGAAGGATCCAAATCCAGAGGATCCAAACCTGGAGATGAAGGATACAAATCCAGAGGTGAAGGATCCAAACCCAGAGGTGAAGGATCCAAATCCAGAGGATCCAAACCCGGAGATGGAGGATCCAAACCCAGAGGTGAAGGATCCAAATCCAGAGGATCCAAATCCAGAGATGGAGGATCCAAACCCGGAGGTGAAGGATCCAATTCAGAGGTGAAGGATCCAAACCCGGAGATGAAGGATCCAAACCGGGAGATGAAGGATCCAAACCCGGAGGTGAAGGATCCAAATCCAGAGGATCCAAACATGGAGATGAAGGATCCAGTCCCAGAGTGAAGAATTTGAACAGGGAAGTGAAGGACCCAAACCCAGGGATGCAGGACCCAAATCCACAGGATCCAAATCCAGAGTGAAGGATCCAAACCCAGAGGACCCAAACCCAGAAGTGAAGGATCCAAACTCAGAGTGAAGGACCCAAATCCAGAGGTGCAGATCCAAACCCAGAGGTGCAGAACCCAAACTCAGAGTGAAGGATCCAAATCCAGAGGTGGAGGACCCAAACCCAGATGTGAAGGATCCAAACCCAGAGGTGAAGGATCCAAACCCGGAGATGAAGGATCCAAACCCAGAGGTGAAGGATCCAAATCCAGAGGATCCAAACCCGGAGATGGAGGACCCAATCCAGAGGTGAAGGATCCAAATCCAGAGGATCCAAACCCGGAGATGGAGGACCCAATCCAGAGGTGAAGGATCCAAATCCAGAGGATCCAAACCCGGAGATGGAGGATCCAATCCAGAGGTGAAGGATCCAAATCCAGAGTGAAGGATCCAAATTCAGAGGATCCAAACCTGGAGATGGAGGATCCAAACCCAGAGGTGGAGGATCCAAACCCAGAGGTGAAGGATCCAAATCCAGAGGATCCAAACCCAGAGATGAAGGATCCAACCCAGAGGTGAAGGATCCAATTCAGAGGATCCAAACCTGGAGATGGAGGATCCAAACCAGAGGTGAAGGATCCAAACCCAGAGGATCCAAACCCGGAGATGAAGGATCCAAACCAGAGGTGAAGGATCCAAATCCAGAGGATCCAAACCCAGAGATGAAGGATCCAACCCAGAGGTGAAGGATCCAATTCAGAGGATCCAAACCTGGAGATGGAGGATCCAAATCCAGAGGTGAAGGATCCAAATCCTGAGGATCCAAACCCGGAGGTGAAGGATCCAGTCCCAGAGTAAAGAATTTGAACATGGAAGTGAAGGACCCAAACCCAGGGATGCAGGACCCAAATCCACAGGATCCAAACCCAGAGGTGCAGAACCCAAACTCAGAGTGAAGGACCCAAATCCAGAGGTGCAGGTCCAAACCCAGAGGTGCATAACCCAAACTCAGAGTGAAGGACCCAAATCCAGAGGTGCAGATCCAAACCCAGAGGTGAAGGACCCAAACCCAGAGTGGAGGACCCAAATCCAGAGGTGGAGATCCAAACCCAGAGGTGCAGATCCAAACCCAGAGGTGAAGGACCCAAACCCAGAGTGGAGGACCCAAACCCAGAGTGGAGGACCCAAATCCAGAGGTGCAGATCCAAACCCAGAGGTGCAGAACCCAAACTCAGAGTGGAGGACCCTAAACCAAAGGTGGACTATCCCTGTAGGATATCCAGCCATGGCATCACTTCCCTGGCCCAGGGACTTCCCAAAGCCACCCCAGCCTCTGGAGGCTCCTGGATTTTTCCCATTTTCCCCTGCTCGGCTCCTCTCCCAGCACTGCGACAGAGCCAGATCCAAACCTGGGCTGAGTTTGGTCCCATTTTCCCTCCCTCAGTTCCCTGGGCTGCCCAAAAATCCCCTTTTCCCAGGAAACCCTTCCCCCAGGAGCGTTTTCCACAGGGTTTATCCCGATGTCCAGGCCCGGCCCAGCAGAGCTGTTTACAATCCGTAATTGAATTTTGGGAAGCACCTGGAGCCGTCTCTGGTTTCCATCAGGCACCTGCCGGTCCTAATGGGCCTCTCCCGGTCCTTCCGTGTCCCTGGATTTCCTGGAAAAACATCCAAGGCAGCCCTGGCCTCCGGCTGCCGCTGATTCCAGGGATGCAGGGGGGGGGGAGGGATGCGGGAAGCTGGGATGGAGGTGGAGCAGAATCCCTTGGAATTATGGAGTGGTTTGGGTGGGAATTGTGGAATGGTTTGGGTGGGAATCATGGAGTGGTTTGGGTGGGAATCATGGAATGGTTGGGTTGGAATCATGGAATGCTTGGGTTGGAATCATGGAATTGTTTTGATGGGAATCGTGGAATGGTTTTGGTGGGAATTGTGGAATGATTTTGGTGGGAATCGTGGAATGGTTTTGGTGGGAATCATGGAGTGGTTTGGGTGGGAATCATGGAATGGTTCTGGTGGGAATCACAGATTTGTTGGGTGGGAATCGTGGAATGGTTCTGGTGGGAATCATGGAATGATTTGGGTGGGAATCATGGAGTCGTTTGGGTGGGAATCATGGAATGGTTTGGGTGGGAGTCATGGAATGGTTTGGGTGGGAATCATGGAATGGTTTGGGTGGGAGTCATGGAATGGTTTGGGTGGGAATAATGGAGTGGTTTGGGTGGGAATCATGGAGTGGTTTGGGTGGGAATCATGGAGTGGTTTGGGTGGGAATCATGGAGTGGTTTGGGTGGGAATCATGGAGTGGTTTGGGTGGGAATCATGGAGTGGTTTGGGTGGGAATCATGGAGTGGTTTGGGTGGGAATCATGGAGTGGTTTGGGTGGGAATCATGGAATTGTTTGGGTGGGAATCATGGAATGGTTTGGGTGGGAATCATGGAATGGTTTGAGTGGGAATCATGGAATGGTTTGGGTGGGAATCATGGAATGGTTTGGGTGGGAATCATGGAATTGTTTGGGTGGGAATCACGGAGTGGTTTGGATGGGAATCATGGAATGGTTGGGTTGGAATCATGGAACAGTTTGGGTGGGAATCATGGAATGGTTTGGATGGGAATCACAGAGTGGTTTGGGTGGGAATCATGGAATGGTTTGGGTGGGAATCATGGAATGGTTTGGGTGGGAATCATGGAGTGGTTTGGGTGGGAATCACGGAATGGTTTGGGTGGGAATCATGGAATGGTTTGGGTGGGAATCACAGAGTGGTTTGGGTGGGAATTATGGAATGGTTTGGGTGGGAATCACAGAGTGGTTTGGGTGGGAATCATGGAGTGGTTTGGGTGGGAATCATGGAATGGTTTTGGTGGGAATCACAGAGTGGTTTGGGTGGGAATTATGGAATGGTTTGGGTGGGAATCACAGAGTGGTTTGGGTGGGAATCACGGAATGGTTTGGGTGGGAATCATGGAATGGTTTGGGTGGGAATCATGGACTGGTTTGGGTGGGAATCACGGAGTGGTTTGGGTGGGAATCACGGAGTGGTTTGGGTGGGAATCATGGAATGGTTTTGGTGAGAATCATGGAATGGTTTGGGTGGGAATCATGGAATGGTTTGGGTGGGAATCATGGAATGGTTTGGGTGGGAATCACAGAGTGGTTTGGTGGGAATCATGGAGTGGTTTGGGTGGGAATCATGGAATGGTTTGGGTGGGAATCATGGAATGGTTTGGGTGGGAATTATGGAATGGTTTGGGTGGGAATCATGGAATGGTTTGGGTGGGAATCACGGAGTGGTTTGGGTGGGAATCATGGAATGGTTTGGGTGGGAATCATGGAATGGTTTGGGTGGGAATCATGGAGTGGTTTGGGTGGGAATCATGGAATGGTTTGAGTGGGAATCATGGAATGGTTTGGGTGGGAATCATGGAATGGTTTGGGTGGGAATCATGGAGTGGTTTGGGTGGGAATTTTGGGTGGGAATCATGGAATGGTTTGGGTGGGAATCATGGAATGGTTTGGGTGGGAATCATGGAGTGGTTTGGGTGGGAATTATGGAATGGTTTTGATGGGAATCGTGGAATGGTTTTGGTGGTAATTTTGGAATGATTTTGGTGGGAATCGTGGATTGGTTTTGGTGGGAATCATGGAGTGGTTTGGGTGGGAATCACGGAGTGGTTTGTGTGGGAATCATGGAGTGGTTTTGGTGGGAATTATGGAATGGTTTGGGTGGGAATCATGGAATGGTTTGGGTGGGAATCCCAGAGTGATTTCGGTGGGAATCACAGAGTGGTTTGGGTGGGAATCATGGAGTGGTTTGGGTGGGAATCATGGAATGGTTTGGGTGGGAATCATGGAATGGTTTGGGTGGGAATCACGGAGTGGTTTGGGTGGGAATCACAGAGTGGTTTGGGTGGGAATTATGGAATGGTTTTGGTGGGAATCATGGAATGGTTTTGGTGGGAATCACAGAATGGTTTTGGTGGGAAAGGACCTCCAAGTCCATCCATCCCAGGCACGGACACTTCCCACTATCCCAGATTTTCCTACATTTCCCCCTGTGAGTCTCCTCCAGGTGGGGGCGGACTGATCCCTCTGGAAAATGTGTTTTCCATGGATTTTCCTCACCCCTTTCCCCATCTTTTCCACGTCTCCAGCTGGAGTGGAGTGGGTGGAAGTTGCTCCAAACCCTGCTCCAGGCTCAGGGTTGTCCACACTGGAAATAAAGGAGGGACAAGGAAGGGATTGGTGGGATCTTGGGAAGGAATTCCCAGCTGGGAGGGTGGGGAGGGGCTGGGCTGGAATTCCCAGAGAATCCCTGGAAGTGTCCAGGGAAAGGTTTGGAGCTCCCTGGCATTGTGGAAGTGTCAGGGTTGGACCAGGATGGGATTGAAGGTCCCTTCCCACCCAAACCAGGCCGGAATTCCAGGAAGTCCCATGGATGGGGATGAATCCATGATGGGGATGGATTTAGGGCTGGACACATCCTGCTGGGAAATCTGGGAATGTGCTGATAGAGGCAGGGAATGATCCCAGAGAGGGCTCAGCTCCAGGAGAACCTTCTGGAGTCCTTCCCAAACGTTCCAGGAGGGCCTTTCCCAGCCCCACGTTGTCCCTGAGGCACAGAAATCCCGGGATTTTGAAGCATCTCTGCTGTTCTCCATGCCCCATCTCCTTCCACCCGCACGGAAAACCATTCCCGGGATCCAGGGGGTTCCACAGCTTCCCTTCTCCCGGAGAGCAGGATGGGACATCCCAAGGGAGTGCAGAAGGTCCGGGATTGGGAGGATCCGTCCCCATCCCGCCGCGGGGACAAGGACACCAGGGAGGTCCTTGCGGTGTTCCCATTGATCCGGAGGAGCCGGAGAGCCGCGTCCCTGACCACAGCCCGGCTCCGAGGCTCGGGAGCGGAAAACGTCAATATTGGAACGTTCCCAACGGCAGCGCTGCCCTTCCCAAGGTCACGGACACCGCCCGGGGACAAGGGAGCGTCCCCAGGGGTTGCCATCCGCTCCCTTTTCCCAAAAAAACACCCCCGAGATCCTGGAGATCCGGGATCTGCCCCGTCCATCCCGATGGGATGGGGAAGGGGGATGTGGTGGGATGGGAATTCCCAGATTCCCACCGTGGAGCACCAGGGAAGAGCGACCAGGTCCAGCCTTGGTGGTGATCCCGGGATTCAGGCTGGGAAAATCCTGCTGGGATTTGGTGTTTTGGGTGTGGGGATCGGCTCCAGGAGCAGAGGAGAAGGGAGGGAAAAAAAATAGTTTTTATGAAAAAAAAGAAGTCCCAGTGCTGCCTCTGAATCCTCTCGTGATTCCCGGGCTCATCCCTGAGCAGGACAAGGAATTCCCGCTCCCAATTCCATAATTCCCCGGCTGTGCCTCGCCTGGGCCACCTCCCCCCACCCCGCTTGCAGTGCAAATTCCAGGAGCGATCCCGTGCCTGGATTTTTCTGGAATTCTCCCCCCTGTGCCTGTCGGACAGGAGGAGTCCCTCCCATCCCCTTTTCCAGGCCTTTTCCCAGGGATCCTGTGGAATCCTCGGCCGCTGGAACACGGGGGAAGCAGTGCCAAGGCCTGGCCCCGCGCCCGGTTTTGGGAAGAAAAGATGGATCGGGGCTTTGCCCTTTGTTCCCGGGAATTCCGGACCTGGAGCCGCTGGCGCAGGGCCCGGAGCATGAACCAGGAGCTGCCACGTTCCCAAAAATGGATCCCACGGAGCTGGGGTGGGAAAAGGGACGGGATTCAGCCCGGGGAGGATCCAGCTGGGAATGGGAAGGGTCGGATCCGGCTCTGCCGGGAGCGGAGAAGAGGGAACCATCGGATCATGGAATGGTTTGGGTGAGATGGGACCTCAAATCCCATCCCAATCCAACCCCGACACTTCCCCGATCCCGGGGTGATCCAACCTTTCCTGGGACATTCCCAGGAATTCTCTGGGAATTCCAGCCCAGCTGGGAATTCCTTCCCAAGATCCCAAAATCCCAAGCTCCCCTTTCCCACTGGGAATTCCATTCCCTCCTGCCCCTCCAGCCCTTCCCCAAATTCCAGCTCCCCTGGAGCCCCTTTGGGATCGGGAAGCGGCTCCAAGGATTCCCTGGATCCTTCCCTGATCCAGGGGAACATTCCCGGCTCTCCCAGCCTGGCATTGGATCCATCCCCATCCTGATTCCTCCTGGAGAAGAAATTTTAAGGATCCAGGAGCTTCACTGGGAATTGGGGACTCCAGGAAGGGTCTCCCTTCCCTTTTCCATCCCCAAATTCCATAAAAATCCCCCTGAATGGATTCCAAATTACTGTGATCCCAGAATCCCGGAATGGTTTGGGTGAGGTCCATGGACCTTCCATCCCATCCCAGGGACACTTCCCATGATCCCGAAGTGATCCAAATCCTCCCTTGGGCACTGCCAGGGATCCAGGGATTCTCTGGGAATTCCAGCCCAGCCGGGAATTCCTGCCCCAGATCCCAAAATCCCAAGCTCCCCTTTCCCACTGGGAATTCCATTCCCTGGCTCCTGCCCCTCCAGCCCTTCCCCAAATTCCAGCTCTCCTGGAGCCCCTTTGGGATTGGGAAGCGGCTCCAAGGATTCCCTGGATCCTTCCCTGATCCAGCTGCACATTCCCGGCTCTCCCAGCCTGGGATTGGATCCATCCCCATCCCGATTCTTCCTTGAGAAGAAATTTTCAGGATCCAGGGGCTTCACTGGGAATTTGGGACTCCGGGAAGGGTCTCCCTTCCCTTTTCCACCCCCAAATTCCATAAAAATCCCCCTGAATGGATTCCAAAGTACTGTGATCCCAGAATCCCGGAATCCCATCCCAGGGACATTTCCCATGATCCTAAAGTGATCCAAACCCACCCTTGGACATTCCCAGGGATTCTCTGGGAATTCCAGCCCAGCCAGGAATTCCTTCCCAAGATCCCAAAATCCCAAGCTCCCCTTTCCCACTGGGAATTCCATTCCCTGGCTCCTGCCCCTCCAGCCCTTCCCCAAATTCCAGCTCTCCCGGAGCCCCTTTGGGATCGGGAAGCGGCTCCAAGGATTCCCTGGATCCTTCCCTGATCCAGGGGAACATTCCTGGGGCTCTCCCAGCCTGGATCCAGCCTCGGAGCAGCTCCGGGGTTCCTCAGTCCTTCCCTCCTTCCCAGCAGGGTTGGGATCAGCGGATCCCTGTGGGGCCGATCCGGATCTCGGAGCTTCCCAGAGGAATTCCTCGGGCCCGGTGGCCACGGGCAGTTGGAATTCTGCCCTCTGGAAGCACCGTCCGGGCTCTCCTCCTTCCCGGGAGCTGCTGTTCCTTTTTCCTGGGAATTCCCGGCGCTCTGCACAACATCCCGGCAGCATCCCGACATCCCGGCAGGATCCAGCTGCCCATCCCAAGGCTCCTTCCCAGTTTTCCTCACACAATTCCCAAATAAACGTCCTCCACGGCCTAAGCCAGCCTGGCCGGGGCAGGGATTGCCGAGGAAAACTTGGGAAAGGGATCTGGAATGCCAGGAAATAATCGTGTCCTGCCCCATTCCCAGCCCCGATCCCACCGGGATTTCCCAGCGGGAGAGGCGCTTCCAGGCCGGGATCCAGCGGTGCCAATCCTGGTGCCGGCTCGGGATGGGGGCAGCCACCCCGAGAATCCCTGCAGGATCCGGGATTGGATATGGAGCCGGGATATCGGGAAGGAATCCTTCCCTGGGAGGGTGAGATGGAATTCCCAGGGAATTTCTGGCTGGCCCCGGATCCCTGGAAGTGGCCAAGGCCAGGCTGGAGCGATCTGGGAATGTGGAAGATGTCCCTGCCCGTGGAATGGGACGGGATTTGAGGTCCCTTCCCACCCAAACCATCCCAGAACGCCACAATTCCATGATTTCCTCCTTTTCCAGGACTTCCAACAGAGCAGCACTCCCTGCAGTGTTCAGGATTTATGGAAACCCTGGGATGCTTTGGGATCTGCCCCATTCCCGCTTCTCCCTCCCCATTCCCACCATTCCCAGTGCCAGGGAACCTTTCCAGGCTGACGTAAATCCTGACACGCTGGAAAAATTCCCGGGATTTGGGCCTGGCCGCGGTCGAGCGGAGCCGGGAGCGGCTGCCAAGATCCATTCCCGAGCCAAGGACGCGGCTCCGGCACCTCTGGGACCGGGATCAGCCCGGGAGGCAGCGGGAAAGGTCCCTGAGCCCCGGGAATGCTCTGTGGGATCCACAGGGATGGATCCAGCCGAGCTCAGGACACAGGGAAACAGCACAGGGAAGTTCTGGCTGGATTTTCGGGAATGTTTCTCCGCTGGAAGAGGGGATGGACGTTGGAATGGTGGGGTCAGAATCCCGGGAATTGTTTAAAAAACGAGTGGATGTGGCACTTTTCCATAGGGATTTGGTGGGATTCGGTCAGAGGCTGGATTTGATGATCCTTTTCCAGCCTGGGAATGGGAGGGAATTCCCAGAGGAATTCTGGTTCAGGTTTGTGGGGAGGAGGATGATGAGGGAATTTGGGATCCTGACAGAATTCCAGAGTGGGATTTGCTGGATGGATCCCCTCCTGGGCCAGCCCAAGATCCCAACAACTCCTCCCATGGATGATCCGGGTGGGAGCAGCCCCGGGAGCTCATCCTGGATGTGGGAGTGGGGATGGAATGGGATAGAGGAGGGTGGGAATGCGGGAATGTGGCAGGAAAACGGGATGAGCCGGATGCTCCTTCCAGCCCATCCCATCCCATCCCTCTGGAGCAGCAGCTGCTCCCGCAGGATCCCTGAATTCCCAGGAGGAACACCAGCCCCACCAGGGAAGTGGGAAAGAAAAGGATTTGCCTCTTCCCAGAGGATTTGCTCTTCCCACCGATCCAGCCGGAATTCCGTCCCTGTGGAGATGAGGATCTGGATCCCATTTCCAGAGCAGCTCCTTTTCAGAGCCGGGAATTCCTTCCCAAGATCCCACCCCAAGCTCTGGAAGAGCTGGGAATGTTCACCGGGATCAGGGAAGGATCCAGGGAATCCTTGGAGCCGCTTCCTGATCCCAAAGGGGCTCCAGGAGAGCTGGAATTTGGGGAAGGGCTGGAGGGGCAGGAGCCAGGGAATGGAATTCCCAGTGGGAAAGGGGAGCTTGGGATTTTGGGATCTGGGGAAGGAATTCCCGGCTGGGCTGGAATTCCCAGAGAATCCCTGGATCCCTGGGAATGTCCAAGGGTGGGTTTGGATCACCCCAGGATCCTGGGAAGTGTCCCTGGGATGGGATTGGAGGTCCATGGATCCCACCCAAACAATTCCGGGATTCTGGGATCAAGGACACTCAGGATCCATCCCGAGGGATTTTATGGAATTCAGGGATGGAAAAGTGAAGGGAGACCCTTCCTGGAGTCCCAAATTCCCAGTGAAGCTCCTGGATCCCAAAATTCCTTCTCCAGGATGAATCGGGATGGGGATGGATCCAATCCCAGGCTGGGAGAGCCGGGAATGTTCCCCTGGATCAGGGAAGGATCCAGGGAATCCTTGGAGCCGCTTCCCGATCCCAAAGGGGCTCCAGGAGAGCTGGAATTTGGGGAAGGGCTGGAGGGGCAGGAGCCAGGGAATGGAATTCCCAGTGGGAAAGGGGAGCTTGGGATTTTGGGATCTGGGGAAGGAATTCCCGGCTGGGCTGGAATTCCCAGAGAATCCCTGGATCACTGGGAATGTCCCAGGAAAGGTTGGATCACCCTGGGAAGTGTCGGGGCTGGACTGGGATGGGATTTGAGGTCCCTTCCCACCCAAACCATTCCTTTAATCCCGAAATCCCTGCTGCTCCAGCTCTGGGAATTCTGCATCCACGCAGCTGAGGGAAAACATTCCTCCCCCATCCCGGTTATCTCCTGGAGGCAGAGCTCTCCCTCCGGGAGCCGCCTCCTGAAAAACCGGGAAAAACGTCGGATTTTTCCTTGTTTTGTCTGTGCCGCTCCGTGTTTACATTGCTCCGGCTGCCCCCACCTTCCCATCTCCGCATTTTTTGGGACAGGGAGAGGATCTGCTGGAATTCATTCCCAGCACATCCCAATTTCCCGGTGGTTCCCGCTTTTCCGAGGCTCGGATTTTGTGGCTGCTCCTCTCGGCACCTCTGAACCCAAAATTCCCGTGGGAATGTCCTGTGGGATCAGCAGGGATCACAAACGGATGTTGCCATGCAGGTTTTTCCCGGGAATGAGAGGTTTTCCTGGCTAATTATTTATAAAAGCGGATTATTCCATCCCTGAATTCCAGGAATTCCATCCCTGAATTCCTCCTCCATGGGGTCTCCCTATCCCTGGGAGCTTTGGGAAGGCCTATTCCCACAAAAACTCGGGAGCAGGGATCCGTGGGGTGGATTTGCTCCCTCCTGGGTTCCATCTCTGCTCCCTTTTCCCTGGAAAACAGCTCGGGAAGGGCCGGGATCCCAAATCCTTTGGCACAGGGATTTCCCCGGAGCGGGCAGGGATGGGCTGGGAGCAGCCTGGGAAGAAATTCCCAGCAGGAATCCCAAAAAGGGCTTTTTTTGGGACAGGATTTGCTGTGTGGACACAGATCCGGGATCCGGGATCATTCCCACTCCTTTTCCCTCGGAGATTTCCACCACGCATTTCCAGGATGTTCTCCAGATTCCCAGAGATTCCCCCACATTCCATAGGATCGGGATCAGGATCAGGATCACCCTCCTCCTCCCGCTCCGGGCCAAATTCCCGCTGTGATCCATGGGATCCAGCCCTGAGGGAAATCTGGGATGAAGCCCCTTCCCCAAGATTCCCAGTGGGATGTGGATATTTGATTTGGGGCATCCGTGGGCTCCGGGTGTCGGAATTTTCCGGACAGGGGTCGGGATGTCCTGCTCCGCTCCCGGTCTGGATCCATCCCTGTTCTCCAGGAAAATCCTGGAGCAGGAGGATTTTGGATCCCAGCCAGCGCTGCTCTTGGCAAAATCCCTTTTCCCATTTATTTTCCCGTTTATTCCCTCAGATCCGGGATCAGATTCCCTTTCCAGCTGGAGGATCCCAGTTTCCCCTCAGCTGATTTTTTGGGAGCGCAGCACACCTGGAATTCCGGGGACGTTCCAAAACTCTGCTGCTGCCTCATCCCCGTTATTCCAACCGCTCGGAATTCCAGGCCCCAAACGACCCGGAGCGAGGATTCCTGGGATTTGCTCCCCCGACCCCTGAGCGCTCCCAGAAAAAGAAAAACGAGGAAAACCAAACAAACATCTCCGGGAATGATAAAAATCCCGGTCCCGACCCTGCTCCCGTCTCCGGGGCCGGGATGGGAGCGCGGCGTTCCCGATGTGGGAATAACTTCCAGCGCTCCGGGGTATTTATAGCATCGGGCTCATGAGTTTTTAATTAAAATTCCATTTCCTCGTGCTCCAGATGGCACAGGCGGCCAGCTCCGTGTTTTCCTTGGGTTTTGTCGGGATCGGGATGGGGCTGTTCGGGAGGGGTTTTTCTGGGATAGGGGCGTTCATGGGGGGGACGGGATCGGAATTCCCGGTTGGATTTGGGGGGATGGGGGGAGAGGGAACAACAGAACAGCGGGAACAGCGGGAACAGTGGGGACAACGGGGTCAGGATGGATCCCGGCTGATTCCCTGGGATTGGACTGGGATTGGGACATTCCACAGGGATGGATCCCGGCTGATTCCCTGGGATTGGGACATTCCACAGGGATGGATCCCAGCTGATTCCCTGGGATTGGGATGTTCCACTGGGATGGATCCCGGCTGATTCCCTGGAATTGTTACATTCCACAGGGATGGATCCCGGCTGATTCCCTGGGATTTGGACATTCCACTGGGATGGATCCCGGCTGATTCCCTGGGATTGGGATGTTCCACTGGGATGGATCCAGGCTGATTTCCTGGAATTGGGACATTCCACTGGGATGGATCCCGGCTGATTCCCTGGGATTGGACTGGGATGGGACATTCCATAGGGATGGATCCCGGCTGATTCCCTGGGATTGGACTGGGATGGGACATTCCACTGGGATGGATCCCGGCTGATTCCCTGGAATTGGGACATTCCACTGGGATGGATCCCGGCTGATTCTCTGGAATTGGGACATTCCACTGGGATGGATCCCCTCTGGTTCCCTGGGATTGGGACATTCCAATATCCCACCGGGATGAGCAGCAGGGATTTCCAGGATCAGTTTCCCAGCTGGAATCTGTGGGATTTTCCCTTTCCCGCCCCATTCACGCTGCACCCGGAGAATGGAATTCCCAGTGGGAAAGGGGAGCTTGGGATTTTGGGATCTGGGGAAGGAATTCCCAGCTGGGCTGGAATTCCCAGAGAATCCCTGGGAATGTCCAGGAGTGGATTTGGATCACCCTGGGATTGGGGAAGTGTCCCTGGGATGGGATGGAAGGTCCATGGACCTCACCCAAACCATTCCGGGATTGTGGGATCACAGTAATTTGGAATCCATTCAGGGGGATTTTTATGGAATTTGGGGGTGGAAAAGTGAGGGAAGACCCTTCCTGGAGTCCCAAATTCCCAGTGAAGCCCCCGGATCCTGAAAATTCCTTCTCAGGGAGGAATTAGGATGGGGATGGATCCACTGCCAGGCCGGGAATGTGCAGCTGGATCAGGGAAGGATCCAGGGAATTTTCGGAGCTTTTTCCACAGGGAAAGGAGAGCTGGAATTTGGGGAAGGGCTGGAGGGGTAGGAACCAGGGAATGGAATTCCCAGTGGGAAAGGGGAGCTTGGGATTTTGGGATATGGGGAAGGAATTCCCGGCTGAGAGGGAGGGGAGAGGCTGGGCTGGAATTCCCAAGGAAGCTGCGGCTGCCCCTGGATCCCTGGGAGTGTCCAAGGAAAGACTGGAGTAACGAATCCCATTGTCCCATTATCCCATTATCCCATTATCCCATTATCCCATTATCCCATTTTCCCATTATCCCATCCCAGCTCTGTTTTCCAGAGGGAAGAGTCTCTCAGGAATTCCCTGGATATCCCAAAATGCAGGAGGGCCCCGGGCTCTGTCCTGTTCCATCAGTGCCCATTCCCGGTGGGATATCCGGGGATCCCAAATTCCCATCCTGGGAGAAGGGATCCGCCGGCACGGCTGCCTCGGGATACCTGGAGCCACCTCCAGGAGGTCCTTTCCTTCAGCCCATTCCCAAATCCCACCCAAATCCCTGGATTGCAATTCCAGAGCTCCCACCCCAACCCCCTCAGTCCCAAAATCCTCCCTCAGAGGTGGGATAACAGCGAATTCCCAACGCTTCCCATTCCCGGATTTCCACTCCCAAAGGCCCTCCAAGGGCAGCGACGGGAAGAAAATTCCCGCAGGATTTTCCTGAGGGGGGTCGGGAAGGACACGGAGCCGGGACACGGAGCTGGACCCTGCAGGAACCGCGTCAGCCAAGCCCGATCCCACGGGAATCGCCGGCTGCCGGCACCGAGATCCATTAGGATCCCACAAAAGCCAACCGGAGCTTTTTGGGAATGACTCGGCGGAAGAGCGGGAGAACATTCGGCTTTTTAGGAGCAATTTCGGGTGGATTTTTTTCCTTTTAATTCCTTTTATTTTTGGCAGCGGGGAGGGAGCAAATGGCCCGGCTGGAACCCGGATCCATTTGTGGTTTTCCAGAGGCAGCAGCGGCCGGAGTTCGGGAATCTCCGGGGAGCAGGGAATGACTCAGGTCGGGAAAGGAGAGGGGAAAAGGAGAGGGAAACTGGGATGGGAGAGGGAAACTGGGATGGGGAGAGGGAAACTGGGATGGAGATGGGAAACTGGGATGGGGAGATGGGAACTGGGATGGGAGAGGGAAACTGGGATGGGAGAGGGAAACTGGGATGGGAGAGGGAAACTGGGATGGGGAGAGGGAAACTGGGATGGGAGAGGGAAACTGGGATGGGAGAGGGAAACTGGGATGGGAGAGGGAAACTGGGATGGGGAGAGGGAAACTGGGATGGGAGAGGGAAACTGGGATGGGAGAGGGAAACTGGGATGGGGAAAGGGAAACTGGGATGGGAGAGGGAAACTGGGATGGGAGAGGGAAACTGGGATGGGAGAGGGAAACTGGGATGGGGGAAAGGGAAACTGGGATGGGAGAGGGAAACTGGGATGGGGGAAAGGGAAACTGGGATGGGAGAGGGAAACTGGGATGGGAGAGGGAAACTGGGATGGGAGAGGGAAACTGGGATGGGAGAGGGAAACTGGGATGGGGAGATGGGAACTGGGATGGGGAGAGGGAAACTGGGATGGGGGAAAATGAAACTGGGATGGGAGAGGGAAACTGGGATGGGAGAGGGAAACTGGGATGGGAGAGGGAAACTGGGATGGGAGAGGGAAACTGGGATGGGAAATGGAAACTGGGATGGGAGAGGGAAACTGGGATGGGAGATGGGAACTGGGATGGGAGAGGGAAACTGGGATGGAGATGGGAAACTGGGATGGGGAGAGGGAAACTGGGATGGGAGAGGGAAACTGGGATGGGAGAGGGAAACTGGGATGGGGGAAAGGGAAACTGGGATGGGGAAATGGGAAACTGGGATGGGAGAGGGAAACTGGGATGGGGGAAAGGGAAACTGGGATGGGGGAAAGGGAAACTGGGATGGGAGAGAGGGAAACTGGGATTGGGAGAGGGAAACTGGGATGGGAGAGGGAAACTGGGATGGGAGAGGGAAACTGGGATGGGGAGAGGGAAACTGGGATGGGAGAGGGAAACTGGGATGGGAGAGGGAAACTGGGATGGGGAGAGGGAAACTGGGATGGGAGAGGGAAACTGGGATGGGAGAGGGAAACTGGGATGGGGGAGAGGGGAACTGGGATGGGAGAGGGAAACTGGGATGGGAGAGGGAAACTGGGATGGGGAGAGGGAAACTGGGATGGGGAAAGGGAAACTGGGATGGGGAGAGGGAAACTGGGATGGGAGAGGGAAACTGGGATGGGAAATGGGAACTGGGATGGGGAGATGGGAAACTGGGATGGGAAAGGGAAACTGGGATGGGAGAGGGAAACTGGGATGGGAGAGGGAAACTGGGATGGGAGAGGGAAACTGGGATGGGAGAGGGAAACTGGGATGGGGAGAGGGAAACTGGGATGGGAACTGGGATGGGAGAGGGAAACTGGGATGGGGAGATGGGAACTGGGATGGGAGAGGGAAACTGGGATGGGGAGAGGGAAACTGGGATGGGAGAGGGAAACTGGGATGGGAGAGGGAAACTGGGATGGGAGAGGGAAACTGGGATGGGAGAGGGAAACTGGGATGGGAGAGGGAAACTGGGATGGGGAGAGGGAAACTGGGATGGGAGAGGGAAACTGGGATGGGGAAAGGGAAACTGGGATGGGGGAAAGGGAAACTGGGATGGGGAAAGGGAAACTGGGATGGGGGAAAGGGAAACTGGGATGGGAGATGGCAACTGGGATGGGGAGATGGGAACTGGGATGGGAGAGGGAAACTGGGATGGGGGAAAGGGAAACTGGGATGGGAGAGGGAAACTGGGATGGGAAAGGGAAACTGGGATGGGGGAGAGGGAAACTGGGATGGGAGAGGGAAACTGGGATGGGAGAGGGAAACTGGGATGAGAGAGGGAAACTGGGATGGGAGAGGGAAACTGGGATGGGGAGAGGGAAATTGGGATGGGGAGAGGGAAACTGGGATGGGGAGAGGGAAACTGGGATGGGAAATGGGAACTGGGATGGGAGAGGGAAACTGGGATGGGGAGAGGGGAACTGGGATTGGGAGAGGGAAACTGGGATGGGGAGATGGGAAACTGGGATAGGGAGAGGGAAACTGGGATGGGAGAGGGAAACTGGGATGGGAAATGGGAACTGGGATGGGAGAGGGAAACTGGGATGGGGAAAGGGAAACTGGGATGGGACATGGGAATTGGGATGGGAGAGGGAAACTGGGATGGGAGAGGGAAACTGGGATGGGAGATGGGAACTGGGATGGGGAGAGGGAAACTGGGATGGGGAGAGGGAAACTGGGATGGGAAAGGGAAACTGGGATGGGGAAATGGGAACTGGGATGGGAAATGGGAACTGGGATGGAGATGGGAAACTGGGATGGGAGAGGGAAACTGGGATGGGAGATGGGAACTGGGATGGGAGAGGGAAACTGGGATGGGAGAGGGAAACTGGGATGGGAAAGGGAAACTGGGATTGGGAGAGGGAAACTGGGATGGGAGAGGGAAACTGGGATGGGGAGAGGGAAACTGGGATGGGGAGAGGGAAACTGGGATGGGAGAGGGAAACTGGGATGGGAGAGGGAAACTGGGATGGGAGAGGGAAACTGGGATGGGGAGATGGGAACTGGGATCCCCCGGGACTCGCCTGGCAGGATCAGCATTGTTGGGATTCCAGATCCGTGGGATTCCTCCCAGCCGGAAAAGTTCCTCGGCCTTTTCCCGGTCCCCGCGGAGCAGCAGCTGCCGCGACAACTTTTGTTGGATCCGGCTGCTCCCGGCTTGGCTCGGGATGGAGCTGGGAAAACGGGAACAGCCTGGCAGCCACGGCAGCCTGGGAATTGCATCCCAAATATCCCGACAACATCCTGGAAATCGCATCCTAAATATCCCATTGGTATCCTGGGAATCGCATCCCAAATATCCCATTGATATCCCGGGAATCGCATCCCAAATATCCCATTGGTATCCCGGGAATCGCATCCCAAATGTCCCAATGGTATCCTGGGAATCGCATCCCAAATATCCCAACAGGAGCCCGGGAATCGCATCCCAAATATCCCAACAACATCCTGGGAATCGCATCCTAAATGTCCCATTGGTATCCTGGGAATCGCATCCCAAATATCCCAACAGCATCCTGGGAAAGGCATCCCAAATATCCCAATGGCATCCTGGGGATCACATCCCAAATATCCCAACAGCATCCTGGGAATTACATCCCAAATGTTCCAACGGCATCCCAGGAATCGCATCCCAAATGTCCCAATAACATCCTGGGAATCGCATCCCAAATGTCCCATTGGCATCCTGGGAATCACATCCCAAATGTTCCAACGGCATCCCAGGAAACACATCCCAAATATCCCAACAGCATCCCGGGAATCGCATCCCAAATATCCCAACAGCATCCCGGGAATCGCATCCCAAATGTCCCAACAGCATCCTGGGAAACGCATCCCAAATGTCCCAATGGTATCCCGGGAATCGCATCCCAAATATCCCAACAGCATCCCGGGAATCACATCCCAAATATCCCAACAGCATCCCGGGAATCGCATCCCAAATATCCCATTGGTATCCCGGGAATTGCATCCCAAATATCCCAACAGCATCCCGGGAATCGCATCCCAAATATCCCAATAACATCCTGGGAATCGCATCCCAAATATTTCTGATCCCCCGAATCTCGGGAATCACATCCCAACCATCCCATGAACATCCCGGGAAACACATCCAAACCTTCCCATCAGTATCCCAAGAAACCCCACACCCCATAACCCCACACCCCATAATGATGGCACCCCATTAACCCTGCTCCCAGTGACCCCAGTGTCACCCATATCCCACATCCCACATCCCATATCCCACATCCCATATCCCATATCCCATATCCCATATCCCATATCCCATATCCCATATCCCACATCCCACATCCCATATCCCACATCCCATATCCCATATCCCATATCCCATATCCCATATCCCATATCCCATATCCCATATCCCACATCCCACATCCCATATCCCACATCCCATATCCCATATCCCATATCCCATATCCCATATCCCATATCCCATATCCCACATCCCACATCCCATATCCCACATCCCATATCCCATATCCCATATCCCATATCCCATATCCCATATCCCATATCCCATATCCCATATCCCATATCCCACATCCCACATCCCACATCCCATATCCCACATCCCATATCCCATATCCCATATCCCATATCCCATATCCCATATCCCACATCCCATATCCCACATCCCATATCCCATATCCCATATCCCATATCCCATATCCCATATCCCATATCCCATATCCCATATCCCATATCCCATATCCCATATCCCACATCCCATATCCCATATCCCATATCCCATATCCCATATCCCACATCCCAAATCCCACATCCCACATCCCACATCCCATATCCCATATCCCATATCCCATATCCCATATCCCACATCCCACATCCCATATCCCATATCCCATATCCCATATCCCATATCCCATATCCCATATCCCATATCCTGTATCCCACATCCCATATCCCATATCCCACATCCCATATCCCACATCCCATATCCCACATCCCAATATCCCATATCCCATATCCTGTATCCCACATCCCATATCCCACATCCCATATCCCATATCCCCTATCCCATATCCCATATCCCATATCCCACATCCCACATCCCATATCCCATATCCCATATCCCATATCCCATATCCCATATCCCATATCCCACATCCCATATCCCACATCCCATATCCCATATCCCATATCCCACATCCCATATCCCATATCCCACATCCCATATCCCATATCCCATATCCCATATCCCACATCCCATATCCCACATCCCATATCCCATATCCCATATCCCACATCCCATATCCCATATCCCACATCCCATATCCCATATCCCACACCCCATATCCCACACCCCATATCCCGAAATCAGCGGGACACGGAGCTGGAGAGGAGAGCACGGAGCTGCTCCGAGAGCCGGGAATGTTCCCCTGGATCAGGGAAGGATCCAGGGAATCCTTGGAGCCGCTTCCTGATCCCAAAGGGGCTCCAGGAGAGCTGGAATTTGGGGAAGGGCTGGAGGGGCAGGAGCCAGGGAATGGAATTCCCAGTGGGAAAGGGGAGCTTGGGATTTTGGGATCTGGGGCAGGAATTCCCGGCTGGGCTGGAATTCCCAGAGAATCCCTGGGAATATCCAAGGAAAGGTGGGATGGGATAATGGGATAATGGGATGGGATGGGATGGGATGGGATGGGATGGGATGGGATGGGATGGGATGGATGGGATGGGATGGGATGGGATGGGATGGGATGGGATGGGATGGGATGGGATGGGATCCATGGGATGGGATCCATGGGATGGGATCCATGGGATGGGATCCATGGGATTGGGTGCAGGTGGAGACACAGCTCTGGGGCAGGGTTGGGATTTGGAGTTTGGGATCTGGGCCTTGGGATTTGGAGTATGGGACCTGTTCCCAGGGTAGGGATTTGGGCTTTGGGGTTTTGGGATGTGTTCCTAAGTTTGGGATTTGGGATTTGGGTTTTGGGAGCTGTTCCCAGGGAGGGGATCTCGGCTTTGTGGTTTGGGAGCTGTTCCCAGATTTGGGGTTTGGGTTTGGGAGCTGTTCCCAGATTTGGGGTTTGGGTTTGGGAGCTCTTCTGAGATTTGGGGTTTGGGAGTGGTTCCCAGGTTTGGGATCCAGGCTTTGCGGTTTGGGAGCTGTTCCCAGGGTTGGGCTTTGGGGTTTTGGGAGCTGTTCCCAAAGTTGGGATTTGGGCTTTGGGGTTTTGGGAGCTGTTCCCAGAGTTGGTATTTGGGATCTGTTCCCAGAGCTGGGATTTGGGGTTTTGGGAGCTGTTCCCAGAGCTGGGATTTGGGGTTTGGGAGTTGTTCCCAGGTTTGGGATTTGGGGTTTGCGGTTTGGAACCTGTTCCCGGAGTTGGGATTTGAGGTTTTGGGAGCTGTTCCCAAAGTTGGGATTTGGGACCTGTTCCCGAGCTGGGATTTGGGGTTTGGGAGTTGTTCCCAGAACTGGGATTTGGGATTTGGGACCTTTCTCAGAGCTGGGATCTGGGACCTGTTCCCAGGTTTGGGATTTGGGGTTTGGGACCTGTCCCAGAGCTGGGATTTGGGACCTGTCCCAGAGCTGGATTTGAGACCTGTTCCCAGAGTTGGGATTTGGGGTTTGGGAGCTGTTCCCAGAGTTGGTATTTGGGACCTGTCCCAGAGCTGGGATTTGGGATCTGGGACCTGTTCCAGAGCTGGGATTTGGGACCTGTTCCCAGGTTTGGGATTTGGGGTTTGGGAGTTGTTCCCAGAGCTGGGATTTGGGGTTTGGGAGTTGTTCCCAGAGATGGGATTTGGGACCTGTTCCCAGAGCTGGGATTTGGGATTTGGGACCTGTCCCAGAGTTGGGATCTGGGACCTGTTCCCAGGTTTGGGATTTGGGGTTTGGGAGTTGTTCCCAGAGCTGGGATCTGGGATTTGGGACCTGTTCCCAGGTTTGGGATTTGGGGTTTGGGACCTGTTCCCAGGTTTGGGAGTTGTTCCCAGAGCTGGGATATGGGACCTGTTCCCAGAGTTGGGATTTGGGGTTTGGGGCCTGTTCCCAGGTTTGGGATTTGGGGTTTGGGACCTTTCCCAGAGCTGCATTTGGGACCTGTTCCAGAGCTGGGATTTGGGGTTTGGGAGTTGTTCCCAGAACTGGGATTTGGGACCTGTTCCCAGAGCTGGGATCTAGGACCTGTTCCCAGGTTTGGGATTTGGGGTTTGGGACCTGTTCCCAGAGTTGGTATTTGGGATCTGTCCCAGAGCTGGGATCTGGGGTTTGGGAGTTGTTCCCAGAGTTGGGATTTGGGATTTGTGAGTTGCTCCCAGAGCTGGGCTCTAGGACCTGTTCCCAGGTTTGGGATTTGGGGTTTGGGATTTGGGGTTTGTGAGTTGTTCCCAGGTTTGGGATTTGGGGTTTGTGAGTTGCTCCCAGATCTGCGCTCCAGGACCTGTTCCCATTTTTGGGAACCGCGCTCCGGGATTCGGGATCACTTCCCTGAGCGGACACCTCTCCGGGCACCATCCGCGCTCCGGGAACCGCTCCGGGAACCCTCCGGGCACCGCTCCGGGAACCGCTCCGGGAACCGCTCCGGGAACCGCTCCGGGCACCGCTCCGGGCACCGCTCCGGGAACCGCTCCGGGAACCGCTCCGGGAACCGCTCCGGGCACCATCCACACTCCGGGAACCGCTCCGGGAACCGCTCCGGGCACCATCCACACTCCGGGAACCGCTCCGGGAACCGCTCCGGGCACCATCCCCGCTCCGGGAACCGCTCCGGGAACCGCTCCGGGAACCGCTCCGGGAACCTCTCCGGGCACCATCCACGCTCCGGGAACCGCTCCGGGCACCGCTCCGGGAACCGCTCCGGGAACCGCTCCGGGAACCGCTCCGGGAACCGCTCCAGGAACCGCTCCGGGCACCGCTCCGGGAACCGCTCCGGGAACCGCTCCGGGCACCATCCACACTCCGGGAACCGCTCCGGGAACCGCTCCGGTCCGTCCCCAGCGGGGCCCCGTGCGACCCTCGGGGGGTCCCCGCGGGCGGTGGTGCTGAAGGACAGCTCCGCCCCCTCCCCTCCCCCATCCTCCCCCATCCCTCCTCCTCCTCCTCCTCCTCCTCCTCTCCCTCTCCGCCGCCGCTGCCGGTCCTCCCCCGCCGCCGCCGTGCCCGCCGCCGCCGCCATGCCCCCACCGGCCCCGCCGCGCCCCGCGGCCGCCGCCGGCGCACCATGAAGCGGCAGAACGTGCGGACGCTGGCGCTGATCGGCTGCACCTTCACCTACCTGCTGGTGGGCGCCGCCGTCTTCGACGCGCTCGAGTCCGAGGCGGAGACGGCGGAGCGGCGGCGGCTGGAGGCCAAGAGCGACGAGCTGAGGAGAAAGTACAACCTGAGCGCCGAGAGCTACCGGGAGCTCGAGCGGGTGGTGCTCAAGCTCAAGCCGCACAAGGCCGGCGTCCAGTGGAAATTCGCCGGTTCTTTCTACTTCGCCATCACCGTCATCACCACCATAGGTACCGGCTGCCCCCCGCCCCGCCCGGCTCCCCTCGTTCTGCCGCTGGGATCGGGGGATCCGCACAGGAAGCGCCGGGAAAGCCCCGCCTGGCCCCGGGGGAGTGGGGGGAAAGAGGGAGATCGGGGATTTCTCCGCCCGGAGACACCCCCCCGCCGCTGCCGCCCGTCCCGTGGGAGCGGGAGATCCCCCTGCCAGGACCTTCTGCCTTCTTATCCCTTGGGATTGCGGCGATCACCCTGCCAGGACCCTCCTCACTCTTATCCCGTGGGATCAGGGCGATCCCCCTCTCTCCCATCCCGGTGTTTTTAGGGCCATTCCCCTGCCAGGACCTTCCTCTCTCCCATCCCGGTGGGACCGGGAAGATCCCCCTGCCAGGATCCCCCTGTCTCCCATCCTGGTGTTTTGGGGGCGATCCCCCTGCCAGGACCCTCTGCTTTCCCATCCCGATGGGGCCGGGAGATCCCCCTGCCAGGACCCTCCTCTCTCTTATCCCTTGGGACCGGGAGATCCCCCTGCCAGGACCCTCCTCTCTCCCATCCCGGTGGGATCGGGCGATCCCTCCCCAGCTCCTCCAGAACCGGGAAATACCAACCAGGACCCCCCTGTCACCCATCCCTTGGGATCGGGGCCATCCCCCTGCCAGGACCCTCCTCTCTCCCATCCCGATGGGATCGGGGCGATCCCCACTGCCAGGACCCTCCTGTCTCCCATCCCGGTGTTTTTGGGGCCATCCCCCTGCCAGGACCCTCCGCTCTCCCATCCCAATGGGATCGGGGCAATCCCCCTGCCAGGACTCCCCTGTCTCCCATGCCTTGGGATCGGGGCGATCCCCCTGCCAGGACCCTCCTCTCTCCCATCCCGTGGGACCGGGGTGAACCCCCTGCCAGGACGCCCCTCTCTCTTATCCCGATTTGACCGGGGCAATCCCCCTGCCAGGACCCTCCTCTCTCCCATCCTGGTGGGATCGGGGCCATCCCCCTGCCAGGACCCTCTGTTTTCCCATCCCTTGGGATTGGGGCGATCCCCCTGCCAGGACCCTCTCCCTTCCCATCCCGATGTGACCGGGGCGATCCCCCTGCCAGGACCCTCCTCTCTCCCATCCCGGTGTTTTGGGGGCGATCCCCCTGCCAGGACCCTTCTCTCTCCCATCCCGGTGTTTTGGGGGCCATCCCCCTGCCAGGACCCTCCTCTCTCCCATCCCTTGGGATAGGGGCGATCCCCCTGCCAGGACCCTCCTCTCTCCCATCCCGGTGGGATCGGGCGATCCCTCCCCAGCTCCTCCAGAACCGGGAAATACCAACCAGGACCCCCCTGTCTCCCATCCCTCGGGATCGGGGCGATCCCCCTTCCAGGACCCTCCTCTCTCTTATCCCTTGGGATTGGGGCGATCCCCCTGCCAGGACCCTCCGCTCTCCCATCCCGGTGTTTTTGGGGCCATCCCCCTGACAGGACCCTCCTCTCTCCCATCCCGGTGGGATCGGGGCGATCCCCCTGCCAGGACCCCCCTGTCTCCCATCCCGGTGTTTTTGGGGCGATCCCCCTGCCAGGACCCTCCTCTCTCCCATCCCTTGGGATCAGGGCGACCCCCCTGACAGGACCCTCCTCTCTCCCATCCCTTGGGATCGGGGCGATCCCCCTGCCAGGACCCTCCTCTCTCCCATCCCGGTGGGATCGGGCGATCCCTCCCCAGCTCCTCCAGAACCGGGAAATACCAACCAGGACCCCCCTGTCACCCATCCCTTGGGATCGGGGCCATCCCCCTGCCAGGACCCTCCTCTCTCCCATCCCGATGGGATCGGGGCGATCCCCACTGCCAGGACCCTCCTGTCTCCCATCCCGGTGTTTTTGGGGCCATCCCCCTGCCAGGACCCTCCGCTCTCCCATCCCAATGGGATCGGGGCAATCCCCCTGCCAGGACTCCCCTGTCTCCCATGCCTTGGGATCGGGGCGATCCCCCTGCCAGGACCCTCCTCTCTCCCATCCCGTGGGACTGGGGTGAACCCCCTGCCAGGACCCCCCTGTCTCCCATCCCTTGGGACCGGGAGATGCCCCTGCCAGGACCCTCTGCTTTCCCATCCCGGTGGGACCGGGAAGATCCCCCTGCCAGGAACCCCTGTCTCCCATCCTGGTGTTTTGGGGGCGATCCCCCTGTCCAGATTCCAGTTTCTCCCATCCCGGTGTTTTTGGGGCCATCTCCCTGCCAGGACGCCCCTCTCTCTTATCCCGATGTGACCGGGGCAATCCCCCTGCCAGGACCCTCCTCTCTCCCATCCTGGTGGGATCGGGGCCATCCCCCTGCCAGGACCCTCTGTTTTCCCATCCCTTGGGATTGGGGCGATCCCCCTGCCAGGACCCTCTCCCTTCCCATCCCGATGTGACCGGGGCGATCCCCCTGCCAGGACCCTCCTCTCTCCCATCCCGGTGTTTTGGGGGCGATCCCCCTGCCAGGACCCTTCTCTCTCCCATCCCGGTGTTTTGGGGGCCATCCCCCTGCCAGGACCCTCCTCTCTCCCATCCCTTGGGATCGGGGCGATCCCCCTTCCAGGACCCTCCTCTCTCTTATCCCTTGGGATTGGGGCGATCCCCCTGCCAGGACCCTCCGCTCTCCCATCCCGGTGTTTTTGGGGCCATCCCCCTGACAGGACCCTCCTCTCTCCCATCCCGGTGGGATCGGGGCGACCCCCCTGACAGGACCCTCCTCTCTCTTATCCCTTGGGATCGGGGCGATCCCCCTGCCAGGACCCTCCTCTCTCCCATCCCGGTGGGATCGGGGCGATCCCCCTGCCAGGACCCCCCTGTCTCCCATCCCGGTGTTTTTGGGGCCATCCCCCTGCCAGGACCCTCCTCTCTCCCATCCCGGTCTGATCGCGGCCATCCCCCTGCCAGGACCCTCCTCTCTCCCATCCCTTGGGATCGGGGCGATCCCCCTGCCAGGACCCTCCTCTCTCCCGTCCCGGTGGGATCGGGGCGATCCCCCTGCCAGGACCCTCCTCTCTCCCATCCCGGTGGGATCGGGGCGGTCCCCCTCTCTCCCATCCCGCTGTTTTTGGGGCCATTCCCCTGCCAGGACCCTCCTCTCTCTTATCCCTTGGGATCGGTGTGATCCCCCTGCCAGGACCCTCCTCTCTCCCATCCCGCTGTTTTTGGGGCGATTCCCGTGTCCCTGTAGGGTCCCCGTAGGGTCCCCAGCCCCACGGGAACAGGGACGTGTCCCTGTAGGGTCCCCGTAGGGTCCCCAGCCCCATGGGGACAGGGACATGTCCCTGTAGGGTCCCTGTAGGGTCCCTGTAGGGTCCCCAGCCCCACGGGGACAGGGACGTGTCCCTGTAGGGTCCCTGTAGGGTCCCTGTAGGGTCCCCAGCCCCACGGGGACAGGGACGTGTCCCTGTAGGGTCCCCAGCCCCATGGGGACAGGGACGTGTCCCTGTAGGGTCCCTGTAGGGTCCCCAGCCCCACGGGGACAGGGATGTGTCCCTGTAGGGTCCCTGTAGGGTCCCCAGCCCCACGGGGACAGGGATGTGTCCCTGTAGGGTCCCTGTCTGTCCCCAGCCCCATGGGGACAGGGACATGTCCCTGTAGGGTCCCTGTAGGGTCCCCAGCCCCATGGGGACAGGGACGTGTCCCTGTAGGGTCCCTGTAGGGTCCCCAGCCCCACAGGAACAGGGACGTGTCCCTGTAGGGTCCCTGTAGGGTCCCCAGCCCCATGGGGACAGGGACGTGTCCCTGTAGGGTCACCAGCCCCATAGGAAGGGGTCAGGGCCATGTCCCCACCCCGCCAGGCTCTCCCAGGGGGTGTCACCGCTGTCCCCCATGCTCAGGGATGTCCCCAGCCCTGTCCCCACCCTGAGATCGTCACTGGGGGTGCCCTCTTTGGGACCTCCCCCCATGTCACCCCCATTGTCACCCCTCTGTCACCTCCATTGTCACCTCCATTGTCACCCCCATTGTCACCCCCATTGTCACCCCCATTGTCACCCCCCTGTCACCTCCATTTCACCTCCATTGTCACCCCTCTGTCACCCCCATTGTCACCTCCATTGTCACCTCCATTGTCACCCCCATTGTCACCTCCATTGTCACCCCCCTGTCACCTCCATTGTCACCCCCATTGTCATCCCCCTGTCACCTCCATTGTCACCCCTCTGTCACCTCCATTGTCACCTCCATTGTCACCTCCATTGTCACCCACTGTCACCCCCATTTTCACCCCTCTGTCACCTCCATTGTCACCCCCATTGTACCCCCCTGTCACCGCCATTGTCACCCCCATTGTCACTCCTCTGTCACCCCCCTGTCACCTCCCTGTCACCCCCATTGTCACCCCCATTGTCACCCCCATTGTCACCTCCATTGTCAACCCCCCCCCCGTCACCTCCATTGTCACCCCCATTGTCACCTCCATTGTCAACCCCCCCCCGTCACCTCCATTGTCACCCCCATTGTCACCTCCCTGTCACCTCCATTGTCACCCCCCTGTCACCTCCATTGTCACCTCCATTGTCACCCCCATTGTCACCTGCATTGTCACCCCCTGTCACCCCCATTGTCACCCCCTGTCACCCCCATTGTCACCCCTCTGTCACCTCCATTGTCACCTCCATTGTCACCCCATTGTCACCCCCATTATCACCCCTCTGTCACCTCCATTGTCACCTCCATTGTCACCCCATTGTCACCCCCTGTCACCCCTATTGTCACCTCCATTGTCACCCCCCTGTCACCCCCATTGTCACCCCCATTGTCACCCCCCTGTCACCCCCATTGTCACCCCTCTGTCACCTCCATTGTCACCCCCATTGTCACCCCCTGTCAACCCCATTGTCACCCCCTGTCACCCCCATTGTCACCTCCATTGTCACCTCCATTGTCACCCCCATTGTCACCTCCATTGTCACCTCCATTGTCACCCCCACTGTCACCCCCATGTCACTGCCATTGTCACCCCTCTGTCACCCCCATTGTCACCCCCATTGTCACCCCCATTGTCACCTCCATTGTCACCCCCATTGTCACCCCCATTGTCACCCCCATTGTCACCCCTCTGTCACCTCCATTGTCACCTCCATTGTCCCCAGGGCTGTCACACGGATTTGGGGTGTCCCCAAGGCTGTCACACAGATTTGGGGTGTCCCCAGGGCTGTCACACAGATTTGGGGTGTCCCTGGGGCTGTCACACAGATTTGGGGTGTCCCCAGGGCTGTCACACGGATTTGGGGTGTCCCCAAGGCTGTCACACAGATTTGGGGTGTCCCCAGGGCTGCCACACGGATTTGGGGTGTCCCTGGGGCTGTCACACGGATTTGGGGTGTCCCTGGGGCTGTCACACGGATTTGGGGTGTCCCTCGGTCCCCAGGGCTGTCACACGGATTTGGGGTGTCCCTGGGGCTGTCACACGGATTTTGGGGTGTCCCTGGGGCTGTCACACAGATTTGGGGTGTCCCTGGGGCTGTCACACGGATTTGGGGTGTCCCCAGGGCTGTCACACAGATTTGGGGTGTCCCTGGGGCTGTCACACAGATTTGGGGTGTCCCCAGGGCTGTCACACAGATTTTGGGTTGTCCCCAGGGCTGTCACACGGATTTGGGGTGTCCCCAAGGCTGTCACACGGATTTGGGGTGTCCCTGGGGCTGTCACACAGATTTGGGGTGTCCCCAGGGCTGTCACACGGATTTGGGGTGTCCCCAAGGCTGTCACACGGATTTGGGGTGTCCCTGGGGCTGTCACACGGATTTTGGGGTGTCCCTGGGGATGTCACACGGATTTTGGGGTGTCCCCAAGGCTGTCACACAGATTTGGGGTGTCCCTGGGGATGTCACACGGATTTTGGGGTGTCCCCGGGGCTGTCACACGGATTTTGGGGTGTCCCTGGGTGCCCGGAGAGGAAACACCGGGCTCGGGGTGTTCGTTATTCCCGGGGTTTTATCCCGGTGTTCCTAATTCCCGGGGGTTTTATCCCGGTGTTCGTTATTCCCGGGGGTTTTATCCCGGTGTTCGTTATTCCCGGGGGTTTTATCCCGGTGTTCGTTATTCCCGGGGTTTTATCCCGGTGTTCATTATTCCCAGGGATTTTATCCCGGTGCTCGTAATTCCCGGGGGTTTTATCCCGGTGCTCGTTATTCCCAGAGCTTTTATCCCAGTGTTTGTCATTCCTGGGATTCTTATCCCGGTGTTCGTTATTCCTGGGACTTTTATCCCGGTATTTGTTATTCCCAGAGCTTTTATCCTGTTGTTTGTTATTCCCGGGGGTTTTATCCCGGTGTTCGTTATTCCCGGGGGTTTTATCCCGGTGTTTGTTATTCCCGGTGTTAATTATTCCCAGAGCTTTTATCCCGGTGTTTGCCATTCCCGTTTTCCCGGTGTCGCTGTCAGGGTGTTCATTATTCCCGGGGCTGTTTTCCCAACGTTCTTATTCCCATTATCTCAGTCTCAGGAATATTCCCAGGGCTTTTATCCCAGTGTTTGTCATTCCCGGAGCTGTTATCCCGGTGTTTGTCATTCCCGGGGCATTTATCCCGGTGTTTGTCATTCCCAGAGTTATCCCGGTGTTTGTCATTCCCAGGGCATTTATCCCGGTGTTTGTCATTCCCAGAGTTGTTATTCCCACTCTCAGGGTGTTCATTATTCCCAGGGCTGTTTTCCCAATGTTCATTATTCCCATTATCCCGGTGTCAGGATGTCATTCCCGGGGCTTTTATCCCGGTGTTTGTCATTCCCAGAGTTGTTATTCCCACCCTCAGGGTGTTCATTATTCCCAGAGTTGTTATCCCGGTGTTCGTTATTCCCGTTTTTTCCCAGTGTTTATTATTCCCACTAACCTGGTGTTTGTTATTCCCAGATTTGTTATCCCGATGTTTGTCATTCCCACCCTCAGGGCGTTCATTATTCCCAGGGCTGTTTTCCCACTGTTCATTATTCCCGTTATCCCAGTGTCAGGCTGTTATTCCCAGGCTTTTATCCCAATGTTTGCCATTCCCATTATCCCGGTGTCCGGGTGTTTGTCACTCCCAGCGCCATTATCCCGGTGTTCGTTATTCCCGGGTTTTTTCCCCAATGTTTATTATTCCCATATCCCGGTGTTTGTTATTCCCAGGTTTTTTTCCCGATGTTTATTATTCCCATTATCCCAGTGTTTGTTATTCCCAGGTTTTTTTCCCAATGTTTATTATTCCCATTATCCCGGTGTTTGTTATTCCCGGGGTTTTTTCCAATGTTTATTATTCCCATTATCCCGGTGTTTGTTATTCCCAGGTTTGTTATCCCGGTGTTTGTCGTTCCTACCCTCATAATTCCCAGGGTTGTTTTCCCAACATTCCTTATTCCCATTATCCTGGTGTTTGTTTTTCCCGGAGCTGTTTTCCGCCTGGTGTTTGTTATTCCCATTATCCCGGGGCTGTTTTTCCAATGTCCGTTATTCCCGTTATCCCGGTGTCAGGGAGTTTGTTATTCCCGGTATCGGTATCCCGGGGTTTGTGTTTCCCAGGGCTGTTATCCCGGTTCTTGTCATTCCCATTATCCCGGGGTTTGTCATTCCCATTATCCCATTATCCTGGTGTCTGCCATTCCCGTTATTCCGGAGTCAGGGTGTTTATTGTTCCCATTATCCCGGTGTTTGCCATTCCCGTTATCCCATTATCCCGGTGTTTGTTATTCCCATTATCCCATTATCCTGATATTTGCCATTCCCATTATCCCAGTGCTTAGTATTCCCATAATCCGGGTGTTTATTATTCCCGTTATCCCGGTTTTTTACCATTCCCACTATCCCATGATCCTTGTGTTTGTCATTCCCGTTATTCCTGTTATCCCAACGTTTGCCATTCCCATTATCCCATTATCCTGGTGTTTGCCATTCCCATCATTCCCATTATCCCGGTGTTTGCCATTCCCGTTATTCCCTTATCCCAATGTTTGCCATTCCCATTATCCCATTATCCTGGTGTTTGCCATTCCCATCATTCCCATTATCCCGGTGTTTGCCATTCCCATTATCCCAGTGCTTAGTATTCCCATAATCCGGGTGTTTATTATTCCCATTATCCCGGTTTTTACCATTCCCGTTATCCCATGATCCTGGTGTTTGCCATTCCCATTATTCCCGTTATCCCAATGTTTGCCATTCCCATTATCCCATTATCCCAATGTTTGCCATTCCCATTATCCCATTTTCCTGGTGTTTGCCATTCCCATTATCCCATTATCCCGGTGTTTGCCATTCCCATTATCCCAGTGCTTAGTATTCCCATAATCCGGGTGTTTGCCATTCCCATTATCCCATGATCCTGGTGTTTGCCATTCCCGTTTTTCCCGCTATCCCAATGTTTGCCATTCCCATTATTCCCATTATCCCAATGTTTGCCATTCCCATTATTTCCATTATCCCGGTGTTTTTTTGCCATTCCCATTATCCCATGATCCTTGTGTTTGCCATTCCCATTATTCCCATTATCCCAATGTTTGCCATTCCCATTATTTCCATTATCCCGGTGTTTTTTTGCCATTCCCATTATCCCATGATCCCGGTGTTTGCCATTCCCATCATTCCCATTTTCCCGGTGTTTGCTATTCCCATTATCCCAATGTTTGCCATTCCCATTATCCCATTATCCCATTATCCCGGTGTTTGCCATTCCCATTTTCCCGGTGTTTGCCATTCCCATTATCCCATTATCCTGGTATTTGCTATTCCCATTATCCCATTATCCCGGTGTTTGCCATTCCCATTATCCCAGTGCTTAGTATTCCCATAATCCGGGTGTTTATTATTCCCGTTATCCCAGTTTTTACCATTCCCATTATCCCATGACCCTGGTGTTTGCCATTCCCATTATTCCCATTATCCCAATGTTTGCCATTCCCATGATTCCCGTTATCCCAATGTTCGCCACTCCCATTATTCCCATTTTCCTGGTGTTTGCCATTCCCATTATCCCGGTATTTACCATTCCCATTATCCCGGCCCCATCCTCTCCCGGCTGCCGGGAGCAGCTGGAAAATCTCTGGAATTGCGGCCGAGCCTCCGGTGTTGGATGGGAGGGGGGATCTGGGAATCTCCAGCAGGATCCAGCGGGATCCAGCCCATCCCAAGGATCCTGGAATGCCGGGAAGGGACACGGATCCACTGGGATCCATCCCAAGGAACCGTGGCCTCAGGCAGGGATTCCCGATCCCGGAATTCCCAATCCCGCTGCCGGGAGCTGGGAATGCTGGAGCAGGACTGATCCCACCCCAAACGCCAGATCCCAAAAATTCCAGCTGCTCCCGGCGCTCCCAACCCTAAATCCTGGAGTTGGGCTCCGAGTGGGAGCCGCGATTCCCAATATCCCAAATGTGGGAATTGCAGAGGGAATGGCCCCAGATGCCTTTCCCCGTATCCAGCCCGGTTTTCCTGGAATTTTGGGATTGTGGGGAAGGGGCTGGGACACCTGGATGAGCGGGAAAATCCCAAAATCCCACGATTCGGGTGGCCGGATGTGGCAGCAACGCGGGGATGAGGCTGGAATGAGAGGAGACCCCTCCGAATCCAGGGAAAAGGGGGAGAAAATCCCAATATTCCCACGGAACTGGATTCTCCAGGGCAGGAAAAAAGGGATTTTTCCAGGAATTCCCCAGCCAGCTGTCGGTGGGGCTGGGAAAAGCCGGACTGGGATTGGGAAGCGGCTGCTGAGGCGGGGGAGATCCCGGTGGGGGAAAATCCGGGATTCCAGATCCCGCTGGGATAGGGGGAGGAAAATCTGGGATTACCGATCCTGCTGGGAAAACTTTGAATCCATTTGGGGTTTTATTTTTTCCTCTTTATCCATGAAAAAAAAACGGGAGAGAAGCAGTTCCCGGCGCTGCTCCAAAGTTTTCCTGCGTCTCCCGTGAAATTCCAGAGGCTGGGATGTCCCCTCTGTCCCCATCCCAAAATTCCAGAGGCAGGAATGGCCCCTCTGTCCCCATCCCGCAATTCCAGAGGCTGGGATGTCCCCTCTGTCCCCATCCCAAAATTCCAGAGGCAGGAATGTCCCCTCTGTCCCCATCCCGCAATTCCAGAGGCTGGAATGTCCCCTCTGTCCCCATCCCGAAATTCCAGAGGCAGGAATGTCCCCTCTGCCCCCATCCCGAGCCAGGACGGGCTGCGCTGGCTCTGGATGGCTCCCAAAAATCCCAATCCCAAAAATCCCGATCCCAAAAGTGCCAATCCCGAAAATCCCGATCCCAAATGTGCCAATCTCAAAAGTGCTGATCTCAAAAATCCCAAACCCAAAAATCCCGATCCCAAAAGTCCCGATCCCAAAAGTGCTGATCCCAAAAATCCCAATCCCAAAAGTCACGATCCCAGAAGTCCCGATCCCAAAAGTGCCGATCCCGAAAGTCCCGATCTCAAACGTGCCGATCCCAAAAATCCCAATCCCCAAAATCCCGATCCCGAACATCCCGATCCCAAATGTGCCGATCCCAGAAATCCTGATCCCAAAAGTCCCAGTTCCAAAAGTACCTATCCCAAAAATCCTGATCCCAAAAATCCTAAACCCAAAAGTCCTGATCCCAAAAGTGCCTATCCCAAAAGTGCCTATCCCAAAAATCCCAATCCCAAAAATCCCGATCCCGAACGTCCTGATCCCAAAAATCCCAATCCCAAAAGTCCCAATCCCAAAAGTGCCAATCCCAAAAGTGCTGTTCCCAAAAGTCCCCATCCCAAAAGTGCTGATCCCAAAAATCCCAATCCCAAAAGTGCCGATCCCAAAAGTCTCGATCCCAGAAATCCCGATCCCAAAAATCCTGATCCCAAAAGTCTCGATCCCAGAAATCCCGATCCCAAATGTGCCGATCCCAAAAATCCCAATCCCCAAAATCCCCATCCCAAAAGTGCCGATCCCAAAAATCCCGATCCCAGCAGTGCCGATCCCGCCCCTCCCCTCCCCCGCGGCCGCAGCGGGAGCAGGTGGCAAATGCCACCGCGGTGTCACCATCTGTCACCGCCCGGCTTGGCCGCAGGAACAGCGCCGGGAACGGGGCCGGGTCCGTTTGTCCCCGTTTGTCACCGCCTGTCCCCCGGGCACCGTTTGTCACCCCCTTGTCCTCCTGTCCCTCTGTCCCTCTGTCCCTCTGTCCTTCTGTCCCCTCTCTGTCCCTCTGTCCCCTCTGTCCCCTCTGTCCCCTCTGTGTCCCTCTGTCCCCTCTGTGTCCCTCTGTCCCCTCTGTCCCTCTGTCCCTCTGTCCCTCTGTCCCTCTGTCCCTCTGTCCCCTCTGTCCCTCTGTCCCCTCTCTGTCCCTCTGTCCCTCTGTCCCTCTGTCCCTCTGTCCCTCTGTCCCTCTGTCCCCTCTGTCCCTCTGTCCCCTCTCTGTCCCTCTGTCCCTCTGTCCCTCTGTCCCTCTGTCCCTCTGTCCCTCTGTCCCCTCTCTGTCCCTCTGTCCCTCTGTCCCTCTGTCCCCTCTCTCATCATCTCCATCCCAGTCCCCATCCCATCATCTCTGTCCCATAATCCACATCCCAAATCCCCACCCCACATCCCCACCCCAAATCCTCATCCCAAATCCCCATGTCATATTCCCCATCCCATATTCCCCACCCCGGATCCCCATCCCAAATCCCCACCCAAAATCCATCCCAAACCCCATCCCAAACCCATCCCAAACCCCATCCCAAACCCATCCCAAACCCCATCCCAAACCCATCCCAAACCCCATCCCAAACCCATCCCAAACCCCATCCCAAACCCATCCCAAACCCATCCCAAATCCCCACCCCACATCCCCATCCCAAACCCCATCCCAAACCCATCCCAAACCCATCCCAAACCCCATCCCAAAACCCCATCCCAAATCCCCATGTCATATTCCCCATCCCATATTCCCCACCCCACATCCCCATCCCAAATCCCCACCCCAAAACCCCATCCCAAATCCGCACCCCACATCCCCACCCCAAATCCCCACCCCACATCCCCATCCCAAATCCCCATCCTAAATCCCCATCCCATAATCCCCATCCCATATTCCCGACCGCACATCCTGATCCCAAATCCCCATCCCGGATCCCCATCCCATATCCCCCTCCCAAATCCCCACCCCAAATCCCCATCCCAAATCCCCATCACAAATCCCCATGTCATATTCCCCATCCCATATTCCCCACCCCACATCCCCATCACAAATCCCCATCCCAAATCCCCATCCCAAATCCCCATCCCAAATCCGCACCCCACATCCCCATCACAAATCCCCATCCCAAAATCCCCACCCCAAATCCTCACCCCAAATCCCCATCTCAAATCCCAACCCTATATCCCCATCCCATATTCCCCATCCCATATTCCCCAGCCCAAATCCCCACCCCAAATCCCCATCCCATATTCCCCATCCCATATCCCCACCCCGGATCCCCACCCCACACCCCAGTGCCATAATCCCCACCCAAAATCCCCATCTCAAATCCCCACCCCATATCCCCATCCCAAACCCATCCCACACCCATCCCAAACCCATCCCAAACCCATCCCAAACCCAACCCAAACCCCATCCCAAACCCATCCCAAACCCCATCCCAAACCCATCCCAAACCCATCCCAAACCCATCCCAAACCCCATCCCAAACCCCATCCCAAACCCCATCCCAAACCCATCCCAAACCCATCCCAAACCCCATCCCAAACCCCATCCCAAACCCATCCCAAACCCATCCCAAACCCCCACCCCAAATCCCCACCCCGGATCCCCATCCCAAATCCCCATTTTAAATCCCCACGCCGGATCCCCATCCCAAATCCCCACCCAAAACCCATCCCAAAACCCATCCCAAACCTAATCCCATATCCCCATCCCAAAACCCATCCCAAAACCCATCCCAAACCCCATCCCAAACCCCATCCCAAACCCATCCCAAAACCCATCCCAAATCCCCACCCCAAATCCCCATTTTAAATCCCCACCCCAAATTCCCATCCCAAATCCCCACCCCAAATCCCCATCCCACATCCCCATCCCAAACCCATCCCAAAACCCATCCCAAACCCCATCCCAAACCCCATCCCAAAACCCATCCCAAACCCATCCCAAACCCCCATCCCAAATCCCCACCCCACATCCCCATCCCAAATCTGCACCCCACATCCCCATCCAGAATCCCCATCCCGGATCCCCATCCCAAATCCCCATCCCGGATCCCCATCCCAAATCCCCATGTCATATTCCCCATCCCATATTCCCCACCCCATATTCCCCATCCCAAATCCCCATCCCAAATCCCCACCCCACATCCCTATCCCATAATCCCCATCCCATATCCCCATCCCAAACCCATCCCATAACCCATCCCAAACCCATCCAAACCCCATCCCAAACCCCATCCCAAATCCCCACCCCAAATCCCCATCCCAAACCCACCCTGGATCCCCACCCCAAATCCCCATCACAGATCCCCACCCCACATCCCTATCCCATAATCCCCATCCCATATTCCCATTCCAAATCCCCACCCCATATCCTCATGCCAAATCCCCACCCCAAAACCCCACCCCGGATCCCCATCCCAAATCCCCATCCCATATCCCCACCCCATATCCTCATCCCAAATCCCCACCCCAAAACCCCACCCCATATCCCCATCCCAAATCCCCACCCCAAAACCCCACCCCGGATCCCCATCCCAAATCCCCATCCCAAACCCCATCCCAAATCCCCATCCCAAACCCCATCCCAAATCCCCATCCCAAAACCCATCCTATATCCCCATCCCAAACCCCACCCCAAATCCCCACCCCGGATCCCCATCCCAAATCCCCACCCCGGATCCCCATCCCAAATCCCCATTTTAAATCCCCACCCCACATCCCCACCCCAAATCCCCATCCTAAACCCATCCCAAACCCATCCCCAAACCCCATCCCAAAATCCATCCCAAACACCATCCCAAATCCCTACCCAAAATCCCCATCCCAAATTCCCACCCAAACTCCCCATCCCAAACCCATCCCAAACCCATCCCAAACCCATCCCAAACCCATCCCAAACCCATCCCAAACCCACCCTGGATCCCCATCCCAAATTCCCACCCCAAATCCCCATCTCAAATCCACACCCCAAATCCCCACCCAAAATCCCCATCCGAAATCCTCATCCCCAATCCACATCCCCAATCCCCATCCCAAACCCATCCCAAACCCCATCCCAAACCCATCCCAAACCCCATCCCAAACCCATCCCAAACCCATCCCAAACCCATCCCAAACCCATCCCAAACCCCATCCCAAACCCCATCCCAAACCCCATCCCAAACCCATCCCAAACCCATCCCAAATCCCCATCCCAAACCCATCCCAAACCCATCCCAAACCCATCCCAAACCCATCCCAAACCCATCCCAAACCCATCCCAAACCCCATCCCAAACCCATCCCAAACCCATCCCAAACCCATCCCAAACCCATCCCAAACCCATCCCAAACCCATCCCAAAACCCATCGCAAACTCCATCCCAAACCCCATCCCAAACCCATCCCAAACCCATCCCAAAACCCATCTCAAACCCATCCCAAAACCCATCCCAAAACCCATCCCAAATCCCCACCCAAATCCCCACCCCAAATCCCCATCCCATATCCTCATCCCAAACCCCATCCCAAATCCCCACCCCAAAACCCCACCTCAAATTCCCACCCCACATCCCCACCCCACATCCCCATCCCAATCCCCACCCCAGATCCCCATCCCAGATCCCCACCCCAAATCCCCATCCCAAATCCCCACCCCAAACCCATCCCAAACCCCATCCCAAACCCCCATCCCAATCCCCATCCCAAACCCCATCCCAAACCCATCCCAAACCCCATCCCAACCCCATCCCAACCCCCTGAGGTGTTTTATTCCCGCAGGACCCCGTGTCCCTGCCCCACAGCGGGTCCCCCTCGGTTTCCGTTCCGGGGTGTCCCGCTGATCCCGGAGCTCCGGACCCCCCTTCCCGCCGCGGGCGCCCCTTTTCCCGGGACGGGCCTGGCGGGGCCCCAGAATTCCAGGGAAAATCGCCACTTTTGGCACGGACACGGAGCTTGGCCGGCGCCGGGATTTTCCATGACTCCATCCCGGCCCCCCCGCTCGGGCGGGAATGGGGGAGGGGAACCGGGCACCCCCACACCCCAAAAATTCCACGGGGGGAATCCGAGTCCCTTTGGGAATGACGCCGGAGTTTGGGGGATGTGGGGTAAAGGGGAGATCAGGGTCCGACCCCAATTCCAAATCCCAAAACCCCAAATCCCACTGGAACGGGGAGTCCTGAGGGACCCCGAGAACTGGGATCTCATGGGGGATCCCGGATTGTTCCAGAACATCCTCCATGGAACGGTGTCCCCCTTTTCCAGGGAATGTGGGAGGTGTGGATGGATCCATGGATGGATGGATGGATGGATGGATGGATGGATGATGGATGGATGGATGGATGGATGATGGATGGATGGATGGATGGATGGATGATGGATGGATGATGGATGGATGATGGATGGATGGATGGATGGATGATGGATGGATGATGGATGGATGATGGATGGATGGATGGATGGATGGATGATGGATGGATGGATGGATGGATGGATGGATGGATGGATGGATGGATGGATGATGGATGGATGGATGATGGATGGATGGATGGATGATGGATGGATGGATGGATGGATGATGGATGGATGGATGATGGATGGATGGATGGATGATGGATGATGGATGGATGGATGATGGATGATGGATGATGGATGGATGATGGATGGATGATGGATGGATGGATGGATGATGGATGGATGGATGGATGGATGGATGGATGGATGGATGGATGGATGATGGATGGATGATGGATGATGGATGATGGATGGATGGATGATGGATGATGGATGGATGATGGATGGATGATGGATGGATGGATGGATGGATGGATGATGGATGGATGGATGGATGATGGATGGATGATGGATGGATGGATGGATGGATGGATGGATGATGGATGGATGATGGATGGATGGATGGATGGATGGATGGATGGATGATGGATGGATGGATGATGGATGGATGGATGATGGATGATGGATGGATGGATGATGGATGGATGGATGATGGATGGATGGATGATGGATGATGGATGGATGGATGATGGATGGATGGATGATGGATGGATGATGGATGGATGGATGATGGATGGATGATGGATGGATGGATGATGGATGGATGGATGGATGATGGATGGATGGATGATGGATGGATGATGGATGGATGGATGATGGATGGATGGATGATGGATGGATGGATGATGGATGGATGGATGATGGATGATGGATGGATGGATGGATGATGGATGGATGGATGGATGGATGGATGATGGATGGATGATGGATGGATGGATGGATGGATGGATGATGGATGGATGGATGATGGATGATGGATGGATGATGGATGGATGGATGATGGATGGATGGATGGATGGATGGATGATGGATGATGGATGGATGATGGATGGATGGATGATGGATGGATGGATGATGGATGATGGATGGATGGATGATGGATGGATGGATGGATGGATGGATGGATGGATGGATGGATGATGGATGGATGGATGGATGGATGGATGATGGATGGATGGATGATGGATGATGGATGGATGATGGATGATGGATGGATGGATGGATGATGGATGATGGATGATGGATGATGGATGGATGATGGATGATGGATGGATGGATGGATGGATGGATGGATGGATGGATGGATGGATGATGGATGGATGGATGGATGATGGATGGATGGATGATGGATGGATGGATGGATGGATGGATGATGGATGGATGGATGGATGGATGGATGATGGATGGATGGATGGATGATGGATGGATGGATGATGGATGGATGGATGATGGATGGATGGATGATGGATGGATGGATGATGGATGGATGGATGGATGATGGATGGATGATGGATGGATGATGGATGGATGGATGATGGATGGATGGATGATGGATGATGGATGATGGATGATGGATGGATGGATGATGGATGATGGATGGATGGATGGATGGATGGATGGATGGATGATGGATGGATGGATGATGGATGGATGGATGGATGGATGGATGATGGATGATGGATGGATGATGGATGGATGGATGATGGATGGATGGATGGATGGATGGATGGATGGATGATGGATGGATGGATGATGGATGGATGATGGATGATGGATGATGGATGGATGGATGGATGGATGATGGATGGATGGATGGATGGATGGATGGATGATGGATGGATGATGGATGGATGGATGGATGATGGATGGATGGATATTGGATGGATGGATGGATGGATGGATGGATGGATGGATGGATGGATGGATGGATGATGGATGGATGGATGAATGATGGATGGATGATGGATGGATGATGGATGGATGGATGGATGGATGGATGGATGATGGATGGATGATGGATGGATGATGGATGGATGGATGATGGATGGATGATGGATGGATGATGGATGGATGGATGATGGATGATGGATGGATGGATGGATGATGGATGGATGGATGATGGATGGATGGATGGATGGATGATGGATGGATGGATGGATGGATGATGGATGGATGGATGGATGATGGATGGATGGATGATGGATGGATGGATGGATGGATGGATGATGGATGGATGGATGATGGATGATGGATGGATGGATGGATGATGGATGGATGATGGATGGATGGATGGATGGATGATGGATGGATGGATGATGGATGGATGGATGATGGATGATGGATGGATGGATGATGGATGGATGATGGATGATGGATGGATGGATGGATGATGGATGGATGATGGATGGATGGATGGATGGATGGATGGATGGATGGATGGATGGATGGATGGATGATGGATGGATGGATGGATGATGGATGATGGATGGATGGATGGATGATGGATGGATGATGGATGATGGATGGATGATGGATGGATGGATGATGGATGGATGGATGGATGATGGATGATGGATGGATGGATGGATGATGGATGGATGATGGATGATGGATGGATGATGGATGGATGATGGATGATGGATGGATGGATGGATGGATGATGGATGGATGGATGGATGATGGATGATGGATGGATGGATGATGGATGGATGGATGGATCCATGGATGGATGGATGGATGATGGATGGATGATGGATGGATGATGGATGATGGATGGATGGATGGATGGATGGATGGATGGATGATGGATGGATGGATGGATCCATGGATGGATGGATGGATGGATGGATGGATGATGGATGATGGATGATGGATGGATGGATGGATGGATGGATGGATGGATGATGGATGGATGTCCATGTCCCCCTGTCCATGTCCCCTGTCCATGTCCCCCTGTCCCTGTCCCCTGTCCATGTCCCCTGTCCCCCTGTCCCTGTCCCCTGTCCCTGTCCCTGTCCCCTGTCCCTGTCCCTGTCCCCTGTCCCTGTCCCCTGTCCCTGTCCCTGTCCCCTGTCCCTGTCCCTGTCCCCTGTCCATGTCCCCATGTCCGTCCGTGTCTTCCGGGACAGGCCGGAATTCACTGGGAACACTGGGATCCTTACTGGGAATGGCAGGATCCTTACTGGGAATGGCGGGATCCTTACTGGGAATGGCGGGATCCTTACTGGGAATGGCGGGATCCTTACTGGGAATGGCGGGATCCTTACTGGGAATGGCAGGATCCTTACTGGGAACAGCGGGATCCTTACTGGGAATGGCAGGATCCTTGCTGGGAACAGTGGGATCCTTGCTGGGAACAGCGGGATCCTTACTGGGAACAATGGGATCCTTACTGGGAGCAATGGGATCCTTACTGGGAACAGTGGGATTCTTACTGGGAATGGTGGGATCTGCACTGGGAACAGCGGGATCTGCACTGGGAACAACGGGATTCTCACTGGGAATAATGGGATTCTCACTGGGAACAGCAGAATCCTTACTGGGAGCAATGGGGAAATTATCCGTAATGGGAACAATGGGATCCTTACTGGGAACAGCGGGATCCTTACTGGGAACAGCGGGATCCTTACTGGGAACAGCGGGATCTGCACTGGGAATGGCAGGATCCTTACTGGGAACAACGGGATTCTCACTGGGAACAGCGGGTTCCTTACTGGGAACAGTGGGATCCTTACTGGGAACAACAGGATTCTCACTGGGAACAGTGGGATCCTTACTGGGAACAACGGGATTCTCACTGGGAAAAGCGGGATCCCAGGTTTCTCAAACCCCCCTGCCCCATTCCCTAAACCCCCTGCCCCATTCCCAAACTCCCTGCCCCATTCCCTAAATCCCCCTGCCCCATCCCCCGTCCCATCCCCTAAAACCCCCTACCCCATTCCCTAAATCCCCCTGCTCCACTCCCTAAATCCCCTGCCCCATTCCCTAAATCCCCCTGCCCCATTCCCTAAATCCCCCTGCCCCATCCCCTAAACCCTCTGCCCCATTCCCTAAATCCCCCTGCCCCACTCCCTAAATCCCCTGCCCCATTCCCTAAATCCCCCTGCCCCATCCCCTGCCCCATTCCCTAAATCCCCTGTCCCATTCCCTAAATCCCCCTACCCCATTCCCTGCCCCATTCCCAAACCCCCTGCCCCTTCCCCTGACCCATTCCCTAAATCCCCTGCCCCATTCCCTAAATCCCCTGTCCCATTCCCTAAATCCCCCTGCCCCATTCCCTGCCCCATTCCCAAACCCCCTGCCCCTTCCCCTGACCCATTCCCTAAATCCCCTGCCCCATTCCCTAAATCCCCTGCCCCATTCCCTAAATCCCCCTGCCCCATTCTCTATATCCCCCTGCCCCATCCCCTGCCCCATTCCCTAAATCCCCCGGCCCTTCCCACCCTTCCAGCCCCATTCCCTAAATCCCTCCCCTCCCCGCCGTTGCTCCGGCTCCCCGTGGCCGCCGTTCCCGCCGCGCTCCCGCGGCTGTCCCGCTAATCCCGACCATCCCTCCCTCCCTCCCTCCCTCCCTCCCTCCCTCCCTCCCTCCCTCCCTCCCTCCCTCCCTCCCTCCCTCCCGGCCCGGGGCCAGCCCTGCACCTGCTCCGGGCCGCTCCAGCCGCGCTCCTCCGGCCCTAAAAAGGACAGGATCGGCCGCGTTCCTGCGGGACGTGTCATCCTCCCTCCCGGGACGTGATCCCGGCTCCTCCCGGCCCAGCCCGGAGCTCCATCCCGACTCTTCCCGGCCCATCCCAGCTGCTCCCGGCCCATCCCGGAGCGCTATTCCGGCTCTTCCCGGCCCATCCCGGCTCTTCCCGGAGCTCCATCCCGGTCCATCCCGGAGCTCCATCCCGGCCCATCCCGGAGCGCCATCCCGGCTGCTCCCGGCTGCTCCCGACCCATCCCGGTTCTTCCCGGTTCCTCCCGGCCCATCCCGGAGCTCCATCCCGACCCATCCCGGCTCATCCCGGCTGCTCCCGGCCCATCCCGGTTCTTCTCGGTTCCTCCTGGCCCATCCCGGAGCGCCATCCCGGCCCATCCCGGCCCATCCCGGAGCGCTCTCCCGGCCCATCCCGGCTGCTCCCGGCCCATCCCGGTTCTTCCCGGTTCTTCCTGGTTCCTCCCGGCCCATCCCGGCTGCTCCCGACCCATCCCGGTTCTTCCTGGTTCCTCCCGGCCCATCCCGGCTGCTCCCGACCCATCCCGGAGCGCCATCCCGGTTCCTCCCGGCCCATCCCGGCTCTTCCCGACCCATCCCGGTTCTTCCCGGTTCCTTCTGGCCCATCCCGGAGCGCCATCCCGGTTCCTCCCGGCCCATCCCGGCCCCTCCCGGGACACCCCCGGCAGGAATTGGGGGTCAGGAGTTGGGAAAGGCCCCGGGGAGGTTTCCCGTGTTTATTCCCGGCTGGGATGTGCCTCCCTCTCCTGCACAATTCCCGCGGCTCCCGGAGGGATTTGGGCTCAGCCCGGTGCCGATTTCCCGGGGGATTTTCCCTCCCCTGCACAATTCCCGCGGCTCCCGGAGGGATTTGGGCTCAGCCCTGAGCCGATTTCCCGGGGGATTTTCCCTCTCCTGCACAATTCCCGCGGCTCCCGGAGGGATTCGGGCTCAGCCCGGTGCCGATTTCCCGGGGGATTTTCCCTCTCCTGCCACTCCCGACCTTCCCCCACCCCCAGACGTGCCGGAGCTCAGGCAGATCCCGCTAAAACCGGGATCGGGGGGAGGAACCGGGGGATGGAGCGGCGCTCGGAGAGCTCAGGAACTCCCTTCCCTCGGGAAAGGCGCTAAAAATAGCGCCGGGAGGCCGCGGAGGGATGGAGAGGGATGGAGAGGGCTGGAGAGGGCACGGAAAGGATGGAAAAGGATGGAAAAGGCACAGGGAAAGGCACAGGGAAAGGCAGGAAAAGGCTGGGAAAGGATGGGAAAGGCAGGAAAAGGATGGAAAAGGATGGGAAAGGCACAGGGAAAGGATGGGAAAGGCACAGGGAAAGGCACAGGGAAAGGCTGGAAAAGGCTGGGAAAGGATGGGAAAGGCACAGGGAAAGGCAGGGAAAGGCAAGAAAAGGCTGGGAAGGGCAGGAAAAGGGAGGGAAAAGGCAGGAAATGGCACAGGGAAAGGATGGGAAAGGCACAGGGAAAGGCACAGGGAAAGGGCAGGAAAAGGATGGGAAAGGCAGGAAAAGGCACAGGGAAAGGCAGGGAAAGGCAGGGAAAGGCACAGGGAAAGGCACAGGGAAAGGATGGGAAAGGATGGGAAAGGCAGGAAAAGGCAGAAAAAGGCTCGGAAAGGCACAGGGAAAGGCAGGGAAAGGATGGGAAAGGCAGGGAAAGGATGGGAAAGGCAGGGAAAGGATGGGAAAGGCAGGAAAGGCAGGGAAAGGATGGGAAAGGCAGGAAAAGGCAGGGAAAGGCACAGGGAAAGGCACAGGGAAAGGCTGGGAAAGGATGGGAAAGGCAGGAAAGGGATGGGAAAGGCACAGGGAAAGGCACAGGGAAAGGCACAGGGAAAGGCACAGGGAAAGGCTGGGAAAGGATGGGAAAGGCAGGAAAGGGATGGGAAAGGCACAGGGAAAGGCACAGGGAAAGGCACAGGGAAAGGCACAGGGAAAGGCAGGAAAAGGCAGGAAAAGGCAGGAAAAGGCAGGGAAAAGTGGGAAAAGTGGGTAAAGGCAGGGAAAGGCACAGGGAAAGGCAGGTAAAGGCAGGGAAAGGATGGGAAAGGCACAGGGAAAGGCACAGGGAAAGACAGGGAAAGGACGGGAAAGGCACAGGAAAAGGATGGGAAAGGCACAGGGAAAGGCAGGAAAAGGCACAGGGAAAGGCACAGGGAAAGACACAGGGAAAGGCACAGGGAAAGGCACAGGGAAAGGCACAGGGAAAGGCACAGGGAAAGGCAGGGAAAGGATGGGAAAGGATGGGAAAGGCACAGGGAAAGGCACAGGGAAAGGCAGGAAAAGGCACAGGGAAAGGCACAGGGAAAGGCTGGGAAAGGCAGGAAAAAGGCAAGAAAAGGCAGGGAAAGGATGGGAAAGGCACAGGGAAAGGCAGGGAAAGGCAGGAAAAGGATGGGAAAGGCACAGGGAAAGGATGGGAAAGGCACAGGGAAAGGCAGGAAAAGGATGAGAAAGGCAGGAAAAGGCACAGGGAAAGGCACAGGGAAAGGCAGGAAAAGGCACAGGGAAAGGCACAGGGAAAGGCAGGAAAAGGATGAGAAAGGCAGGAAAAGGCACAGGGAAAGGCAGGGAAAGGCAGGAAAAGGCTGGAAAGGGATGGGAAAGGCAGGAAAAGGCAGGGAAAGGATGGGAAAGGTTGGGAAAGGCAGGAAAAGGCACAGGGAAAGGCACAGGGAAAGGCAGGGAAAGGCACAGGGAAAGGCACAGGGAAAGGCAGGGAAAGGCAGGGAAAGGACGGGAAAGGCACAGGGAAAGGACGGGAAAGGCAGGGAAAGGATGGGAAAGGCACAGGGAAAGGCACAGGGAAAGGCACAGGGAAAGGCAGGGAAAGGCAGGGAAAGGCACAGGGAAAGGATGGGAAAGGCACAGGAAAAGGCAGGGAAAGGACGGGAAAGACACAGGGAAAGGCAGGGAAAGGCAGGGAAAGGCAGGGAAAGGCAGGAAAAGGCAGGGAAAGGCACAGGGAAAGGATGGGAAAAGGCAGGAAAATGCAGGAAAAGGCAGGAAAAGGCACAGGGAAAGGCAGGAAAAGGCAGGGAAAGGCACAGGGAAAGGCTGGAAAAGGCACAGGGAAAGGCAGGGAAAGGCACAGGGAAAGGATGGGAAAGGCACAGGAAAAGGCAGGAAAAGGATGGGAAAGGCACAGGGAAAGGCAGGGAAAGGCACAGGGAAAGGATGGGAAAAGGCAGGAAAGGCACAGGGAAAGGCAGGGAAAGGCACAGGGAAAGGCAGGAAAAGGCAGGGAAAGGCAGGAAAGGCACAGGGAAAGGCAGGGAAAGGATGGGAAAGGCAGGAAAAGGCAGGGAAAGGCAGGAAAGGCACAGGGAAAGGCAGGGAAAGGATGGGAAAGGCAGGAAAAGGATGGGAAAGGCACAGGGAAAGGCAGGAAAAGGCAGGGAAAAGGCTGGGAAAAGTGGGAAAAAGCAGGGAAAGGATGGGAAAAGGCACAGGGAAAGGATGGGAAAGGCAGGAAAAGGCACAGGGAAAGGCACAGGGAAAGGATGGGAAAGGCACAGGGAAAGGAACAGGGAAAGGATGGGAAAGGCACAGGGAAAGGCAGGGAAAGGATGGGAAAGGCACAGGGAAAGGATGGGAAAGGCAGGGAAAGGCACAGGGAAAGGCACAGGGAAAGGCACAGGGAAAGGCACAGGGAAAGGATGGGAAAGGCAGGGAAAGGCAGGGAAAGGCACAGGGAAAGGCAGGAAAAGGATGGGAAAGGCTGGAAAAGGCACAGGGAAAGGCACAGGGAAAGGCAGGGAAAGGCACAGGGAAAGGCACAGGGAAAGGCAGGAAAGGGATGGGAAAGGCAGGGAAAGGCACAGGAAAGGATGGGAAAGGGCAGGGAAAGGGCAGGGAAAGGCACAGGGAAAGGCAGGGAAAGGCAGGAAAAGGCTGGGAAAGGATGGGAAAGGATGGAAAAGGATGGGAAAGGCACAGGGAAAGGATTGGAAAGGCAGGAAATGGATGGGAAAGGCACAGGGAAAGGCTGGGAAAGGATGGGAAAGGCAGGGAAAGGCAGGAAAAGGCACAGGGAAAGGCTGGGAAAGGATGGGAAAGGCAGGGAAAGGCAGGAAAAGGGGGAGGATGATCAGGGAGGTTTTCGGGAAGGCACCGTGGGCACGGCGGGATCCCAAAATCCATCCCAAACAGCTGGAACGGGAAATTTGGGAATTGCGGGGAAGGGGACGGTGAAGGGCGGGTGAGGGCTGCGGGTGTGGGGGGGATGGGGCGGGAGGGGTGGGGAGAGAGGGACGGGAGAGAGGGACATGAGGGACACAAGGGAGAGAGGGACACGAGGAGAGAGGGACACAAGGAGAGAGGGACACGAAGGACAGGGAGAGAGGGACATGAGGGACACAGGGAGAGAGGGACACGAGGAGAGAGGGACACGAGGGAAAGGGAGAGAGGGATACGAGGAGAGAGGGATACGAGGAGGGACAGGAGGGACACAGGGAGAGAGGGACACGAGGGACAGGGAGAGAGGGACACGAGGGACAGGGAGAGAGGGACAGGGAGAGAGGGACACGAGGGACACAGGGAGAGAGGGACACGAGGGACAGGGAGAGAGGGACATGTGGGACCGGGAGAGAGGGACACGAAGGACACGAGGAGAGAGGGACATGAGGGACAGGGAGAGGGATATGAGGGACAGGGAGAGAGGGACACGAGGGACAGGGAGAGAGGGACACCAGGAGAAAGGGACATGAGGGACACAGGGAGAGAGGGACACGAGGGACAAGGAGAGAGGGACATGAGGGACAGAGAGAGAGGGACACAAGGGACAGGGAGAGGGACACAGAGCAGGGGTGGATCAGGTGATTCTCAGGTGGTGCTCAGGTGGTGCTCAGGTGATGCTCAGGTGAAGCTCAGGTGATGCTCAGGTGACATTTTCTGGTGACGCTCTGACGTGATGGCCCCAGGCGAAGTTCAGGGGATGCTCTCAGGTGATGTTGGCTCAGGTCATGTTCCGGTGATGCTCAGGTGATGCTCCCAGGTGTTGCCCAGGTGATTCCCAGGTGATTCCCAGGTATTTCCCAGGTATTTCCTGGGACACATGGATTCCCTCCCATGGATCCCTGTCCATGGATCCCGCCCATGGATCCCTCTCCATGGATCCCTCTCCATGGATCCCTCTCCATGGATTCCTCCCATGGATCCCTGTCCATGGATCCCTCTCCATGGATCCCTCCCATGGATCCCTCTCCATGGATCCCTCTCCATGGATCCCTCTCCATGGATCCCTCTCCATGGATCCCTCTCCATGGATCCGTCCCATGGATCCCTCTCCATGGATCCCTCCCATGGATCCCTCCCATGGATCCCTCTCCATGGATCCCTCCCATGGATCCCTCTCCATGGATCCCTCCCATGGATTCCCTCCCATGGATCCCTCCCATGGATCCCTCTCCATGGATCCCTCTCCATGGATCCCTCCCATGGATCCCTCTCCATGGATCCCTCTCCATGGATCCCTCTCCATGGATCCCTCCAATGGATCCCTCTCCATGGATCCCTCCCATGGATCCCTCTCCATGGATCCCTCTCCATGGATCCCTCCCATGGATCCCTCTCCAACAATTCCACTCCCATCTCCCAGGAAAGAGACAGGAAAAATAGGAAAAAGAAGGAAAGGAGGAAAAAAACGTTTTTAAAAATGAAAACGAGGAAAATGGTAAAATGAGAAAGAAAAAGAAATTAAGAAAGAGAAGGGACGGAAAAACCGTTGGAGAGGAATTGGAAAAGGAAAGGAAAAGGGAAAAACTGAAAGGAAAAAAGAAAAGGAAAAAAGAAAGAAAAGGAAGAAGAGGAAGGGAAAGTAAAATATTAAGGAAAGGAAAAGATAAAGGGAAAGGAAGAAAAGGAGGAAAATGAGGAAGAAAGAAAGAGGAAGGGAAAGTGGGAAAGAGAAGGAAAGGGAAGGTGAGAAAAAGAAGGAAAAGTGATCAGGAAGGAATTGGAAAAGGAAAGGGAAAAGTAAAAGGAAATAAGAAAAGAAAAAAAGGAAGAAGAGGAAGAAGGGGAAAGAAGAGGAAGGGATAGAAAAATGATATGGAAAGATAAAGGGAAAGGAGGGAAAGGGAAAAGGAGAAAAAGGAAGAAAGGGAAGAAAAGATGGAAAAGGAAAAAATGAGAATGAAGAAAGAGAATGGGAAAGTAAGAAAGAGAAGGAGAAGGGAAAGGGAATGGAAAGGGAGAGGGAAAGGGAATGGAAAAGGAAATGGAAAAGGGAAAGGGAAAGGGAAAGGAAAAGGAAAAGGAAAAGGAAAAAAAGAAAAAAGGAAAAGGAAAAGGAAAAGGAAAAAAGAAAAAAGGAAAAGGAAAAAGAAAAGGAAAAAAGAAAAAAGGAAAGGAAAATATAAAAAAGGGAAAGGAAAAGGAAAAAAGAAAAAAGGCAAAGGAAAAGGAAAAAAGGAAAAGGGAAAAATGAAAAGGATAAGGAAAAGGAAAAAAGAAAAAAGGAAAAGGGAAAGATAAAAAAGGAAAAGGGAAAGAAAAAGGAGAAGGAGAAAAAAAAGGAAAAAAGAAAAAAAGAAAAAAGAAAAGGAAAAGATAAAAAAGGGAAAGGGAAAGGAAAAGAAAAAGGAGGGAAAAAAAGGGAAAGGGAAAGGGAAAGGAAAAAAGAAAAAAGGAAAAGGAAAAGGAAAAATGGAAAAGGGAAAGGAAAAGGAAAAAAGGAAAAGATAAAAAAGGAAAAGGGAAAGGAAAAAGAAAAGGAGAAGGAAAAGGAAAAAAGAAAAAAGGAAACAGAAAAGGAAAAGGACAAGGAAAAGGAAAAGGAAAAAAGAAAAGAAGGAAAAGGAAAAGGAAAACAGGAAAAGGAAAAGGAAAAAAAGAAAAAAAGGAAAAGGAAAAGATAAAAAGGAAAAGGGAAAGGGAAAGACAAAAAAGGAAAAGGAAAACGGAAAGGAAAAGGAAAAGGAGAAGGAAAAGGAAAAAAGAAAAAAAGAAAAAAGGAAACGGAAACACAGCAAAGGAACAGGAGGACAGGGCCCGGAAACGGCACAGCCGCTCCCGCTGCCCTCCCCACGGCCGGCTCTGGCCCTCCCCACGGCCGCGGCTCCCCGGGGTCCCTCCGGCGGCCGGTCCGATCGGGATTTATCCCAAATCCCTCCGCACGGCGGGATAACGGGGCACGGCGGGTTAGGGGGCACGGCGGGATAACGGGACACGGCGGGATAACGGGGCACGGCGGGATAACGGGGCACGGCGGGATAACGGGGCACGGCGGGATAACGGGGCACGGCGGGATAACGGGGCACGGCGGGATAACGGGCACAACTGTTCCGGGCTGGGGGCGGGGACACACCCGGGGGGCAAACCGGGGCACCGGGACAGGGACGGGGTGACAGGGACAGGGGTGACAGGGGACAGGGGACAGGGGGTGATGGGTGACAGGGAGTGACAGGGGGTGACAGGGGGTGACGGGGACAGGGGGTGACAGGGGGTGACAGGGGGTGACAGGGGACAGGGGGTGACAGGGGACAGGGGGTGACAGGGACAGGGGGTGACAGGGGACAGGGGGTGACAGGGGACAGGGGGTGACAGGGGACAGGGGGTGACAGGGACAGGGGGTGACAGGGGACAGGGGGTGACAGGGGGTGACAGGGGACAGGGGGTGACAGGGGACAGGGGGTGACAGGGGACAGGGGGTGACGGGTGACAGGGGTGACAGGGGACAGGGGGTGACAGGGGACAGGGGGTGACAGGGGGTGACAGGGGGTGACAGGTGACAGGGGTGACAGGGGACAGGGGGTGACGGGGGACAGGGGGTGACAGGGGGTGACAGGGGACAGGGGGTGACAGGGGACAGGCGGTGACAGGGGACAGGCGGTGACAGGCGGTGACGGGGGACAGGCGGAACGCTCGGCCCTGGAATCCCTGATTTCCCATCTGCGGAGAGCCGGGGATGGGAATTTTGGGAATTTTCCCAAACCCGGGGATGGGGAAGGTGTCCCCACCCCAAAGTCGTCACAGCGTTCCCAGAGGAGAACCCAGGCAGGAAAAGGAAAAGGAAAAGGAAAAGGAAAAGGAAAAGGAAAAGGAAAAGGAAAAGGAAAAGGAAAAGGAAAAGGAAAAGGAAAAGGAAAAGGAAAAGGAAAAGGAAAAGGAAAAGGAAAAGGAAAAGGATCCCTGGGAGTGTCCCAGGAAAGGTTGGAGGGAGCCTGGAGCAGCCTGGGGGGGTGGAAGGAGTCGGGGTTGGAACGGGAGGGGATTTGGGGTCCCTTCCCACCCAACCACGCCGTGATCCCGGGAAAAAGGACGCTCAGAATCCATTCAGAGGGATTTTTATGGAATTCGGGGATGGAAAAGGGAAGGGAGACCCTTCCTGGAGTCCTGAGAGTCCAAGTGAAGCCCCTGGATCCCAAAATTCCTTCTCCAGGAGGAATCGGGGTGGGGATGGATCCAATGCCAGGCTGGGAGAGCCGGGAATGTTCCCCTGGATCAGGGAAGGATCCAGGGAATCCTTGGAGCCGCTTCCCGATCCCAAAGGGGCTCCAGGAGAGCTGGAATTTGGGGAAGGGCTGGAGGGGCAGGAGCCAGGGAATGGAATTCCCAGTGGGAAAGGGGAGCTTGGGATTTTGGGATCTGGGGAAGGAATTCCGGCTGGGCTGGAATTCCCAGAGAATCCCTGGATCCCTGGCAGTGCCCAAGGGTGGATTTGGATCACCCCGGGATCCTGGGAAGTGTCCCTGGGATGGGATTGGAGCTCCATGGATCCCACCCAAACCATTCCGGGATTCTGGGATCGAGGACACTCAGGATCCATCCCGAGGGATTTTATGGAATTCAGGGATGGAAAAGGGAAGGGAGACCCTTCCTGGAGTCCTGAGAGTCCAAGTGAAGCCCCTGGATCCCAAAATTCCTTCTCCAGGAGGAATCGGGATGGGGATGGATCCAATGCCAGGCTGGGAGAGCCGGGAATGTTCCCCTGGATCAGGGAAGGATCCAGGGAATCCTTGGAGCCGCTTCCCAATCCCAAAGGGGCTCCAGGAGAGCTGGAATTTGGGGAAGGGCTGGAGGGGCAGGAGCCAGGGAATGGAATTCCCAGCGGGAAAGGGGAGCTTGGGATTTTGGGATCTGGGGCAGGAATTCCCGGCTGGGCTGGAATTCCCAGTGGGAAAGGTTGGAGCTTGGGATTTTAGGATCTTGGGGAGGAATTCCCGGCCGGGCTGGAATTCCCAGTGGGAAAGGGGAGCTTGTGGATTTTGGGATCTTGGGATGGAATTCCCGGCTGGGCTGGAATTCCCAGAGAATCCCTGGACCCCTGGCAGTGCCCAAGGGTGGGTTGGAGCACTCCAGGATGTGCTGAGCTCGGAATGGGATGAGCTCCCACCCACTCCCTTCAGCATCCCGCACTTCTCCCACATTTCCCGCCGGTTTTTCCCGCTCCCAATTCCCGCCGGGACACCGGATCCAACCCCGCTGTCCGTGTCCCCGCAGGCTACGGGCACGCGGCGCCCAGCACGGACGGCGGGAAGGTTTTCTGCATGCTCTACGCGCTGCTGGGCATCCCCCTGACCCTGGTGATGTTCCAGAGCCTGGGCGAGCGCATCAACACGCTGGTGCGCTCGCTGCTGCGCCGCCTCAAGCGGCGCCTGGGCATGCGGCGGCCCGAGGTGTCCATGGCCAACATGGTGACCATCGGCTTCTTCTCCTGCGTCGGCACGCTGTGCGTCGGCGCCGCCGCCTTCTCGCACTACGAGAACTGGAGCTTCTTCCAGGCCTACTACTACTGCTTCATCACGCTGACCACCATCGGCTTCGGCGACTACGTGGCGCTGCAGAAGGACCAGGCCCTGCAGACGCAGCCGCAGTACGTGGCCTTCAGCTTCGTCTACATCCTCGCCGGGCTGACGGTCATCGGCGCCTTCCTCAACCTGGTGGTGCTGCGCTTCATGACCATGAACGCCGAGGACGAGCGCCGCGACGCCGAGCAGCGGGCGCTGCTGGGCCGGGCCGCTCGCTGCGGTGGCGCCGCGGCCTCTGTCCCCGAGGTCACCGCGGTGACCCCGGCCGAGAGCGGCTTGCGGAACGTCTACGCCGAGGTGCTGCACTTCCAGTCGGTGTGCTCGTGCCTGTGGTACAAGAGCCGCGAGAAGCTGCAGTATTCCATCCCCGTCATCATTCCCAGGGATTTGTCCGGCTCGGACGCGGGTGTCGAGCGGAGCCGTTCCTCGCCGGCGCGGTGCCCCGGGACGCCGGAGCAGCGCTGCTTGTGCCGCTCGGCCATCAGCTCCGTGTCCACCGGCCTGCAGAGCCTGGTGGCGTTCCCGGCCTTGGCCAAGCGCCGCAGCTCCGTGTAGCGCCCGAGCCGCGATCCCACCGCGATGGGCAACGACGCCGTCCCGCTCGGCTGCGGGTGGGTTTTAATTTAAAACCGCTTGGATTTTTAATTTCACACACAAAAAACCCAAAAAAACCCAAAAAAACCCAAAAAAACCAACCCCAAAACTCATTCCTTGAAAATGTGAAACGTGGGAGAGTGGCGGAATTTTAATTTCACACACAAAAACCAAAAAACAACCCAAAAAAAACCAACCCCAAAACCCACTCCTTGAAAATGTGAAACTTGGGAGAGCGGCGGAATTTTAATTTCACACACAAAAAACCCAAAAAACCCCAAAAAAACCCCCCAAAGAAACAACCCCAAAACCAACTCCTTGAAAATGTGAAACTTGGGAGAGCGGCGGAATTTTAATTTCACACACAAAAAACCCCCAAAAAACCCAAAAAAACCCAAAAAAACCAACCCCAAAACACACTCCTTGAAAATGTGAAACTTGGGAGAGCGGCGGAATTTTAATTTCACACACAAAAAACCCAAAAGAAACCAAAAAAAAACCCCAAAAAAACCCAACCCCAAAACCCACTCCTTGAAAATGTGAAACTTGGGAGAGCGGCGGAATTTTAATTTCACACACAAAAAACCAAAAAACAACCCAGAAAAAACCCAAAAAACCAACCCCAAAACCCACTCCTTGAAAATGTGAAACTTGGGAGAGCGGCGGAATTTTAATTTCACACACAAAAAACCAAAAAAACCCCAAAAAAAACCCCCCAAAGAAACAACCCCAAAACCCACTCCTTGAAAATGTGAAACTTGGGAGAGCGGCGGAATTTTAATTTCACACACAAAAAAACCCAAAAAAACCCCAAAAAAACCCAAAAAAACCAACCCCAAAACCCACTCCTTGAAAATGTGAAACTTGGGAGAGCGGCGGAATTTTAATTTCACACACAAAAAACCAAAAAAACCCCAAAAAAACCCCAAAAAAACCAACCCCAAAACCCACTCCTTGAAAATGTGAAATGTGGGAGAGCGGCGGAATTTTAATTTCACACACAAAAAAACCCAAAAAAACCCAAAAAAACCAACCCCAAAACCCACTCCTTGAAAATGTGAAACTTGGGAGAGCGGCGGAATTTTAATTTCACACACAAAAAACCAAAAAACAACCCAAAACCCACTCCTTGAAAATGTGAAACTTGGGAGAGCGGCGGAACCTCGGAACCGGTTTTGGCCTCTCCACGTTCCGATCCTCGGGAATTCCTCGGGAATTCCTCGGGAAGCGCGGAAGGACACGGAAATCAGGCCAAGAGGGGCTTAGCGGAGCTTTTCCACGTCAGAAACCATCGGAGTCACGCGGCTGCTCCAAACCCGGATTTGGGGCTGTTTCCACCCAAATCCGCAGCGGGACAGAGATGGGGGTGCTCGGGGTTAGCGGGAATCGCCCACGGGAGGCGGCGATCCCACGGATTGGGAAGTTATTTTGGGGGAAATTTGGGATATTTTCCCTTTGGATCCCCGTTTCTATCCTCCTCAAGGCTCCAGGGATGGAATTGTTCCTCCTGGGAAGTTATTTTGGGGGAAATTTGGGATATTTTCCCTTGGGATCCCCATTCCCGTTCTCCTCAAGGTTCCAGGGATGGAATTGTTCCTCCTGGGAAGTTATTTTGGGGAAAAATTGGGATATTTTCCCATGGAATCCCCATTTCCCTTCTCTCCAAAGCTCTGGGGACAGAGTTGTTCCTCCTGGGAAGTTATTTTGGGGAAAAATTGGGATATTTTCCCGTGGAATCTCCATCTCCATCCTCCCCAAGGCTCCAGGGATGGAATTATTCCCCTCAGAGTGACATTTTGGGGGAAATTTGGGATATTTTCCCCTTGGATCTCCATCTCCATCCTCCCTAACGCTCCAGGGATGGAATTGTTCCTCCTGGGAAGTTATTTTGGAGGAAATTTGGGATATTTTCCCATGGAATCTCCATCTCCATCCTCCCCAAGGCTCCAGGGATGGAATTGTTCCTCCTGGGAAGATATTTTGGGGAAATTTGGGATATTTTCCCGTGGGATCCCCGTCTCCATCTTCCCTGAGGCTCCAGGGATGGAATTGTTCCTCCTGGGAAGTTATTTTGGAGGAAAATTGGGATATTTTCCCATGGGATCTCCATCTCCATCCTCCCCAAGGCCCCAGGGATGGAATTGTTCCTCCTGGGAAGTTATTTCAGGGAAAATTTGGGATATTTTCCCATGGGATCCCCGTCTCCATCCTCCCCAAGGCTCCAGGGATGGAATTGTTCCTCCTGGGAAGTTATTTGGGGAAAAATTGGGATATTTTCCCATGGAATCCCCATTTCCATCCTCCCCAAGGCTCCAGGGATGGAATTGTTCCTCCTGGGAAGTTATTTTGGGGGAAATTTGGGATATTTTCCCGTGGAATCTCCATCTCCATCCTCCCCAAGGCTCCAGGGATGGAATTATTCCCCTCAGAGTGACATTTTGGGGGAAATTTGGGATATTTTCCCACAGAATCTCCATCTCCATCCTCCCTAAGGCTCCAGGAATGGAATTATTCCCCTCAGAGTGGCATTTTGGGGGAAATTTGGGATATTTTCCCATGGGATCTCCATTTCCATCCTCCCCAAGGCTCCAGGGATGGAATTGTTCCTCCTGGGAAGTTATTTTGGGGAAATTTGGGATATTTTCCCATGGGATCTCCATCTCCATCCTCCCCAAGGCTCCAGGAATGGAACTGCTCCACCTGGGAAGTTATTTTGGGGGAAATTTGGGATATTTTCCTGTGGGATCCTCGTTTCCATCCTCCCCAAGGCTCCAGGGATGGAATTGTTCCTCCTGGGAAGTTATTTTGGGGGAAATTTGGGATATTTTCCCTTGGGATCCCCATTTCCCTTCTCTCCAAAGCTCTGGGGACAGATTTGTTCCTCCTGGGAAGTTATTTCAGGGAAAATTTGGGATATTTTCCCATGGAATCTCCATTTCCATCCTCCCCAAAGCTCCAGGGATGGAATTGCTCCTCCTGGGAAGTTATTTTGGGGGAAATTTGGGATATTTATCCGTGGGATTCCCGACTCCATCCTCCCCAAGGCTCCAGGGATGGAATTGCTCCTTCTGGGAAGTTAATTTGGGGGAAATTTGGGATATTTTCCTGTGGGATCCCCGTCTCCGTCCCCCCCAAGGCTCCAGGGATGGAATTGTTCCTCCTGGGAAGTTAATTTGGGGGAAATTTGGGATATTTTCCCGTGGGATCCCCGTCTCCGTCCTCCCCAAGGCTCCAGGGATGGAACTGCTCCTTCTGGGAATTTATTTTGGGGGAAATTTGGGATATTTTATTGCGGGATCCCCGTCTCCATCCTCCCCCAAGGCTCCAGGGATGGAATTATTCCCTCAGAGTGACATTTTGGGGGAAATTTGGGATATTTTCCCACGGGATCCCCATTTCCATTCTCTCCAAAGCTCTGGGGACAGAGTTGTTCCTCCTGGGAAGTTATTTTGGGGGAAATTTGGGATATTTTCCTGTGGGATCCCCATCTCCATCCTCCCCAAGGCTCCAGGGATGGAATTATTCCCCTCAGAGTGACATTTTGGGGGAAATTTGGGATATTTTCTCGTGGGATCCCTGTCTCCATCCTCCCCCAGGCTCCAGGGATGGAATTGTTCCTCCTGGGAAGTTATTTTGGGGAAAAATTGGGATATTTTCCCGTGGGATCTCCATCTCCATCCTCCCCAAGGCTCCAGGGATGGAATTATTCCCTCAGAGTGGCTTTTTGGGGATAATCCGGGATATTTTCCCTTGGGATCCCCATTTCCCTTCTCTCCAAAGCTCTGGGGATGGAATTGTTCCTCCTGGGAAGTTATTTTGGGGGAAATTTGGGATATTTTCCCATGGGATCCCCATCTCCATCTTCCCCAAGGCTCCAGGGATGGAATTATTCCCCTCAGAGTGGCATTTTGGGGGAAATTTGGGATATTTTCCCATGGGATCCCCATTTCCGTTCTCTCCAAAGCTCTGGGGACAGAGTTGTTCCTCCTGGGAAGTTATTTTGGGGGAAATTTGGGATATTTTCCCCTGGAATCTCCATCTCCATCCTCCCCAAGGCTCCAGGGATGGAATTGTTCCTCCTGGGAAGTTAATTTGGGGGAAATTTGGGATGTTTTCCCATGGGATCTCCATTTCCGTTCTCTCCAAAGCTCTGGGGACAGAGTTGTTCCTCCTGGGAAGTTATTTTGGGGAAAAATTGGGATATTTTCCCATGGGATCCCCATTTCCATCCTCCCCAAGGCTCCAGGGATGGAATTGTTCCTCCTGGGAAATAATTTTGGGGAAAAATTGGGATATTTTCCCGTGGGATCCCCATTTCCCTTCTCTCCAAAGCTCTGGGGACAGAGTTGTTCCTCCTGGGAAGTTATTTTGGGGGAAATTTGGGATATTTTCCCATGGAATCTCCATCTCCATCCGCCCCCAAGGCTCCAGGGATGGAATTGTTCCTCCTGGGAAGTTATTTTGGGGGAAATTTGGGATATTTTCCCTTGGGATCCCCATCTCCATCCTCCCCAAGGCTCCAGGGATGGAATTGTTCCTCCTGGGAAGTTATTTCAGGGAAAAATTGGGATATTTTCCCGTAGGATCCCCATCTCCGTCCTCCCCAAGGCTCCAGGGATGGAATTATTCCCCTCAGAGTGACATTTTGGGGGAAATTTGGGATATTTTCCCATGGGATCCCCATTTCCATCCTCCCCAAAGCTCCAGGGATGGAATTATTCCCTCAGAGTGGCATTTTGGGGGAAATTTGGGATATTTTCCCACAGAATCTCCATTTCCATCGTCCCTAAGGCTCCAGGGATGGAATTGTTCCTCCTGGGAAGTTATTTTTGGGGGAAATTTGGGATATTTTCCCGTGGAATCTCCATCTCCATCCTCCCCAAAGCTCCAGGGATGGAATTTCTCCTCCTGGGAAGTTATTTTGGGGGAAATTTGGGATATTTTCCCATGGGATCCCCATTTCCATCCTCCCCAAGGCTCCAGGGATGGAATTATTCCCCTCAGGGAGTTTTTTTGGGATATTTTCCCCTTGGATCCCCATCTCCATCCTCACTGGGACTCCGGGATGGGATTTTTCCCTCAGGGAGGAATTTTGGGGACAATTTTCCCCCGGGATCCCCGTTCCCATCCTCAGCAGGACTCCGGGGACGGAATCGTTCCCTCAGGGAGGCGTTGGGGGAAATCCTCTTTTTCCCTCTTTTTCCCTCTTTTTCCCTCTTTTTCCCTCTTTTCCCCTCTTTATTTTTCCCTCTTTTTCCCCCTTTTTCCCTCTTTTTCCCTCCTTTTCCCTCTTTTTCCCTGTTTTTCCCTCTTTCTCCCTCTTTTCCCCTCTTTTTCCCCTCTTTTCCCCTCTTTTTCCCTCTTTTTCCCCCTTTTTCCTTTTTTTTCCCTCTCTTCCCCTCTTTTCTCCTCTTTTCCCCTCTTTTTCCCTCTTTCTCCCACTTTTTCTCTCTTTTTCCCTCTTTTTCCCTCTTTCTCCCACTTTTTCTTCTCTTTTTCCCTCTTTTTCCCTGTTTTTTCCTCTTTTTCCCTCTTTTCCCTCTTTTTCCCTCTTTTTCCCTCTTTTTCCCTCTTTTTCCCTCTTTTTCCCTCTTTATTTTTCCCTCTTTATTTTTCCCTCTTTATTTTTCCCTCTTTTTCCCTCTTTTCCCCTCTTTTTCCCTCTTTTCCCCTTTTTCCCTCTTTTCCCCTCTTTTTCCCTCTTTTTCCCTCTTTTCTCCTATTTTTCCCTCTTTTCCCCTCTTTTTCCCCTCTTTTTCCCCCTTTTCCCCTCTTTTCCCTCTTTTCCCTCTTTTCCCCTCTTTTTTCCTCTTTTTGCCTCTTTTTCCCTCTTTTTCCTTCTTTTTTCCCTCTTTTTCCCTCTTTTTTCCTCTTTTTTTTCGCTCTTTTCCCCTCTTTTTCCCTCTTTTTCCCTCTTTTCCCCTCTTTTTCCCTCTTTTCCCCTCTTTTTTTTCCCCTCTTTTTCCCTCTTTTTCCCTCTTTTTCCCTCTTTTTCCCTCTTTTCCCGTTCCCGCCCTTCCAGGATGGGACTGTCCCCCCCCAGGGGACACGGGGGGACACGGAGGGGACACGGGGGGACATCCCGGAGGTGGCACTGGGGACTTTGGGGATGTTCCATCACCATTCCAGAGAAGGAAAATCCATGGATTTCTGATCCTTCCGCCGCACGTGTGTGAAATTCCATGGAATTCCAGGAATATCCATGGGAAAGAAGCCTCGGGGTGGGGTGGGGGAATTTCCTGGTGATTCCCGGGAGGAATTTCCTGGTGATTCCAGGGAGGAATTTCCTGGTGATTCCAGGGAGGAATTTCCTGGTGATTCCAGGGGGAATTTCCTGGTGATTCCCGGGAGGAATTTCCTGGTGATTCCCGGGAGGAATTTCTGCCCCTTCCTGATCCCGGATCCCGGGAAGGGTTCCCGGCCCGCGGGACGCGGCTCCTGGAGACGGAAATAAAGGATTGTGGAATTTCGGCGGCCTCCGGGACCTTGGATTTGTACCCGGGAATTCCATCGGGATCTGGGAAAGGAGGATCCTGATCTTCTGGAAGTTGAGGTTATTCCCTCGGGATCTGGGAAAGGAGGGCCCCGATCTTCTGGAATTTGGGGTTCTTCCATCGGGATCTGGGAAAGGAGGATCCCGATCTTCTGGGATCTTGGCTTTGTACCCGGGAATTCCACCGGGATCTGGGAAAGGAGGATCCTGATCCTCTGGGATCTTGGATTTGTACCCAGGAATTCCCTCAGGATCTGGAAAGGAGGATCCCAACCTTCTGGAATTTGGGATTCTTCCCTCGGGATCTGGGAACGAGGATCCCGATCTTCTGGAATTTGGGGTTCTTCCCTTGGGATCTGGGAAAGGAGGATCCCGATCTTCCGGAATTTGGGGTTCTTCCATCGGGATCTGGGAAAGGAGGATCCCAACCTTCCGGAATTTGGGATTCTTCCATTGGGATCTGGGAAAGGAGGATCCTGATCTCCTGGGGTCTTGGATTTGTTCCCGGGAATTCTGTTGGGATCTGGGAAAGGAGGATCCCAACCTTCTGGAAGTTGGAATTCTTCCATTGGGATCTGGAAAAGGAGGATCCTGATCTTCTGGAAGTTGGAGTTCTTCCCTTGGGATCTGGGAAAGAGGATCCCGATCCCCTGGGACCTCAGCTTTGCCTCCAGGAATTCCCTCGGGATCTGGGAAAAGAGGATCCCGATCTTCCAGAATTTGGGGTCCTTCCCTCGGGATCTGGGAGAGGAGGATCCCGATTTTCCGGAATTTGGGGTTCTTCCCTCAGGATCTGGGAAAGGAGGATCCCGATCTTCCAGAATTTGGGGTTCTTCCATTGGGATCTGGGAAAGGAGGATCCAGATCTTCTGGGATCTCAGCTTTGTACCCGGGAATTCCATCGGGATCTGGGAAAGGAGAATCCCGATCTTCCGGAATTTGGGATCCTTCCCTCGGGATCTGGGAAAGGAGGGTCCCGATCTTCTGGAATTTGGGGTTCTTCCATCGGAATCTGGGAAGGACGGTCCTGATCTCCTGGGATCTTGGATACGTACCCAGGAATTCCCTCGGGATCTGGGAAAGGAGGATCCCGATCCCTCAGGAACACGGGGGGATTCTTCCCTCGGAATATGGGAAAATTCCTGTCCCCAATGTCACATTTCTGTCCCCCCCAATGTCACATTTCTGTCCCCCCCAATGTCACATTTCTGTCCCCCCAATGTCACATTTCTGTCCCCAGTGTCACATTTCTGTCCCCCAATGTCACATTTCTGTCCCCCCAATGTCACATTTCTGTCCCCAATGTCACATTTCTGTCCCCCCAATGTCACATTTCTGTCCCCAATGTCACATTTCTGTCCCCCCCAATGTCACATTTCTGTCCCCAATGTCACATTTCTGTCCCCAGTGTCACATTTCTGTCCCCAATGTCACATTTCTGTCCCCCCAATGTCACATTTCTGTCCCCAATGTCACATTTCTGTCCCCAGTGTCACATTTCTGTCCCCAATGTCACATTCCTGTCCCCAATGTCACATTTCTGTCCCCAATGTCACATTTCTGTCCCCCCCAATGTCACATTTCTGTCCCCAATGTCACATTTCTGTCCCCCCAATGTCACATTTCTGTCCCCCCCAATGTCACATTTCTGTCCCCCCAGTGTCACATTTCTGTCCCCCCAATGTCACATTTCTGTCCCCCCAATGTCACATTTCTGTCCCCAGTGTCACATTTCTGTCCCCAATGTCACATTTCTGTCCCCAGTGTCACATTTCTGTCCCCCCAATGTCACATTTCTGTCCCCCCAATGTCACATTTCTGTCCCCCCAATGTCACATTTCTGTCCCCCCCAATGTCACATTTCTGTCCCCAGTGTCACATTTCTGTCACCCCCAGTGTCACATTTCTGTCCCCAATGTCACATTTCTGTCCCCAGTGTCACATTTCTGTCCCCCCAATGTCACATTTCTGTCCCCCCAATGTCACATTTCTGTCCCCCCCAATGTCACATTTCTGTCCCCAATGTCACATTTCTGTCCCCAATGTCACATTTCTGTCCCCCCAGTGTCACATTTCTGTCCCCCCCAATGTCACATTTCTGTCCCCAATGTCACATTTCTGTCCCCAATGTCACATTTCTGTCCCCCCAATGTCACATTTCTGTCCCCCCCAATGTCACATTTCTGTCCCCCCCAGTGTCACATTTCTGTCCCCAATGTCACATTTCTGTCCCCAGTGTCACATTTCTGTCCCCCCAGTGTCACATTTCTGTCCCCAATGTCACATTTCTGTCCCCAATGTCACATTTCTGTCCCCCCAATGTCACATTTCTGTCCCCAATGTCACATTTCTGTCCCCCCAGTGTCACATTTCTGTCCCCAGTGTCACATTTCTGTCCCCAGTGTCACATTTCTGTCCCCCCAATGTCACATTTCTGTCCCCCCCAGTGTCACATTTCTGTCCCCCCAATGTCACATTTCTGTCCCCCCAGTGTCACATTTCTGTCCCCAATGTCACATTTCTGTCCCCAATGTCACATTTCTGTCCCCCCAGTGTCACATTTCTGTCCCCCCAATGTCACATTTCTGTCCCCCCCCAATGTCACATTTCTGTCCCCAATGTCACATTTCTGTCCCCCCCCATGTCACATTTCTGTCCCCCCAATGTCACATTTCTGTCCCCAGTGTCACATTTCTGTCCCCCCCAGTGTCACATTTCTGTCCCCCCCAATGTCACATTTCTGTCCCCCCAGTGTCACATTTCTGTCCCCAATGTCACATTTCTGTCCCCAGTGTCACATTTCTGTCCCCCCCAATGTCACATTTCTGTCCCCAGTGTCACATTTCTGTCCCCAATGTCACATTTCTGTCCCCCCAATGTCACATTTCTGTCCCCAATGTCACAGTTCTGTCCCCCCCAGTGTCACATTTCTGTCCCCAATGTCACATTTCTGTCCCCAATGTCACATTTCTGTCCCCCCCAATGTCACATTTCTGTCCCCCCAATGTCACATTTCTGTCCCCCCAGTGTCACATTTCTGTCCCCAGTGTCACATTTCTGTCCCCCCCAGTGTCACATTTCTGTCCCCCCAATGTCACATTTCTGTCCCCAGTGTCACATTTCTGTCCCCAGTGTCACATTTCTGTCCCCCCAATGTCACATTTCTGTCCCCCCAATGTCACATTTCTGTCCCCCCCAATGTCACATTTCTGTCCCCAGTGTCACATTTCTGTCCCCCCAATGTCACATTTCTGTCCCCAGTGTCACATTTCTGTCCCCAATGTCACATTTCTGTCCCCCCAATGTCACATTTCTGTCCCCCCAATGTCACATTTCTGTCCCCCCAATGTCACATTTCTGTCCCCCCAATGTCACATTTCTGTCCCCAATGTCACATTTCTGTCCCCCCCAATGTCACATTTCTGTCCCCAGTGTCACATTTCTGTCCCCACAGTGTCACATTTCTGTCCCCAATGTCACATTTCTGTCCCCAGTGTCACATTTCTGTCCCCAATGTCACATTTCTGTCCCCAGTGTCACATTTCTGTCCCCAGTGTCACAGTTCTGTCCCCCCCAGTGTCACATTTCTGTCCCCAATGTCACAGTTCTGTCCCCCCCAATGTCACATTTCTGTCCCCCCAATGTCACATTTCTGTCCCCAATGTCACATTTCTGTCCCCCCCAATGTCACATTTCTGTCCCCAGGGTCACATTTCTGTCCCCTTTTTATTATTATTATCATTATTGTTATTATCATTTTTATTTTGTTTTTTATGTTTATGTTTATGTTTATTTTTATGTTTTTATTTTTATTTTTATTTTTATTTTTATTATTTTTATTTTTAATTATTTTTAGTTTTTATTTTATTTTAAATTATTTTTATTTTTATTTTTATTTTATTAATATTTTCTATTATTATATAATATGAATAATAATAAAAATCACTTTCCCCAGATCATTTTTCCCCCTCCCCATTCTGCCCAACACCCACCAGGCACGGGAAGGGTTAATCCCATCCCGATCCCATCCCGATCCCGTCCCGATCAAACCCTTGGATTGGGAATTTCCAACCCCAGCACGGGAAGGGTTAATCCCATCCCGATCCCATCCGGATCAAACCCTTGGATTGGGAATTTCCAATGGGAAAGGGAAGAAAAATGGATCCAGGGAGGGATGGAAAAGGGGTGGGAAAAGGGATGGGAAAAGGATGGAAATGGGAAGGAAAACAAATGGGAAAGGGATGGAAAAAGGGGCAGAAAAGGGGCGGAAAATGGGCGGAAAAGGGATGGAAATGGGAAGGAAAAGGGAAAGAAAATGGATGGGAAAAGGATGGAAAAGGGCTGGAAAAGGACCCAGGGAGGGATGGGAAAAGGGCTGGAAAAGGGGCAGAAAAAGGATGGAAATGGGAAGGAAATGGGATGGAAATGGGATGGAAAAGAGACGGGAAAAGGGGCGGGAAAAGGAAGGAAAAGGGATGGAAATGGGAAGGAAAAGGGGCAGGAAAGAGGCAGGAAAAGGAAGGAAAGGAGAAAAAGGGCTGGGAAAGGGCAGGTTTATCCTGGGCAGGTTTATCCGAACCAGGTTTATCCCGGGTTTATCCCAGCCGGGTTTATCCCAGCCAGGTTTATCCCAGCCGGGTATATCCCAGGTTTATCCCAGGTTTATCCCAGCCAGGTTTATCCCGGGCAGGTTTATCCCGGGTTTATCCCAGCCGGGTTTATCCCGGGCAGGTTTATCCTGGGCAGGTTTATCCCGGGCAGGTTTATCCCAGCCGGGTTTATCCCAGCCAGGTTTATCCCGGGTTTATCCCAGCCAGGTTTATCCCAGGTTTATCCCGGGCAGGTTTATCCCGGGCAGGTTTATCCGAGCCGGGTTTATCCCGGGCAGGTTTATCCCAGCCGGGTTTATCCGAGCCAGGTTTATCCCGGGTTTATCCCAGCTGGGTTTATCCCAGGTTTATCCTGGGCAGGTTTATCCCAGGTAGGGTTATCCTGGGTTTATCCTGGCCAGGTTTATCCCGGGTAGGTTTATTCCGGGTTTATCCCAGCCGGGTTTATCCCAGGCAGGTTTATCCCAGGCAGGTTTATCCCGGGTTTATCCCAGCCAGGTTTACCCCAGGCAGTTTTATCCCGGGTTTATCCCGGGTTTATCCCAGCCGGGTTTATCCCGGGCAGGTTTATCCTGGGCAGGTTTATCCCGGGCAGGTTTATCCCTGCCAGGTTTATCCCAGGCAGGTTTATCCCAGCCGGGTTTATCCCGGGCAGGTTTATCCCAGGTTTATCCTGGGCAGGTTTATCCGAACCAGGTTTATCCCGGGTTTATCCCAGCCAGGTTTATCCTGGGCAGGTTTATCCCAGCCGGGTTTATCCCAGGCAGCTTTATCCCGGGTTTATCCCAGGCAGGTTTATCCCGGGTTTATCCCAGCCAGGTTTATCCTGGGCAGGTTTATCCCGGGGTTATCCCAGCCAGGTTTATCCTGGGCAGGTTTATCCCGGGGTTATCCCGGGTTTATCCCAGGCAGGTTTATCCCAGGCAGGTTTATCCCAGGTTTATCCCAGCCGGGTTTATCCCGGGCAGGTTTATCCCGGGCAGGTTTATCCGAACCAGGTTTATCCCAGGTTTATCCCAGCCGGGTTTATCCCGGGCAGGTTTATCCCGGGTTTATCCCAGCCCGGTTTATCCTGGGCAGGTTTATCCCGGGCAGGTTTATCCCGGGCAGGTTTATCCCGGGCAGGTTTATCCCGGGCAGGTTTATCCCGGGCAGGTTTATCCCGGGTTTATCCTGGCCAGGTTTATCCCGGGTTTGTCTCAGATAGGTTTATCCCGGCCAGGTCTACCCCAGGTAGGTTTATCCTGGGGTTTTCCCGGTTTTATCCCAGCCGGGTTTATCCCGGGCAGGTTTATCCCGGGCAGGTTTATCCCGGGTTTATCCCGGGCAGGTTTATCCCGGGCAGGTTTATCCCGGGTTTATCCCAGCCAGGTTTATCCCAGCCGGGTTTATCCCAGCCAGGTTTATCTGAACCAGGTTTATCCCAGCCGGGTTTATCCCGGGTTTATTCCAGCCAGGTTTATCCTGGGCAGGTTTATCCCGAGTTTATCCCGGGTTTATCCTGGGCGGGTTTATCCCGGGCAGGTTTATCCCGGGTTTATCCCGGGACGGCTCCCGGCGATCCCGGCCCGCTCCGACAGCGCCGCCTGCCGGGAGCGCGGGGACACGGGACAGGAATCACCGGGATGGGAATTCCCGGGACAGAATTCCCAGGACAAAATTCCCGGGACAGAATTCCCGGGACAAAATCCCGGGCACAAATTCCCCGGGACAGAATTCTGGACACAGAATCCCGGGACAGAAATCCCAAGGCAGAATCCCCAGGACAGAATTGCTGGGATAGGAATTCCCAGGACAGAATTCCAGCACAGAAATCCCGGGACAGGAATCCTGGGACAGAAATCCCAGGACAGAATTCCCGAGACAGAATTCCCAGAACAGAATTCCCAGGACAAAATCCCCGGGACAGAATTCCCGGGACAGAATTCCCAGGACAGAATTTCCAGAACAGAATTCCCACGACAGGAATTCCCGAGACAGAATTCCCAGAACAGAATTCCCAGGACAAAATCCTGGGACAGAATTCCCCGGACCAGCAGCACCGGGCGCTGGGGGCGTGGCTATGCAAATTAAGGGGCGTGGTCCCACAACCCCGTTCTGCTCTGTGGGCGTGGCCAACACGTTCAGGGGCGTGGTTTGCATTAAAGGAGCGTGGCCGTTGGGGGCGTGGCCCAATTTGATTGACGGGGCGTGTCATTGGTGTGGGCGTGTCCTTGGTGTGGGCGTGGCCCTTGTGTGGGCGTGTCCGGGGCGTGTCCCGCCCCCAGCGGGGCGTGGCCGCGCTCGTGACCGGCCCCATCCACACCCGGCGGCCGAGTGCGTCCCCCAAAATCCACCCAAAATCCACCCAAAATCCACCCAAAAATCCACCCTAAAATCTCCCCAAAATCCACCCTAAAATCCCCCCAAAAGCCACCCTAAAATCCCCCCAAAATCCCCCCAAAATACCCCTAAAATCCACCCAAAATCCACCCAAATCCCCCCAAAATTCCCCCTAAAATCCACCCAAAATCCCCCTAAAATCCCCCCAAAATCCCCCTAAAATCCACCCTAAAATCTCCCCAAAATCTCCCCCAAATCCCCCTAAAATCCACCCTAAAATCCCCATAATTCCCCCAAAATCTCCCCAAAAGCCTCGCAAAATCCACCCAAAATCCCCCAAAAATCTCCCCAAAATCCCTCCGAAATCCCTCTAAAATCCCCCCAAAATCCCCCCATAATCCACAAAATCCTCCTGAAATCCTCCTAAAAATCCCCCCCAAATCCCCAAAATCCCCCCAAATCCACTCAAAATCCCCCCAAAATCTTCCTAAATCCCCCCAAAATACCCCAAATTCCCCCCAAATCCCTGCAAAATCCCCCTAAAATACCCCCATTCCTGATCCCAGCCCCATTCCCGATCCCAGCTCCATTCCCAATTCCAGTTTCCCTCTCCCATCCCAGTTTCCCTCTCCCATCCCAGTTTCCCTCTCCCATCCCAGTTTCCCTCTCCCCATCCCAGTTCTCCCCATTCCCGGGGGACTGGGATGGGATTGGGGCTGGATTTGGGATTGGGGCTGGGATTGGGGCTGGATTTGGGACTGGGGCTGGATTTGGGATTGGGGCTGGATTTGGGATTGGGGCTGGATTTGGGATTGGGGCTGGATTTGGGATTGGGGCTGGATTTGGGACTGGATCCAGAATTCCCAAATTTCCATTCCCAATAAAACCCCTCTGCCCCTCCCACGGGGATCTCGGGGGGCGGAAATCCTACAGAAATCCGGGAATTCCGGGATGGGAGAGGACCGGGACAGGCCCCGGCAGCGGATCCGTGTCCGTGGGATGGGAACAGCTCCCCAGCTCCCCAATCCCGGGGGGCTCCTGCTGGATCGGATTTGGGAACAGATCCCAACTCCTCAACCCCACAATCCCGCGGTGACGGGTTCCAGTCCGTTTTTCCCACTTTTCCCTGGAATTATCCCAGAAACTGCGGCGGCAGAGCCGGGGGGGTTGAGCTCTACCTTTTATCCTTTTATTTCCATGTTGGCAGCAGGGAGGGTCAGGAGGGCAGCGCTGGCAGGAAAACGGGAACGGGAACGGGAATGATTCCCCCCGGGAAGGGGGATCCGGAGGGGCGGCGGCGGCGGCGGCAGCGCCCGGCTACTCCCTGGGAATGGGGGAAAAATCCGGGATCATCCCAAATCTAGGGTCATCCCAAATCCGGGATCGTCCCAAATCCGGGATCATCCCAAATCCGGGATCATCCCAAATCCGGGATCATCCCAAATCTGGTTCATCCCAAATCCGGGGTCATCCCAAATCCGGGATCATCCCAAATCCAGGGTCATCCCAAATCCGGGGTCACCCCAAATCCGGGGTCACCCCAAATCCGGGATCATCCCAGATCCGGGATCTTCCCAAATCCGGGGTATTCCCAAACCCAGGATCATCCCAAATCCGGGATCATCCCAAATCCGGGGTCATCCCAAATCCAGGATCATCCCAAATCCGGGGTGATCCCAAATCCAGGATCATCCCAAATCCGGGATCATCCCAAATCCGGGACCATCCCAAATCCAGCATCATCCCAAATCCGGGATCATCCCAAATCCGGGACCATCCCAAATCCGTGGTCATCCCAAATCCGGGACCATCCCAAATCCAGGATCAATCCGGGATCATCCCAAATCCAGGATCATCCCAAACCCGGGGTCATCCCAAATCCAGGGTCATCCCAAATCGGGGACCATCCCAAATCTGGGGTCATCCCAAATCCAGGACCATCCCAAATCCGGGATCATCCCAAATCGGGTACCATCCCAAATCCACGGTCACCCCAAATCCAGGATTATCCCAAATCCAGGATTATCCCAAATCCGGGATCATCCCAAATCCAGGATCATCCCAAATCCGGGGTCATCCCAAATCCGGTTCATCCCAAATCCGGTTCATCCCAAATCCGGGCTCATCCCAAATCCGGTTCATCCCAAATCCGGGGTCACCCCAAATCCGGGATCATCCCAAATCCGGGATCATCCCAAATCCAGAATCATCCCAAATCCGGGGTCATCCCAAATCCGGGGTCATCCCAAATCCGGTTCATCCCAAATCCGGTTCATCCCAAATCCGGGGTCATCCCAAATCCGGATTATCCCAAATCCGGGGTCATCCCAAATCCGGGGTCATCCCAAATCCGGGATCCTCCCAAATCCGGGTTCATCCCAAATCTGGGGTCATCCCAAATCCGGGGTCATCCCAAATCCGGGATCATCCCAAATCCAGATTATCCCAAATCCCAAATCCGGGGTCATCCCAAATCTGGGGTCATCCCAAATCCGGGGTCATCCCAAATTGGGGATCGTCCCAAATCCAGGATCATCTGAAATCCGGGACCATCCCAAATCCGGATTATCCCAAATCCCAAATCTGGGATCATCCCAAATCCCGGATCATCCCAGATCCGGGATCATCCCAAATCCGGGACCATCCCAAATCCGGGTTATCCCAAATCCGGGACCATCCCGTGCCCCCACGGGATTTTTGGGAATCTCGGCACTCACACGGCGTTCTCCCGGAAGCGCCGCAGCGCCTGCTCGGCCACGAGCTCCATGAATTTGGGATCGTCCCACGGGATGTGTCCCGGCACCGTCAGCGCCAGCGGCTCCGAGCCGAAGAGCTGCACCGTCACCTCCGTGTCGGGCGCCGCCGCCGCCGGATCCGCGGGGTCCGGAGCCCTGGACAGCACCTGGAAGTGTCCCCGGAGCTCAGCCGCGCTCCGAGCGGCCGTGGCACAACCCCGGATGGGCCCCCGGCCTCGGATCCAGCCAGGAATTCCCGGCGGGATTCCCAGGGGAGCACAAAGGGCTCTTTGTGTCCCTGTCCCACTTTGGGGCGCACCGTGGTGACCTGCAGGAAGCCGCTGTTGTCGTTGTCACCCAGGGAGCGGTTGGCCAGCCGGGCCACCCAGCCGAACTGGCGGCTCAGCTGGTCCAGCAGGCCCGAGGTGTTGAGCATCTCCTGCTGGAATTCCCGCAGCAGGGAATCGGAGCGGCGCGAGAAGCGCTCGGCCGCGCGCAGCGCGTCCTCCAGCTGCGCCCGCAGCTCCTGCTGCGACGGCTCCTCCTGCCCGCAGTCTGGGACGGGGGACGGGGTGGGACGGGGTCAGTGTGGTCATGGGGGGTCATCCCCCACCTCATCCATCCCGTTCCACCTCATGGATCCCGTCCCGTCCCGTCCCATCCCATGGATCCCATCCCATCCCATGGATCCCGTCCCATCCCATCCCATCCCATCCCATCCCATCCCATCCCGTCCCATCCCATCCCATCCCATCCCATCCCATCCCATCCCATCCCCTCCATCCCATCCCATCCCATCCATCCCATCCCATCCCATCGATCCCGTCCCATCCCATCCCATCCCACCCCATCGATCCCGTCCCATCCCATCCCATCCCATCCCATCCCATCCCATCCCATCCCGTCCCATCCCATCCCATGGATCCCATCCCGTCCCGTCCCGTCCCATCCCATCCCATCCCATCCCATCCCATCCCATCCCATCCCATCCCATCCCATCCCATCCCATCCCATCCCATCCCATCCCCATCCCATGGATCCCATCCCATGGATCCCATCCCATCCCATCCCATCCCATCCCATCCCATCCCATCCCATCCCATCCCATCCCATCCCATCCCATCCCATCCCATCCCATCCCATCCCATCCCATCCCATCCCATCCCATCCCATCCCATGGATCCCATCCCATCCCATCCCATCCCATCCTGTCCCATCCCATCCCATCCCATCCCATCCCATCCCATCCCATCCCATCCCATCCCATCCCATCCCATCCCATCCCATCCCATCCCATCCCATCCCATCCCGTCCCATCCCCCCAGACCCCAAAATGCGCCCCTTGCCCCCCAAACCCCCCCCAGACCCACCCCCTACCACAAACTCTGCCCCCCCATCCCCATCCCTGTCCCCATTCCCATCCGCATTCCAATGCCTATTCCCATTCCCAATCCCACCCCCATTCCCAGTTTTCCATCTCCATTCCCGTTCCCATCCCAGTTCCCATTTCTGTCCCCGTTCCCGTCCCCCATCCCTGTTCCTGTTCCCATCCGCATTCCAATGCCTATTCCCATTCCCAGTTTTCCATCCCCATTCCTATTCCCATTCCTGTCCCCATCCCCATCTCCATTCCCGCTTTTTCATCCCCTTTCCAATCCCCATTCCCCCATTCCCTCATCCCCATCCCCATCCCATCCCTGTCCCCATCCCCTTTCCCATCCCCATTTCTGTTCCCATTCCCATCCCTGTTCCCTTTCCTATTTTCCCTTTCCTGTTCCCATTCCCATTCCCATCCCCATCCCCACCCCCATTCCCGTCCCCATCCCCATTCCCATCCCTGTTCCCATTCCCATCCCCATTCCCATTCCCATCCCCATTCCCATCCCCATTCCCATCCCCATTCCCCATTCCCATTCCCGTCCCCATCCCCATTCCCATCCCATTCCCCATCCCCATCCCTATTCCCCATTTCCCGTTCCTGTTCCCATTCCCCATCCCCATCCCCATCCCCATTCCCATTCCCATTTCCCATCCCCATTCCCCATTCCTGTCCCCATCTCCATCCCCATTCCCATTCCCCATTTCCCATTCCTGTCCCCATCTCCATCCCCATTCCCATTCCCCATTTCCCATTCCCATTCCCATTCTCATTCCCATTCCCATTCCCATTCCCATTCCCATTCCCATTCCCATTCCCATTCCCATTCTCATTCCCATTCCCATTCCCATCCCCATTCCCATTCCCATTCCCATTCCCATTCCCATTCCCATTCCCATCCCCGTTCCCATTTCCCATTATTCCCGTTATTCCCATTATTCCCGTCATTCCCGTTATTCCCGTTAATCCCGTTACTCCCGTTATTCCCGTTATTCCCGTTACTCCCGTTATTCCCGTTGTTATTCCCGCTGTTATTCCCGTCATTCCCGTCATTCCCGTTATTCCCGTTGTTATTCCCGCTGTCATTCCCGGCTCACCCAGGGCCAGGATCTCCCGGCACTGCTCGCACTCATCCCGCATCCGCAGGCAGCCGGCCGAGTTCCGCCGGATCTCCCGGCAAACCATCCTGTCGTTGCTGAAATTCCGGGATTCTGCGGGAATTCCGGCCGGCCTCAGCTCCCCGGACCCCCCCAGCCCCGGCAGCTCCCCCCAGGTGCCAAAAAATCATTTTTTCCTTGGAATTTGGGCGATTTTCCCTTGGATTTGGGCCCCTCCCGGCGCCAGGGCTGCGTTGGCAGACGGTGACGGCGCCGGCTGCGGCATTCCCAAAAAAACATCGGCTGAAATCCCAGAAAAAAGCAAACGCCCAAAAAACAGCGGTACCCATCCCAAAAAACACACAAACGGCAAAAAAACCATCGGCAGCAATCCCAAAAAAAACAAACACCAAAAAAACATCGGCAGCAATCCCAAAAAATACAAATGGCAAAAAAACATCGGCAGCAATCCCAAATAAACCACCTGCAATATTCCCAAAAAAACCCACCTGCAATATTCCCTAAAAAAAAATACCACCTGCAATATTCCTGAAAAAAAACACCTGCAACATTCCCTACAAAAAAATACCACCTGCAATATTCCCAAAAAAACCCACCTGCAATGTTCCTTACAAAAAAAAAACACCTGCAACATTCCCAGAAAATCCAAACACCTGCAGCATTCCCAACAAAACCATCATCAGCATTCCCAGAAAATGGAAACACCAGCAGCATTCCCAACAAAAGCATCAACAGCATTCCCAGAAAACCCAAACAGCTGCAGAATTCCCAACAAAACCACCAAAAGCATTCCCAGAAAACCCAAACAGCCACAGAATTCCCAACAAAACCACCAAAAGCATTCCCAGAAAACCCAAAAACCTCTAATATTCCCAAAAAAAGCACCAGCAGCATTCCCAGAAAACCCAAACAGCCGCAGAATTCCCAACAAAACCATCAACAGCATTCCCAACAAAACCATCAACAGCATTCCCAGGAAAACCCAAAAACCTCTAATATTCCCAAAAAAAGCACCAGCAGCATTCCCAGAAAACGGAAACAGCCGCAAAATTCCAAACAAAAGCATCATCAGCATTCCCAGAAAACCCAAACAGCCGCAGAATTCCCAACAAAACCATCAACAGCATTCCCAGAAAACCCAAACAGCCGCAGAATTCCCAACAAAAGCATCATCAGCATTCCCAGAAAAACCATCAACAGCATTCCCAACAAAACCACCAAAAGCATTCCCAGAAAAACCAAACAGTCACAACACTCCCAACAAAAGCATCATCAGCATTCCCAGAAAACCCAAACAGCTGCAGAATTCCCAACAAAACCATCATCACCATTCCCAGAAAACCCAAACAGACACAGAATTCCCAACAAAATCATCAACAGCATTCCCAGAAAATCCAAACAGCTGCAGAATTCCCAACAAAACCACCAAAAGCATTCCCAGAAAAACCAGTCACAACATTCCCAACAAAACCATCATCAGCATTCCCAGAAAAACCAAACAGACACAGAATTCCCAACAAAACCATGAACAGCATTCCCAGAAAAACCAAACAGCCGCAGAATTCCCAACAAAACCATCATCAGCATTCCCAACAAAACCATTGTCAGTGTTCCCAGAAAACCCAAACCGCCGCAGAATTCCCAACAAAACCATCATCAGAATTCCCAGAAAATCCAAACAGCCGCAGAATTCCCAACAAAACCATCAACAGCATTCCCGGGAAAACCCCAAAACCTCAAATATTACCCACAAAACCACCGGCAGCATTCCCAGAAAAACCAAACGCCTTCAACATTCCCAACAAAACCATCATCAACATTCCCAGAAAACCCAAACAGCCGCAGAATTCCCAACAAAACCATCAGCAGCATTCCCAGAAAAACCAAACAGTCACAACATTCCCAACAAAACCATCAGCAGCATTCCCGGAAAAACCCCAAAACCTCCAATATTCCCAACAAAAACACCGGCAGCAATCCCAGAAAACCCAAACGCCTGCAACATTCCCAACAAAACCATCATCAGCATTCCCAGAAAAACCCCAAAACCTCCAATATTCCCAACAAAAACACCGGCAGCAATCCAAGAAAACCCAAACAGCTGCAGAATTCCCAACAAAAGAATCAACAGCATTCCCAGAAAAACCAAACAGTCACAACATTCCCAACAAAATCATTGTCAGCATTCCCAGAAAACCCAAACACCTGCAGCGTTCCCAACAAAACCATCAACAGCATTCCCAGGAAAACCCAAAAACCTCTAATATTCCCAAAAAAAGCACCAGCAGCATTCCCAGAAAACCCAAACAGCCGCAGAATTCCCAACAAAACCATCAACAGCATTCCCAGCAAAACCATTTACAGCATTCCCAGAAAACCGAAAAACCTTCGACATTCCCAACAAAACCATCAACAGCATTCCCAGAAAATGGAAACACCAGCAGCATTCCCAACAAAAACACCAACAGCATTCCCAGAAAATGGAAACACCAGCAGCATTCCCAACAAAACCATCGTCAGCATTCCCAGAAAACCCAAACAGCCGCAGAATTCCCAACAAAACCATCAACAGCATTCCCAGGAAAACCCAAAAACCTCTAACATTCCCAAAAAAAGCACCAACAGCATTCCCAGAAAACCCAAACAGCCGCAGAATTCCCAACAAACCGCCATTCCCGTGACGGCAGCTGGGATCGAGGCGGGCCAACACCCCAAATCCCAGTGGAACTCGTGATTCCCACCTTTCCACGGGAATTCCCTTTAGGACCGAGCTCACCCTCGGAAATCCATACGATTTTCAAGAATCTCATCCCAAATCCCACGGAAATTTGGGATCCCCACCCTTGGCCCCATTCCCGTTCTCCCACCTGTGCCGAGCTCATCCCAGGGGCTCTCCCAGGCGCCCTGGGGATCCTCCAGGATCGGGAAGAGCGGCTGGAAGAGCTGCTGGAAGCCGCTGTGCGGCGCCTGGAAGAGCGGGAAGAAGGCGCCGGAGAAGCGCCGGAAGCGCCGCGGGAAGCGGGGCTGGAAGCGGGGCAGGAAGCGGGGCTGGAAGCGGGCCTGGAACCCGGAGCTGTCCGGGAAGAGCTCCTGGACTCCGTCCTCCAGGATCCCGAATCGCCGCTCCAGGTCCTGCCGCCGCCGCTCCAGGAGCTCGTCGCGCTCCCGCAGCCGCTCCAGGCGCTCCCCGTCCAGCCACACCGACAGCGGCGACGAGCGGTTCAGGAACTCCTCCAGCTGGGAACGGGGCACGGGATCAGAACCTGGATATTCCCGGGATCCTGCCCCTGAGATCCGCTGGGAATGGGATCAGAACCTGGGATCCCTGGGGTGTGCCATTCCCGGGATCCTGCCCCTGAGATCCTCTGGGAATGGGATAAGAACCTGGACATTCCCAGGATCCTAGACCTGGAGATCTTCTGGGAATGGGATCAGAACCTGGGATCCCTGAGATTCTGCCCCTTAGATCTTCTGGGAATGGGATCAGAACTTGGACATTCCCGGGATCCTGCCCCTGAAACCCTCTGGGAATGGGATCAGAACCTGGGATCCCTGGGATCCCACACCTGAGATCTTCTGGGATCAGAACCTGGACATTCCCGGGATTCTGCCCTGAGATCCTCTAGGAATGGGATCAGAACCTGGATATTCCTGGGATCCCGCCCCTGAGATCTTCTGGGAATGGGATCAGAACCTGGACATTCCCGGGATCCCGGTGCCATGGGGGTTCCTAGACCTGGAGATCCTCTGGGAATGGGATCAGAACCCGGACATTCCCGGGATCCTGCACTTGGAGATCCTCTGGGAACGGGATCAGAACCTGGACATTCCCGGGATCCCGCACCTGAGATCTTCTGGGAATGGGATCAGAACCTGGACATTCCCTGGATCCCGGTGCCATGTGGGATCCTAGACCTGGAGATCCTCTGGGAATGGGATCGGAACCTGGACATTCCCGGGATCCCAGACCTGAAGATCCTCTGGGAACGGGGTCAGGGCAAAATCTCCCCTTTCCCGGGATCCCGGTGGGATCCCTCAGCTGCCAAAGCTCTGGGAACGGGATCAGGGCGGAATCCGCCATTCCCGGTGTCCCAGGGAATGGGAACGGGGTGAGGCTCAATTCCCACTTTTCCCGGGATCCCGGTGCCCCTCACCTGCCTGGAGTCACCAACGGGAACGGGATCACCCAAATGTGGGAACGGGATCATCCCAAATGTGGAATGGGATCACCCAAATGTGGGAATGGGATCATCCCAAATGTGGAATGGGATCACCCAAATGTGGGAATGGGATCATCCCAAATGTGGAATGGGATCACCCAAATGTGGGAATGGGATCATCCCAAATGTGGGAACGGGATCACCCCAAATGTGGGAATGGGATCATCTCAAATATGGGAATGGGATCATCCCAAATCCCCTTTTCCCGGATCCCGGTGTCCCTGAGCCACTGACCCTCTGGCTAACGGGAATGGGATCGGGATCATCTCCAGCCCCCCCCCCCCGTCTTTTTCCCGGTGTTTCCCCAGTTTTTCCCTTTATTTCCCTGTTGTTTCACCATTGTTTCCTGCTGTTTCCCCATTATTTCCCCATTGTTTCCCCATTGTTTCCCCATTGTTTCTCCGCTTCCTGTGTTTTTTCCCTATTTCCTGATGTTTCCCCATTATTTCCCCATTATTTCCCTGCTGTTTCCCAGCTCTTTCCTCATTATTCCCCCATTATTTCCCTATTATTTCCCCACTATTTCCCATCATTTCCCCATTATTTCCCCATTATTTCCCTGCTGTTTCCCCATTATTTCCCCACTATTTCCCCATTATTCCCCCATTATTTCTCTATTACTTCCCCACTATTTCCCAATTATTTCCCCATTATTTCCCTGCTGTTTCCCCACTATTTCCCCATTATTTCCCCATTATTTCCTCATTATTTCCCTGTTATTTCCCCATTATTTCCCCATTATTTCCACATAATTTCTGTTTTTTTCTCCATTATTTCCCCATTATTTCCTCATTATTTCCATATTTTTCCCCATTATTTCCTCGCTATTTCCCCATACTTTCCCCGCTATTTCCCAGCTCTTTCCTCATTATTTGCCCATTATTTCCCCGCTGTTTCCCCACTACTTCCCCAGTATTTCCCATCTGTTTCCCCGCTGTTTCCTGTTTCCCCATTATTTCCCCATTATTTCCCTATTTCCCCATTATTTCCCCATTATTTCCCTGTTATTTCCGTATTTTTCCCCATTACTTCCCCATTATTTCCCCATTATCTCCCCGCTATCTTCCCATTATTTCCCATTATTCCCCCATTATTTCCCCACTATTTCCCCATTATTTCCCCACTATTTCCCCATTATTCCCCCAATTATTTCCCTATTATTTCCCCACTATTTCCCATCATTTCCCCATTATTTCCCCATTATTTCCCCGCTATTTCCCCATTATTTCCTCATTATTTCCCCACTATTTCCCCATTATTTCCCCACTATTTCCCATCATTTCCCCATTATTTCCCCATTATTCCCCCGCTGTTTCCCCATTATTTCCCCATTATTCCCCCATTATTTCCCCATTATTTTCCCATTATTTCCATATTTTTCCCCATTATTTCCTCGCTATTTCCCCATTATTTCCCCACTATTTCCCCTCTATTTCCCCATTATTTCCCTGCTACTTCTCCATTATTTCCCCATTATTTCCCCGTTATTTCCCCATTATTTCCCTGTTATTCCCACATTATTTCCCCGCTATTCCCCATTATTTCCCCATTATTTCCCTGTTATTTCCCCATTATTTCCCCGCTATTTCCCCATTATTTCCCCACTATTTCCCAATTATTTCTCCATACTTTCCCCATTATTTCCCCGCTATTTCCCCACCATTTCCCCATTGTTTCCCCACCGTTTCCCCATTATTTCCCACCCTTTTTCCCCTCTCACCTGGCGCCCGAGCGGCCCGGCGCCGCTGCGGCAGGTGCGGGCGTAGAGGCGCACGCAGCGCTGCCGCAGGCACGGCTTGCAGCGCTGCCACAGCTCCTGCACCGACGCGTTGCAGCGCTCGCCCTGCGCCGACAGCTCCTGCTCCTTCTGCAGCGCCAGCTGCAGCGCTTCCTGCGGGGAATGCCGCCCTGGAGCCGCCCGCCGAGCCCCGGAGCAGCCCAGACCCGAGCGGCATTCCCGGATTCCCGGGACACCCCAATTCCCACACGGAACCATATCCCACACGGCATTCCCGGAGCCCAATTCCCACACGGCATTCCCAGAGCCCAATTCCCACACAGCATTCCCGGAGTTCTGGGACACCCCAATTCCCACACGGCGTTCCCGGAGCCCAATTCCCACACGGCATTCCCGGGATACCCCAAATCCCACACAGCATTCCCGGAGCCCCAGCACATCCCAATTCCCACACGGCATTCCCAGATTCCCATGACACCCCAATTCCCACACGGCATTCCCGGAGTCCAAATCCCACACGGCATTCCCAGATTCCCAGGATACCCCAATTCCCACACGGCATTCCTGGAGCACAATTCCCACACGGCATTCCCAGATTCCCAGGACACCCCAAATCCCACACGGCATTCCCAGAGCCCAATTCCCACACGGCATTCCCAGAGCCCTGGGACACCCCAATTCCCACACGGCGTTCCCAGATTCCCAGGATATCCCAATTCCCACACGGCATTCCCGGAGCCCAAATCCCACACGGCATTCCCGGAGTCCAATTCCCACAGCGATCTCCAGGATAACAATCCCTGCTCCCGGGACATCCAACCCCTGGCACAGCATTCCCTGTTCCCTGGCACAGCATTCCCTGTCCCTGGCACAGCATTCCCTGTTCCCTGGCACAGCATTCCCTGTTCCCAGAACACTCCAATCCCTGGCACAGCGTTCCCTGTTCCTGGCACAGCGTTTCTTCTTCCTGGCACAGCATTCCCTGTTCCCTGGCACATCATTCCCTGTCCCTGGCACAGCACTCCCTGTCCCTGGCACAGCATTCCCTAATCCCTGGCACAGCGTTTCTTCTTCCTGGCACAGCATTCCCTGTCCCTGGCACAGCATTCCCTAATCCCTGTTCCCGGAACACTCAGTCCCTGGCACAGAATTCCCAGACTCTCGGAACATTCCAGGATCCAGGACAAACCATTTCCGGGACAGCATCCCCCATTCCTGGGATGGCATCTCCCATTCCAGCTCACCCCATTCCCATTCCCATTCCGATCCCATTCCTGACCCATCCCCATCCCACCCCATTCCCATTCCCATCCCATTCCCATCCCATTCCCATCCCCATTCCCATCCCCATCCCATTCCCATTCCCATTCCCGAACCATCCCCATCCCATTCCCACCCTATCTCATTCCCATTCCCATTCCCATTCCCATTCCCAATCCATCCCAATCCCATCTTGATCCCATCCCGACCCCATCCCATTCCTGTCTCCATCCCATTCCCGTTCCCATCCACATCCCAGTCCCATCCCATTCCTGTTCCTGTTCCCAATCCCAATCCCGATCCCATTCCCGTTCCCATCCCCATTCCTGATCCTGTTCCCAATCCCACTCCTGATCCCATTCCCGTTCCCAATCCCAATCATAATCCCAATCCCAATCCAAATCCTAATCCCATTCCCAACCCCAATCCCCATCCCAATCCCATCCCAATTCCATTCCCATTCCAATCCCATCCCATTCCCCATCCCATTCCCCATCCCCATCCCCATCCCCATCCCAATCCCAATCCCAATCCCAATCCCAACCCCAACCCCAATCCCAACCCCAATCCCATCCCAATTCCATTCCCGACCCATCCCCATCCCATTCCCATCCCCATTCCCATTCCCATTCCCATTCCCATTCCCATCCCCATTCCCATTCCCATTCCCATTCCCATTCCCATTCCCATTCCCATCCCCATCCCCATCCCATCCCATCCCATCCCATTTCCATCCCATTCCCAGTCTCATTCCCAGTCCCATTCCCAGTCCCAACCCATCCCAATCCCATTCCCATTCCCATTCTCATTCCCAATCCCAATCCCAATCCCAATCCCAATCCCAATCCCAATCCCATCCCAACCCCATTCCCATTCCCGTTCCCATTCCTACCTCCTTGCCGCGCTGCGCCCGCTGCAGGGATCGCTGCAGCTCCCGGTGGTCGCGGTCGCTGCGCTGCAGCAGCTCCTGCATCCTGTGCATTCCCTGCAGCGCCCGCTGCAGCTCCGCGTCCACCCAGCGGCTGCCCGCCGCCGACAGCGCTGCCAGGGGTGTGGGCAGGGGGGAATTCGGGGGGATTTGGGGGGAATTTGGGGGGAATTCGGGGAATTGGCGGAAAAAGTGGGGGGAAAATTGGGGAAAAGATGTGGGGAAAACAGGGAAAATTGGGAGAGAAATGGGGAAAAAGTGGGGGGAAAGTGGGAAAAAAATGGGGAAAATGTGGGGGAAAAGTGGGGGAAAAGTTGGGAAAAAAGTGGGGGAAAAGGGGAGGAAGAATGGAGGAAGAGTGGGGGGAAAATTAGGGGAAAAGTTGGGAAAAAAGTGGGGGAAAAGGGGAGGAAAAGTGGGGGAAGAGTGGGGGAAAAATTGGGGGGGAAATCAGGGGAAGTGGGGGAAAATTGGAAGAGAATTGGGGAAAAAGTCAGAGAAAAGTGGGAAAAAAGTAGGTGAAAAGTGGGGGGAAAGTGGGGAAAAGTTGGGGGGAAAGTGGGGGGAAAATGGGGGAAAAGTGGGGGGAAAGTGGGGGGAAAGTGGGGGAAAAGTGTGGGGGGAAAGTGGTGGGAAGGTGGGGGTAAAAGTGGGGGGAAAATTGGGAGAAAATTGGAGGAAAATGGGGGAAAGGTGGGGGGAAATTTGGGGAAAAGTTGGGGGAAATTTGGGGAAAAGTGGGGGGAAAGGTTGGGAAAAAAGTGGGGGAAAAGTGAGGGAACAATGAGGGAACAATGAGGGAAGAGTGGGGGAAAAATTGGGGGGCAAATGGGGGGAAAAATTGGGGGAAAGGTGGGGGAAGGGTTGGGAAAAGTGTGGGGAAAGTGGGGGAAAGGTTGGGAAAAGTGGGGGGAAATTTGGGGAAAAGTTGGGGAAAAGTTGAGGAAAAGTGGGGGAAAAGTTGGGAAAAAAGTGGGGGGAAAAGTGGGGGGAAGTGGGGGGAGATTTGGGGAAACGTTGGGGAAAAGTTGGGGAAAAGTGGGGGGAAAGTGGGGGAAAGTGGGGGGAAAATTGCGGAAAAGATGTGGGGAAAATTGGGAGAGAATTGGGGAAAAAGTGGGGGGAAAGTGGGGGGGTAATTAGGGGAAAAGTTGGGAAAAAAGTTGGGGAAAAGTGGGGGAAAAAGTGGGGGAAGAGTGGGGGGAAAGTAGGGGGAAAATCGGGGGAAAATTGGGGGAAAGGTGAGGGGAAGGTTGGGAAAAGTGGGGGGAAATTTGGGGAAATTTGGGGAAAAGTGGAGGGAAAGTGGAGGGAAAGTGGAGGGAAAATTAGGGGAAAAGTTGGGAAAAAAGTCGGGAAAATGGGGAAAAGTGGGGGGAAATTTGGGGAAAAGTTGGGGAAAAGTGGGGGGAAAGTGGGGGGAAAGTGGGGGGAAATTTGGAGAAAAGTTTGGGAAAAGTTGGGGGGAAATTTGGGGAAAAGTTGGGGAAGAGTGGGGGGAAAATTGGGGGGAAAATTGGGGGGAAAATGGGGGAAAAGTGGGGGGAAATTTGGGGAAAAGTTGGGGAAAAGTGGGGGGAAAGTGGGGGGAAAGTGGGGGGAAGTGGGGGGAAAATTGCGGAAAAGATGTGGGGAAAATTGGGAGAGAATTGGGGAAAAAGTGGGGGGAAAGTGGGGAAAAGTGGGGGGAAGATTAGGGGAAAAGTTGGGAAAAAAGTGGGGGGAAAGTGGGGGAAGAATGGGGGAAGAGTGGGGGAAAAATTGGGGGGGAAATGGGGGAAAAATTGGGGAAAGGTGGGGGAAAAGTGGGGGGAAAGATGGGGAAAAGTGGGGGGAAAGTGGGGGAAGAGTGGGGGGAAAATCGGGGGGAAAATCGGGGGAAAAATTGGGGGAAAGGTGGGGGAAAGGTTGGGAAAAGTGGGGGGAAAGTGGGGGGAAAGTTGGGGAAAAGTTGGGGAAGAGTGGGGGAAAAATTGAGGGAAAAATTTGGGGAAAAATGGGGGGAAAGTGGAGGAAAATTGGGAGAAATGGGGGAAATGAAGGCAAAAAGCCCCCGTGACCCCACCCCCCCAAAATTAAATCCTGTGGCATCCCCTGGGAGGGCGACCCCCCAAAATAAAAACCCATGGACCCCCCGTGACCCCAAACCCCCCAAAATGGGACCCCGGGAACCCAAACTCCCACAAAATGAGCCCCCGTGACCCCAAAATGAGACCCCGTGACCCCAAACCCCCGCAAAAATGAGACCCCGTGACCCCAAACTCCCAAAATGAGCCCCCGTGACCCCAAAATTAAACCCTGTGACCCCAAACCCCCCAAAATGAGCTCCCGTGACCCCAAAATGAGCCCCAGTGACCCCAAACCCCCCAAAATGAGCCCCTGTGACCCCAAAATGGGCCCCCATGACCCCAAAACCCCCAAAATGAGACCCCGTGACCCCAAAATGAGACTCCATGACCCCAAACTCCCAAAATGAGCCCACGTGACCCCAAACCCCCAAAATGAGCCCCCATGACCCCAAAATGAAACCCTGTGACCCCAAACCCCCAAAATGAGCCCCCGTGACCCCAAACTCCCCAAAATTAAACCCCATGACCCCAAACCCCCCCAAAAATGAGACCCTGTGACCCCAAACTCCCAAAATGAGCTCCCGTGACCCCAAAATGAGCCCCTGTGACCCCCCAAATTAAACCCGTGACCCCAAATTGAACCCATGACCCCCCCGTTGTCCCCAACCCCCCAAAATCAGCCCCCCTGCCCCTCCCCCCCCCAGCCCCCCAAATTTCCCCTCCCCCCCCTCACCTCGGAGCTCCCCGGGGGGCAGCAGCGCCCGAGACCCCCCCCAGGCCACGAGGGCCAGCAGGGACAGGGACAGGGACAGCGGGGACATCAGCGGGGACATGGCCTGGGGACAGAGAGAGACATCAGCGATAGCGCCAGCGACAGCGGGGACATCAGTGGGGACATTGGGAACATGGCCTGGGGACAGAGAGAGAGAGACATTGGGGACATCAGGGACAGCGACAGCGACAGTGACAGCGACATCAGGGACATCAGTGGGGACATTGGGGACATGGCCTGGGGACACAGAGAGGGACATTGGGGACATCAGGGACCGGGACAGGGACAGTGGGGACATCGGGGACATGGCCTGGGGACAGGGACAGGAGGGGACAGGAGGGATCTGGGGGGACAGGGGGTTTTGGGGGTTTTGGGGGATTTGGGGAGGATTTGGGGAGGATTTGGGGGGAACTGGGGGAATTTGAGGAGATTTGGGGAGGTTCAGAGGGATTTGGGGGGGATTTTGGGTGGTACAGGGGGGGATTTGGGGGAATTTGGGGGGATTTTGGGGGATTTGGGGGGGGACAGGGGGGACAGGAGGGGATTTGGGGAGACAGGAGGGGACAGGAGGGATTTGGGGGTGTTTGGGGGTGTTTGGGGGGGATTTTGGGGGGATTTGAGGGGATTTGGGGGGCCTGGGAGGTTTTGGGGGGCACTGGGGGGGGGTCCGGCCGTGCCCCCCCGAAAAAAAAGGAGCGCCCCCTCCAAAAAAAACCACAAAAAGACCCCAAAAAAAGGAGCGCCCCCCCCCTAAATCCCCCCAAAAAAACCCAAAAATTGGAGCGCCCCCCCCCAAAAAACCCAAAGAAGGAGCGCCCCCCCCCAAAAAAACCAAAAAAAAACCCCAAAAAAGGAGCGGCCCCGCAAAAAAACCCCAAAAAAACCCAAAAGAGGAGCGGCCCCCCCCAAAAAAGCCCAAAAAAGGAGCGGCCCGCCCCCAAAAAAAACCCAAAAATTGGAGCGGCCCCCCCAAAAAAAACCCAAAAAAGGAGCGGCCCACCAAAAAAACCCAAAAAAGAAGTAGCACCCCCAAAAAGACCCAAAAACCCCCAAAAAAACCCAAAAATTGGAGCGCCCCCCCAAAAAAAACCCCAAAAAAACCCAAAAAAGGAGCGCCCCCCAAAAAAAAAACCCCAAAAAAACCCCAAAATGGAGCGACGCCCCTCAGAAAAACCCCCAAAACCCCAAAAAAACCCCAAAAAAGGAGCGGCCCCCCCGAAAAAGACCCAAAAACCCCCAAAAAATGAGCGGCCCCCCCAAAAAAAAACCCAAAAAAGGAGCGGCCCCCCCAAAAAGACCCAAAAACCCCAAAAAACCCCAAAAAAGGAGCGGCCCCCCCCAAAAAGACCCAAAAAACCCCAAAAAATGAGCGCCCCCCCCCAAAAAAACCCCAAAAAAGGAGCGGCCCCGCCCCTCCCCCGCCCGCTCGGGATTGTGAAATTCTGAAAAATCCGAAACCCAAACAACGGAAATGAACGGAAATAAACCCAAATAAATCAAACTAAAACCCAAATAAATCAAAATAAAACCCAAATAAAGTCAAAACAACGGAAAGAAACTGAAATAAACCCAAATAAAACAAAATAAACTCAAATAAAACACAATGAAACCCAAATAAACCCAAATAAAACAAAATAAAACACAATAAAACACAACAAAACACAATAAAACACAATAAAACCCAAATAAAACACAACAAACCCAAATAAACCCAAAAAACCACAATAAAACCCAAATAAAACAAAATAAAATCCAAATAAACCCAAATAAAACACAACAAAACCCAAAACAATGGAAAGAAACGGAAAGGAACTGAAATAAACCCAAATAAAACAACATAAAACAAAATTCACCCAAAAAAACCACAATAAAACCCAAATAAACCCAAATAAAACACAATAAACCAAAAATAAACCCAAATAAAACAAGAAAAACAAACCAAATAAGGGAAGTAAACCCAAAAACCCCAAATAAAACCAAAATGAGGCCAAATAAAACCCCAAAAAGGAAATAAATAAAAAAAAAAACAGAAATAAAACAGAAATAAACCAAAATAAACCCAAATTAACCCCAAATAAAATCCAAATAAAATCAAAATAAACAGGAATAAACCCGAATAACCCATCCCAAATAATCCCAAATAATCCCAAATCCCAAATAATCCCAAATAACCCATCCCAAAATCCCAAATAACCCATCCCAAATTCCAAATAACCCAAAATCCCAAATAACCCAAAATCCCAAATAATCCCAAATAACCTCACGTATCCCAAATATTTTCCCCCAAATCCTAAATAACCCCCCCAATCTTAAATCCCAAAAAAATCCCAAAAAATCCCCAAAAATCCCAAATCCCGGCCCCGCTCCTGCCCCGCGCAGGGAATTGTGGGAAATTCCCGCTCCATCCCCTCCCCCACCCAACAAAAAACCCAAAAAAACAAAAAAACCAAAAAAAACCCCAAAATCGCCCGGGACCCCAAAAATGGGGGAGAAAAGGGGAAAAGGGGGAAATGGGGATTTGGGATTTGGGATTTGGGGTTTGGGGGTTTGGGGTTTGGGATTTTTGGGGTTTGGGATTTTTGGGGTTTGGGATTTGGGAATTTGGGATTTGGGATTTGGGGTTTGGGGTTTGGGATTTGGGGGTTTGGGATTTGGGGATTTGGGATTTGGGAATTTGGGGTTTGGGGTTTGGGATTTGGGGATTTGGGGGTTTGGGGGTTTGGGAATTTGGGATTTGGGGGTTTGGGGATTTGGGATTTGGGAATTTGGGATTTGGGGAGTTGGGAATTTGGGGGTTTGGGGATTTGGGGGTTCGGGGATTTGGGATTTGGGGGTTTGGGGGTTTGGGACTTGGGGATTTGGGGGTTCGGGGATTTGGGGATTTTGGGATTTGGTATTTGGGAATTTGGGGGTTTGGGATTTTGGAATTTGGAGGTTTGGGGGTTTGGGAATTTGGGATTTGGGGGTTTGGGGATTTGGGGTTCGGGGATTCAGGAGTTCAGGGATTAAGGGACTGGGAATTCGGGGTCGGGAATTCGGGGATTTGGGATTCAGGGACCGGGAATTCGGGGATTTGGGATTTGGGGGTTCGGGGATTCGGGGATTCGGGGATTTGGGAATTCGGGGATTTGGGGGTTTGGGGTTCGGGAATTCGGGGTTCGGGGATTCAGGGATTCGTGGATTTGGGATTCAGGGACCGGGAATTCGGGATTCGGGAATTCGGGGATTCAGGCGTTCGAGGTTCGGGGATTCGGGGTTCGGGAATTCGGGGTTCAGGGATTTGGAGGTTCGGGGATTCAGGGATTTGGGGGTTCGGGAATTCGGGGACTTGGGGGTTCGGGGATTCGGGATTCGGGGATTTGGAGTTCGGGGGTTCGGGGATTTGGGATTCAGGGACCGGGAATTCGGGATTCGGGAATTCGGGGTTCGGGGATTCGGGATTTGGAGGTTCGGGGGTTCGGGGATTCAGGGATTTGGGAATTCGGGGATTTGGGGGTTCGGGGATTCAGGGATTTGGGGGTTCGGGAATTCGGGGTTCGGGGATTCGGGGATTTGGGATTATGGGGATTTGGGGATTTAGGGATTTGGGGTTCGGGGTTCGGGGATTTGGGAACTCGGGGATTCGAGGGTTCGGGGATTCAGGGACTTGGGATTCAGGGACCGGGATTTCGGGGGATTTGGGATTCGGGGTTCGGGAATTCGGGGATTTGGGGGTTTGGGGTTCGGGAATTCGGGGATTTGGGATTCAGGGACCGGGAATTCGGGATTCGGGGATTTGGGGTTCGGGGATTTGGGGTTCGGGGATTTGGGGGTTCGGGGATTCGGGATTTGGGGTTGGGGGTTCCCTCCGTACCCTCGGTCCGGTTCCCGATCCCGGTCCCGGTCCCGGTCCCGGAGCCGCTCCCGATCCCGGAGCTTTCTGGAACGGCCCCGGCCACGCCCCCTGAGCAGACCACGCCCCTTTCCCGGCAACGCCACGCCCATAGCCCCGCCCCTGTACTGGGCACGCCCACAAACCATAGCCACGCCCCTTTCCCGCCAAGGCCCCGCCCTCTAGCCAGGCTCCGCCCACTGCTCAAATCCACGCCCATTTCCCGTTAAGCCCCGCCTACTACCCAGGCTCCGCCCACGGCCCCGTTCCCCGCTAATTAATTAAGGCACGAATTAATGAACTCATTGATTGCTCAATCCCGGAACTGCCCCGGGAACTCCCGACACGGGCACGGGGGGGTTCGCATATTAATTAATAAAGTCATTAATTAAGTAATTAATTAATTCCCGGAACTGCCCCGGGTGGGCTCGCAAAAAATAATTAGTGAATAAATTAATTAATTCCCGAGCCGGCCCGGGAGGTGGCGGGGGGGGGGGGGGCCGTCGGGGGTGTGGGCAAATTAATGGATAAATTAATTGATTATTTCCCGACTCGGCCGCGGGGGTGTTCGCACATATTAATAAATTTAATTATTAATTTATTAATTTATTAATTTATTAATTTATTAATTTATTAATTTATTAATTCATTCCGGCCCCGGCCCCGGGGGGGGGGGGTCACAAATATTAGTTAATTAATTAATTAATGAATTCCCGACACGGCCCCGGGGGGCAGGGTGTCGCTAATTAACTAATTACTTAATTAATTAAGGCATGACCTGGCCTGGGAAACTGAGGCACAGCCCCGGAACCCCAAATTCCCGGAGAACAATGGCGGGAACCGGGACCGCGCGCGGGGGGCGGGGGCCGCACCGGGACCGCCCCCGACACGCGGGAAACGGGAACGGGACCGGGAACGGCACCGGGATCGGGAAAGGGAACGGGAACGGGACGGGATCGGGACACGGAACGGGAACGGGACACGGAACGGGACCAGTAACGGGAACGGTAACGGGATCGGCACCGGGAAAGGGACCGGGAACGGGACACGGAACGGGAACGGCACCGGTAACCGGGACGGGAAAGGGAACGGTAACGGGACACGGGACACGGAACGGGAACGGGAACGGGAACGGCACCGGGATCGGGAACGGGACCAGGAACGGGACCGGGAACAGGCGGGAACCGGGACACGGGAAAGGGAACGGGACCGGGAACGGGACCGGGAACGGGAACGGGAACGGCACCGGTAACGGGACCGGGAACGGGACCGGGATCAGCACCGGGAACGGGATCGGGAACAGGAACGGGACCGGGAAAGGGAACTGGGACCGGGATCAGGAACGGTAAAGGCACCGGGAGCGGGACCGGGGACGGGATCAGCACCGGGAAAGGGAACGGGACCGGGATCGGCATCGGGACCGCCCCCGGCAGCGGTAACGGGAACGGGATCGGGAAAGGGAACGGGATCGGCACCGGGACCGCCCCCGGCACCGGTAACGGGACCGGGAAAGGGAACGGGACCGGGATCAGCACCGGGAATGGGACCGGGATCGGCACCGGGAATGGGACCGGGATCGGGAACGGGACCAGGAACGGGACCGGGATCAGCACCGGGAATGGGACCGGGATCGGCACCGGGAATGGGACCGGGATCGGGAACGGGACCAGGAACGGGACCGGGATCGGCACCGGGACCGCCCCCGGCAGCGGGAACGGGAACGGGATCGGGAAAGGGAACGGGACCGGGAAAGGGAACGGGACCGGGATCGGCACCGGGAATGGGACCGGGATCGGGAACGGGACCAGGAACGGGATCGGGAAAGGGAACGGGACCGGAACCGGGACCGGGAATAGGAACGGCACCGGGACCCCGGAGCGGGTACGGGACCCTCGGGGGGCTGCGGGACCCCGGGAATGCGGTGGGGGACCCCGGTACCGGGCCGGGCCGGGCCGGTTGCCGCCGTTCGCGCTCCGCGGGGGGTTTGTCACGACACGTCCCGGGCCAGGCGGGCACATGTCGCGACATGTCGGGACACGCCCGGCCGGGTGTTCCCGGCTCTGCTCCCGCAGCACCGGCGGCACCGGGGACGTTCCCTGGACCGGGACAGGGACCGGGAATCACCGGGACATCCCCTGGGACCGGGAATCACCGGAGCGGCACCGGGACAGTGACCGGGAATCACCGGAGCAGCACCGGGACAGGGACCGGGACATTCCCTGGGACCGGGACAGTGACCGGGAATCACCGGGACAGGGACCGGGACAGTGACCGGGAATCACCGGGACATCCCCTGGGACCGGGAATCACCGGAGCGGCACCGGGACATCCCCTGGGACCGGGACAGGGACCGGGAATCACCGGGGACATCCTCTGGGACCGGGAATCACCGGAGCGGCACCGGGGACGTTCCCTGGGACCGGGACAGTGACCGGGAATCACCGGGACATCCCCTGGGACCGGGAATCACCGGAGCGGCACCGGGACCGGGCCGTGACCCCGGTGCCCCCGGAAAGAGCCCGAACCTTCCTCCTCCTCCTCCTCCTCCTCCTCCTCCTCCTCCTCCTCGGCCCCAACTTCCTCTTCCTCCCCCGGGCACGGAACCGCGGGGCCGCCGCTCCCGGGACACCGCGGGGACATCCCGGGACTGCCGGAGCTCCCGGGACACTCCTGGGACATCCCGGGGACCTCTTGGGACTGCCGGAATTCCCGGGACACCCCTGGGACACCGCGGGGACATCCCGGGACTGCCGGAGCTCCCGGGACACACCGGGGACACGCCAGGGACATCCCGGGACTGCCGGAGCTCCCGGGACACTTTTGGGACTGAGAAAATTCCCGGGACAGCCCCGGGACACCCGTGGGACACTCCCGGGACTGCCGGAATTCCCGGGACACTTTTGGGACTGCCGGAATTCCCGGGACAGCCCCGGGACACCCGTGGGACGCTCTTGGGACTGAGAAAATTCCCGGGACACACCCGGGACACGCCAGGGACATCCCGGGACTGCCGGAGCTCCCGGGACACTTTTGGGACTGAGAAAATTCCCGGGACATCCCGGGACACTTTTGGGACTGCCGGAATTCCCGGGACAGCCCCGGGACACGCCAGGGACATCCCGGGACTGCCGGAGCTCCCGGGACACTTTTGGGACTGTCGGAATTCCCGGGACACTTTTGGGACTGTCAGAATTCCCGGGACAGTTTTGGGACACTTTTGGGACTGAGAAAATTCCCGGGACACGCCAGGGACATCCCGGGACACCTCCGGGACTGCTGGAATTCCCGGGGACCTCTTGGGACTGAGAAAACTCCCGGGACAGCCCCGGGACACCCGTGGGACACTCCCGGGACTGTCGGAGCTCCCGGGACGGTTTGGGGACACTTTTGGGACTGAGAAAATTCCCGGGACACACCAGGGTCATCCCGGGACTGCCGGAATTCCCGGGACACTTTTGGGACTGCCGGAGCTCCTGGGCCACCCGTTCCCGTTCCCGCTGTGCCCCGTTCCCGGTGCGGCCGGCCCGGGGCCATGTCCTGCTTCCCGTTCCTGAGGAGGAGGAGGAGGCGCCCGGTGGGTCCCCCCGGCCCCGGGGCCCGCGGAGCTTTCCCGGGACATTCACCGGGAACCATTCCCGGGGAGCCGCGGGCACCGGGAGAGGCCGGGACGGAGCCCGGGACACCGGGAGAGGCCGGGAAGGAGCCGGGGAAGGAGCCCCGGACACCGGGAGAGGCCGGGAAGGAGCCGGGGAAGGAGCCCCGGACACCGGGAGAGGCCGGGAAGGAACCGGGGAAGCGCCGGGACGGCAGAGCCCGGCAGGAGCTGCTGGAACCGGGGAACGGGCCCGGCGGGGTCCGAGGCCTCGGGAAGGACTCCGGGGGCGAGGCGGGACAAGCCCGGAACGGGAATTGCCGGGACACGGACACCGGGAACGGGAATGTGCCGAGGGCCGGCGGGAATTGCTGGGACACAGACACCGGGAACGGGAACGGGAACGTGCCGAGGGCTCGGCGCCGGGCCCCGCTCCCACCCGGGAAATCTAAAGATGGAGAGCCCAGCGGGAATTTCCAGAACCGGGACACAGACACCGGGAATGGGAACGGGAATGTGCCGAGGATGGATCGGCCCTGGGTCCCACCCCGGAGATCTGAGGATGAAGAGCCCAGCGGGAATTCCCGGGACATGGACACCGGGAACGGTAACGTGCCGAGGGTTCGGCGCCGGGCCCCGCTCCCGCCCCGGAGATCTGAGGATGGAGAGCCCCGCGGGAATTCCATGGACACGGACACCGCCACCCCGCAGCCCCGGTGGGGAGCGGCCAGGACGGGCACCGGCGGCCACGGCGCCGGCCCCGAGAGCGACATTCCCAGCGGGATTTATGGGAGTCTCCTGGGAATGCTGAGGGACAGCGGGAACACCGAGAATGTGGAGGAGGACTTGGAACAGGGCCCCAGAGCCAGCCCAGAGTGCCAAATTCCCACTGGGATTTATGGGAGTCTCCTGAGAATGCTGAGGGTCAGCGGGAACACCAAGAGCACGGAGGAGGACTCGGACAGTGGCATTCCCGGTGGGATTAACGGGAGCCACCTGGGACTGCTGAAGGTCAACGGGAACGCTGAAAATGTGGAGGAGGACTTGGAGCAGGGCCCCAGAGCCACACCAGAGTGCCAAATTCCCGGTGGGATTCATGGGAGCCACCTGGGAATGCTGAGGGACAGCGGGAATGTTGAGAATGTGGAGGAGGACTCAGACAGCGGCGTTCCCGGTGGGATTAACGGGAGCCACCTTGGACTGCTGAGGGTCAGTGGGAACACCGAGAATGTGGAGGAGGACTCGGAGCAGGGCCCCAGAGCCAGCCCAGAGCGCCAAATTCCCGGTGGGATTTATGGGAGTCACCTGGGAATGCTGAGGGTCAGCGGGAACGCTGAGAACGCAGAGGAGGACTCGGACAGCGGCGTTCCCGGTGGGATTAACAGGAGCCACCTGGGACTGCTGAAGGTCAGTGGGAGCACCCAGAGTGTGGAGGAGGACTCGGAGCAGGGCCCTGGAGCCAGCCCAGAGCGCCAAATTCCCGGTGGGATTTATGGGAGCCTCCTGGGAATACTGAGGGACAGCGGGAACGCTGAGAATGCAAACGAGGACTTGGACAGCGGCGTTCCCGGCGGGATTAACAGGAGCCACCTCGGAATTCTGAAGGTCAGTGGGAACACCGAGAGCGCGGAGGAGGACTCGGAGCAGGGCCCCGGAGCCACCCCAGAGCGCCAAATTCCCGGTGGGATTAACGGGAGCCACCTGGGAATGCTGAGGGTCAGTGGGAACACCGAGAATGTGGAGGAGGACTCAGATCAGGGCCCTGGAGCCAGCCCAGAGCGCCAAATTCCCGGTGGGATTTATGGGAGTCTCCTTGGAATGCTGAAGGTCAGCGGGAACGCTGAGAATGCGGAGGAGGACTCGAACAGTGGCATTCCCAACGGGATTAATGGGAGCCACCTCGGAATTCTGAAGGTCAGTGGGAACACCGAGAATGTGGAGGACGACTCGGAGCAGGGCCCCAGAGCCAGCCCAGAGCGCCAAATTCCCAGTGGGATTTATGGGAGTCTCCTGGGAATGCTGAGGGACAGCAGGAACGCTGAGAATGCGGAGGAGGACTCGGAGCAGGGCCCCGGAGCCAGCCCAGAGCGCCAAATTCCCGGTGGGATTTATGGGAGTTATGTGGGACTGCTGAGGGACAGCGGGAACACCGAGAGCGCGGAGGAGGACTCGGACAGCGGCATTCCCGGTGGGATTTATGGGAGCCACCTGGGACTGCTGAGGGTCAACAGGAACACCGAGAGCGCGGAGGACGATTTGGGCTCGGGCTCAGATTCGAGCTTGGATTTGGGCTCGGATTTGGGCTCAGACTCAGATTTGGCCTCAGATTTGGGCTCAGATTCGGGCTCAGACTCAGATTCGGGCTCAGATTCAGGATCGGGCTGGGGCTCAGCCCCGGCGCAGGATCCGCCGGCGGTGCACATCTGCCAGCTGCGCGTGGCCGGGCGCCTGGAGCGGCAGTTCCCGGCGGTGTGGGCGCGCTCCCGGCTGGACTGCGGCCGTCTGGCGCAGGAGGAGCGGCTGAGCGGGGCCCCGGTGCCCTTCCAGCCGCCGCGCCCGCTGTCCCCGCGCACGGAGCGGCGCGTGGCGGAGCTGCTGCCCGAGTACCTGCGCCGGGGGATCGTCGTGGAGGGCGCCTCCAGCTCCAACAACCCCCTGATCCTCCTCAAACGCCGCGGCCGCGGCAGCTGCCTCAGCCTGGACTGCGCCGCCCTGGCCGCCGCCACGCCGGCGGCGCCGCGGGAGCGCCCGGACCGCGACGGAATCCTGACCTCCATCAACCCCCGCAGCCGCTTCTTCTCGGTGCTGGATCTGTGCAGCGCCTGCTTCGCCGTCCCGCTGGCGCCCGAGTGCCGCGGCCGCTTCGCCTTCACCTTCCGGGGCCGGCAGTTCCAGTTCGCGCGGCTGCCGCCGACCTTCCGCGACGCGCCGTCGATCGTGCAGCGCCGCGTGGCCGCCGTGCTGCGCCGCCTGGAGCCCGGCGCGGCCCTCGGCGTCTTCCACTACGCCGACGACATCCTGATCGCCGGCAAGCGGCGCCGGCAGGCCGAGCACCGCACCCGCCGCGTGCTGGCGCTGATCCAGAGCGCCGGCTTCAAAGTCAACCGCGCCAAGGCGCAGCTGGTGCAGCACCGGGTGGATTTCCTGGGCCGCAGCGTCGGGCACGAGGGGCGCCGCCCGTCCGCAGAGACGCTGCGGCGGATCTGCCGCGCCTGCGAGGCCGCGGGGCCCTGGGACCCCGCCCGGCTGTGCTCAGTCCTCGGCAAGTTCAGCGACCTGCAGGAATTCATCCCCGACTACTGGGAGCTGGCGCTGCCGCTGCAGCAGCTGGCGGCGCCGCGGAAACGGGAACGGGACCGGGAATGGGAGCGGGAATTGGATCGGGAATGGGAGCAGGTCCCGGAGCGGCTGCGGCGGCTGCGGGAGGCGCTGGAGGCCGCGCCGGCGCTGCAGTTCCCGGATAAATCCCGTCCCTTCGTCATCCGGCTGTCGGTGCACGCACGGACAGTGGGAGCCGTGCTGCTGCAGGACAGAGCCGGCGCGCTGCTGCCGGTGCGGCACAGCTCCCGCCGGCTCGGCGGCCGCGGTTGGGCCTCGCCGGACGCCGCCTGCCTGGCGGCCATCCGCGATTTCCAGAAGCTGACGGGGACGGCTCCCGTGGTCATCCACGGCCCCGCCGGGCGGTTCCTGGTGCGGGGCCTGGATGTGCTGGACGGCGGCTCCCGGGCGCTGCCGGTGGCCACCGTGGGCCCGGAGCCGCGGGATTGCCCCACGGTGACGATCCCGGTGGCACCAGAGCTGTGCCGGCTGCCCGCCGGCGTTCCCAGAGCCAACGTCTGGTTCCTGGCCATGGGGAAGGGAATGTGGTGGTGCACGACCGCGGGCTTCGCCGCCGGCAGCCTGGAGGAGCGCTGGCTGCTGGGCGCGGCGCAGGGCGAGGATGCGGCGGTGTTGGAGGCGCTGCGGGCGCTGCTGGAGCGGCACCGCGGCCGTTCCCCGCTGTTCCTCTACGCCGGTGTCCCCGGGCTGGCGGCGCGGCTGCGGTCGCAGGAACCCGGTGGCGGTGTGGCGAGGGACGCGGTGCTGCGGTGGCTTCGCGCCTTCCCGGGGATGCTGCGCCTCCGCCAGGTGGGAACGCTCGGTGAGACGTCGGAGGAGGCGCGATGGATCCGCAGAGCCGCCGCCCGCGCCAACGCCGCGGCCGAGAAACGCCGCGGGGTCTGGAAGGGCTGGGAACCGGCGGAGCGGGAGTGGCGGGAGATCGTGGCGCAGTGCCACTGATTTATTAAAAAAATACAGATATTGATCTATTATCGATATCCAACTGTGACAGACAGAAACTCTCTAACAGTTTAGAGTTAGAAAGTGTATGTTTATTGTGTGTGGGGTCACTCCCAAATCCACACCGCCCCTTCCAGGTGATTACAGAGTCTTTTTATCCATACAAGTATTGAATACACAAAATACAAATACATATTCATCATTTTGGTACATCCCATTCCTCACTTCGTATGCTGATCACTCCAAAAGCCATTCAGCATGTGTGGTTTGTCCCTTGAAATGGGTCAGTGTCCCTTTCATGGGGAGGGGTCCCAAAATGAGGAAGTCAATGAAGTCTTCCTCGTTCAGACCTTTCTACCTTTTCAATGCCAATATGACAAATGAACTCTTGGTAGAACTCCCATTCCTTGTCTTCAGTTGGTTTCAGAACAGAGGAGGCCCACAATTGTCTTATGTTCCTAAAAGCAATTTATCAGTTTATATTCTTCATTATAAACCCAGCTAACTAAACTTTGTGCTGACAAGCAATCAATTATTAGTTACCTACTAACTCCTAACTTCATCAAGGCCTGCTCATTTATTATTCTTATTTTAATTACTCTAGTAAGGCTTATTTTTAACTAAAATCTTAGCTCCTCTAAAATCTCTAAATGCCTTAAAGTTTACGTTTCAATCCCAGTGCTGTGCTGCCCCAGCCCTCCTGGGTGTCACACCCCAGCAAGGTGGGATGTGCAAACCCACCTTTGTTTGCTCTCCTCAGCACAGGTGACAATTCCTGGGGCCAGGATCCTGATTTATTAAAAAAAAATATGGATATTGATCTAGTATCGATATCCAACTGTGATGGACAGAAACTCTCTAACAGTTTAGAGTTAGAAAGTGTGTGTTTATTGTGTGTGGGGTCACTCCCAAATACACACCGCACCTTCCAGGTGATTACAGAGTCTTTTTATCCATACAAGTATTGAATACACAAAATACAAATGCATATTCATCATTTTGGTACATCCCATTCCCCACTTTGTATGCTAATCACTCCAAAAGCCATTCAGCATGTGAGGTTTGTCCCTTGAAATGGGTCAGTGTCCCTTTCATGGGGAGGGCTCCCAAAATGAGGAAGTAAATTAAGTCATTGTGACCTTTCTACCTTTTTAATGCAAATATCACAAATGAACTCTTGGTAGAACTCCCATTCCTTGTCTTCAATTGGTTTCAGAACAGAGGAGGCCACAATTGTCTGATGTTCCTAAAAGCAATTTATCAGTTTGTGTATTCTTCATTATAAACCCAGCTAATTAAACATTGTGCTGACAAGCAATTAATTATTAGTTACCTACTAACTCCTAACTTCATCAAGGCCTACTCATTTATTATTCTGCCACAGCTGGTGCCGCTGATCCGGCTGGGAATGACGGCACGGTGGTACCGGGACGAGGAGCTGGGCCCGCTGCTCTGCGTGCCCACGCTGCCGCTGGGAGCATGGCGGGAGCGCGGATAACCGGGATAACGGGGATTACCGGGATAACCGGGAAAACGGGGATTACCGGGATAACGGGGATTACGTCACAGCGGCGAGTACGGAACGCGCCTGCGCAGAGCGGCGGAGGCGCGGTGGGGCGAAGGAGCTGCGCGCGTGAGGGCGGCCATGACGCTGTACGGAACTGCCATTACGCATGCGCAGAGCGGCCATGATGCTGTACGGAAAATACTACCATAATCTTTGAGGGCGGCCATGACGCTGTACGGAAATCCCAGTGCGCATGCGCTTAGCGGCCATGACACGACACGGGAAAATAAAACTGCGCATGCGCATGGCGGCCATGACACTGTACGGCAAATGGAACCGTGATGTAGGAAGGCGGCCATGATGCTGTACGGAATTTCCAGTGCGCATGCGCGAAGCGGCCATGATAGCGCGCTGCAAATGGAACCGCGCATGCGCACTGCGTGGGGGGACGTTGCTATCTGTTTTTTTAATTTTTCTTTCTTTTTTTTCTCCCTTTGGCTTTTCCCCTCTTCCCTTCTCTGCCTCCCCTTTTCCCTTTCCTTTTCCTCTCCGCTTTTCCCCCTTTTTCTCTTCCCTTTCCTCTGTTTTCCTTTTTCCCTTTCCTCTTCCTCCTTTCCTTTCCCCCCTTCCCCTTTTCCCTTTCCTTTCTCTCACCTTTTCCCTTTTTTCACCCCTTCCCTTTCCTCTCCCCCCTTCCCTTTTTCCTCTTCCCCATTTTCCCCTTTTTTTCCCCAAACGGGGGGAATTGAACGATCTGGGGCCGAATTGAGCCGAACGCTCCCAGCTGGGCCATGGCAGAGCAACTAAATGAATAAAATGGGATTTTATTGCGGTTTTTCATGGATAAAATGTCCAAGATCCGCTCAGGAGCCGCTTTTTTCCCGGTTTTTTCCCATTTTTTCACCTTTTTCCCTGGCTGGCCATTGGGGGTTGCTCAGGGCGGGCCAGGGGAAGGGAGTCCCACCCTCAGCAGCTCCCCCCGCCCTAATAATTAACAACGGAACCCTTAATTAGCGCCTCGTTCATTCCCATTAATTCCCGACCCCTCCCAGCTCCCTCCCGTCCCTCAGAGCCTCCCGCGCCCGCAACTACAACTCCCGTCAGCCCCCGCGCGCCGCAAAGCCCGGAAGCGCCGCTCTGCGCTCGCACGGCACGCTGGGAGTTGTAGTCCCACGGCGGGCCCGCGCGGCAAGCCGCGCTCTCTGATTGGCTGCAAAGCTTCAGGGGCGGGTCCAACGAGGAGCCGCGCGCTGTTTGACCAATGGCGAGTGAGTTTTGATGATTGACGTGGCGCTCAGCCAATGGGAGCGCAGGGCGGGCGGTTCGAAGGCGCGCGGCCGAAGGCGGGAAGCGGCCATGGCGGAGGCGGCGCTGAGGTGAGGGAGCGGCGGCGAGCGGGGAATGAGGGGAAAGGAGGGGAAATGAGGCGCTGCGAGGGGGCTCCGATGCGGCTCTAATGGAGCTCTGAGGGGGCCCTGATTGACCTCCAAGGGGGGTCTGGGGGAGCTCCGAGGGGACTCTCTGAGGGGGCTGCGAGGAGGCTCCAGTGGAGCTCCGAGGGAACTTTGAGGCGGCTCTGGGGGATCTCTGAGGGGCTCTGATGGAGCTCCGAGGGGGCTCTGAGGGGAGCTCTGAGGGGGAGCTCTGAGGGGCTCTGATGGAGCTCCGAGGGGGCTCTGAGGGGGCTCTGGGGGATCTCTGAGGGGGCTGTGAAGAGGCTCCGTAGGAGCTCTGAGGGGCTCTGATGGAGCTCCGAGGGGGCTCTGAGGTGGCTGTGAGGGGGCTCCAGTGGAGCTCCGAGGGGGCTCTGGGGGATCTCTGAGGGGGCTGTGAAGAGGCTCCGTAGGAGCTCTGCTGGAGCTCTGGGGGAGCTCCGAGGGGCTCTGAGGGGAGCTCTTGGGGGTTTCTCTGAGGGGCTCTGATGGAGCTCCGAGGGGGCTCTGGGGGATCTCTGAGGGGGCTGTGAAGAGGCTCCGTAGGAGCTCTGATGGAGCTCCGAGGGGCTCTGAGGAGGAGACTCTGAGGGAGATCAGAGGGGCTCTGATGGAGCTCTGGGGGAGCTGGGGACTCTGAGGAGACTCTGAGGGAACTTTCACGCAGCTCTGACGGAGCTCCGAGGGAGATCTGAGGAGGCTCCGAGAGGACTCTGAGGGGGCTGTGAGGGGGCTCCAGTGGAGCTCCGAGGGGACTCTGAGGTGGCTGTGAGGGGGCTCTGGGGGATCTCTGAGGGGGCTGTGAAGAGGCTCCGTAGGAGCTCTGGGGGAGCTCCGGGGGGCTCTGAGGAGGAGACTGTGAGGGAGATCAGAGGGGCTCTGCTGGAGCTCTGGGGGAGCAGGGAACTCTAAGGAGGCTCTGGGGGAACTTTCACGCAGCTCTGACGGAGCTCCGGGGGAGATCTGAGGAGGCTTCGAGAGAACTCTGAGGGGCTCTAAGGGATCTGTGAGGGAGCTTCGAGACAGACCTGAGAAAGCTCCGAGGGGACTCTGAGGAGTTCCAGGGAGCTCCGAGGGGCCTCCGGGATCTGTGATAGAGCTCCGAGGGAGCTCTGGGGGGGCTCTGGGGAAGCTCTGAGGGGCTCTGAGGAGGAAGCTCTGAGGGGGCTCTGGTGGAGCTCTGAGCGGGCTCTGATGGAGCTCTGGGGGAGCTCTGAGGAGGAAGGTCCGAAGGAGCTCTGAGGAGCCTCTGGGGGAGCTCTGATGGAGCTCCAAAGGGGCTCTGGGGGAGCTCCAAGGGGGCTCTCTGGGGGGCTCCGCGGGAGCTCCTCGGACGCTCTGAGGAGTTTCAAGGAGCTCTGAGGGAGCTCCGGGCGGGGATTTGGGGCTCCGAGGGGGCTTTGTGGAGCTCTGAGGGGGTTGTGAAGGGCCTGTGAGGAGCTCCGAGGGGGCTTTGAGGGATTTCTGTGGGGGCTGTGAGGGAGCTCTAAGTGGTCTCTGATGGAGCTCCGAGGGGGCTCTCCGGAACTCCAAGTTGCTCCGAGGGGGCTCTGACGGAGCTCCGAGGGGACTGAGGAGGCTCTGATGGAGCTCTGAGGGGACTGAGGAGGCTCTGATGGAGCTCCGAGGGGGCTGAGTAGGCTCTGATGGAGCTCCAAGAGGCTCTGATGGAGCTCCGAGCGGGCTGAGGAGGCTCTCTTGGAGCTCCAAGAGGCTCTGATGGAGCTCCGAGGCGCTTCTCAGGAGCTCCGAGGAGCTCCGGGCCGGGATTTGGGATTTTGGGGGATTTGGGGTTTTTTGGGGGGGGGGGGATTTGGGACCCCCCAGATTTCCCAACCCCAAAGATCTGGGGGTGCCCCAAAAAGCCCCAAAAGGGTTTTGGGGTTTTTGGGATTTGAGGATTTGGGATTTTGGGAGATTTGGGGGTTTTGCGTTTGGAGGATTTGAGATTTTTGGGTTTGGGGGATTTGGGGGTTTTGGGAATTTGGGAGATTTTTGGGGGGTTTGGGTTTTGGGGTTTTGGAATATGGGAATTTGGGAATTGGGAGTTTGGGAAATTGGGATGTTGGGAGTTTTGGGGTTTGATATTTGGGATTTGGGGTTTTGGTGTTTGGGGATTTGGGTTTTGGGGTTTTGGGGATTTTTGGAATTTGGGATTTTGGGAAATTTTGGGAAATTTGGGAGATTTTAGGTTTTGGGGGGTTTGGGATTTGAAGTTTTGGGGGTTGGGATTTTGGGGATTTGAGATTTTGGGGGGTTTGGGTGTTCGGGATTTTTGGGGATTTGGGATTTGGGAGTCTGGTGTTTTGGGATTTGGGGTGTTTTGGGATTTTGGGGGTTTGGGGATTTGGGAATTTGGGGTTTTGGGGATTTGGGAATTTGGGGGTTTGGGATTTTGGGGATTTGGGGATTTGGGGTTCGGGTTCCCGGAATTCCGGCCCTGCTCAGCCTCTCCCGGATCCGCAGCAGCTCCGGAACCGCCTCGAAACGGAGCCGGGACCCGCCCGGGTGAGCCTGAAACCCCAAAAATCCCCCCAAAATCCCCCAAAAATCCCCCCAAACCCCAAACATCCCCTAAAAATCCGCTAAATTCCAAAATCCCAAACCCCAGAAATCCCCAAAATCCCCTAAAAATCACCCCCAAATCCCCAAAATCCCAAACCCCCAACCCCCCCCCAAAATCCCCTAAACCTCAAAAAACCCCAAAACCACAAAATCCACCAAAAATCCCCAAATCCCAAACCCCCAAATCCCCAAAAAACCCAAATATCCCCAAAAAATCCCCTAAATTCCAAAATCCCAAACCCCAAAAATCCCCCAGATCCCAAACCTCTAAAATCCCCTAAAAATCCCCCCTAAACCCCCCAAAACCCCCAAAAATCCCCCAAAAATCCCCCCAAACCCTCCCCAAAATCCCCTAAACCTCAAAAAAACCCCAAACCCCAAAATCCCCTAAATCCCCAAAAACCCCAAATATTCCCCAAAAATCCCCTAAATTCCAAAATCCCAAACCCCAGAAATCCCCAAAATCCCCTAAAAATCCCCCCTAAACCCCCCAAATCCCCAAAACCCCCCAAAAATCCCCCAAATCCCAAAAATCCCCCCTTAATCCCCAAAATCCCAAACCCCAAAAATCCCTAAATCCCCCCAAACCCCAAATATTCCCCAAAAATCCCCTAAATTCCAAAATCCCAAACCCCAAAAATCCCCCAGATCCCAAACCCCCAAAATCCCCTAAAAATCCCCCCTAAACCCCCACAAATCCCCAAAACCCCCCCAAAATCCCCCAAAAATCCCCCCAAACCCCAAACATCCCCTAAAAATCCCTAAATTCAAAAATCCCAAACCCCAGAAATCCCCAAAATCCCCTAAAAATCCCCCTAAACCCTCCCAAAGACCCAAAACCCCCCAAAAATTCCCCCAAAACCCCCCTAAAATCCCACCAAAAATCCCTTAAATCCCAAAAATCCCCCAAACCCCAAAATCCTCCAAAAATCCCCCAAAAATCTCTCAAATCCCAAACCCCAAAATCCCCAAAAATCCCAAAATCCCAAACCCCCAAAGTCTCCGAAATCTCAAATCCCCGAAATCCCAAACTCCAAATCCCAGAAAATCCCAAATCCCCGAATTCCAAAACCCCAAAACCTCCAAATTCCAAAATCACAAACCCCAAAAATCTCCCAAAATCCCAAATCTCGAAATCCCAAAAAAACCCCCCCGAATTCCCAAAACCCCAAATCCTAAACCCAAAAATCCCCCAAAACCCCAAATTATCCCCAAAAGCCCAACCACAAAAATCCCAAAAATTCCCTAAAATTCCCATAAAAGCTCAAAATTCCCAAATCCCAAAAATGCCAAAGCCCTGGATTTGGGAATTTTGGGATTTGGGTTTTGGGAATTCCTGGATTTGGGAATTTCTGGATTTGGGAATTTTGGGATTTGGGTTTTGGGAATTCCTGGATTTGGGAATTTCTGGATTTGGGAATTTTGGGGATTTGGGAATTCCTGGATTTGGGAATTCCAGGGTCTGGGAATTTTGTGACTTGGGAATTCCTGAATTTTGGGGATTTGGGAATTCCTGGATTTGGAAATCCTTGGATTCAGGAACTCCTTGGAATCACAAATCCCGGGATTTGGGAATTCCAGGAATTTTGGGATTTGGGAATTCCTGAATTTTGGAATTCCAGGGATTTGGGAATTTAGGGATTTGGGAATTCCCGACCCTCCCCCCTCCCTCATTCCCATTTTTTTTTCAGCTCCCGCTGGGAATTCCGGACCCCCCCGCCCAAACGGCTCCGAGCAGCTCCAGAAAATTCCCCAAAAAATTCCCAAAATTCCCAGGAAATCGTGGAGAGAGCGGCGCCGGCCCGGAGGCTGCAGATCCCCGCCGGAAATCCGGGAATTCCGACGGGAAATTCAGGAATTCTGACGGGAAATTTGGGAATTCCAGCCAGAAATTCGGAAATTCCGGAAAGAAATTCAGGAATTCCGACGGGAAATTCAGGAATTCCAACGGAAAATTCGGGACTCCTGGCTGGAAATGCAGGAATGGCATCGGGAAATCCGGGAATTCTCTCGGGAAATCCGGGAATTCCGGCGCGTTCCCAACTTTCCGTGGCTCAGTTTTACGGGAGCCGGAATTACCGGGACCCCCTGGAGCGGAAACGGCTCCGGGAGCTGCTGGGCCACGGAGAGATCCCGGAAAAAACCTGGAATTCCGGGAATTCCGACAGGAAATTTGGGAATTCCAACAGGAAATCCGGGAATTCCAACAGGAAATCCGGGAATTCTGCCAGGAAGGGCAGCTCCAAAGGCAAAGGGAGCAGCGGGAATTCCCGGAATTCCAGGATGGGGAATTCCCAGATTTCTGGAATTGGGAATTCCCACAATTCCAGGATGAAGAATTCCCAGAATTCTGGGATTGGGAATTCCCAGAATTCCAGGCTGGGGAATTCCCAAATTTCCAATGTTGAGAACTCTCGGAATTCCGGGATTGGAGAGAATTCCCGGATTTCTGGGATTGAGAATTCCCAGATTTCCAGTGCTGGAATTGGGAATTCCCAGAATTCCAGGCTGGGGAATTCCCAAATTTCCAATGTTGAGAACTCTCGGAATTCCGGGATTGGAGAGAATTCCCGGATTTCTGGGATTGAGAATTCCCAGATTTCCAGTGCTGGAATTGGGAATTCCCAGAATTCCGGGATCGAGAATTCCCAAAATTCCAGCCTGGGACGTTCGGGGCTGGAGAATTCCCAGATTTGCAACGCCGAAAAATCCCGGAATTCCGGGGCGAAGAATTCCCACATTTCCAGTTTTGGGGATTCCCAGAATTCCCAAATTTCTGGCACTGAGAATTCTGGGATTGAGAATTCCCGGATTTCCGGCACTGGGAATTTGGGGAAATCCCAGATTTCCGCTGCTGAGAATTCCCAGATTTCCGGGAATTCCGGGAATTCCAGGCTGGAGAATTGTCACATTTCCAAGACTGAGAATTCACAGAATTCCGGAATTTCCAGCGCTGAGAATTCCCGGATTTCCGGCACCGGGAATGTTGGGAATTCCCGGATTTCTCAGAATTCCATGATGGAGAATTCACAGATTTCCAATGCTGAGAATTCCCAGAATTCTGAGATTGAGAATTCCCTAATTTCCGACGCTGGGAATTCCCGGATTTCCGGGCTGAGGAATTCCCAGATTTCCGGGAATTCCGGGAATTCCGAGCGCCGGGTGCTGCTGTCGGGGGCGCGGCCGCGGCCTCGGCTGCCCTCGGGCGCCGCCTTCTTCCGGAGCCGCAGGAATTCCCGGAAAAATCCCGGAAAATCCCGGGAAACGCCCCCGGGAGAGGCGGGCAAGGAAAACCGGGAAGGGGAAATTCCCGGGAAAACGGAACCGGAAAAGCGGAACCAGCCCCGGACCCAGGTGAGGCACAGCCCGGAAAATTCCGGGAGTTTTTTGGGAATTTTGGGGGTTTTTCTGGGAATTTTGGGGAATTCTGGGAATTTCCTTGGGATTTTTCTGAGAATTTTCTCAGAATTTCCTTGGGAACTTTTATTTTCTGGGAATTTTGGGGGATTTCCTTGGGATTTCTGGGAATTTCCTTGGGGATTTTGCTGATTTCTGGGATTTTCCATGGAATTGTGGAACATTTCTTGGGATTTCTGGGAATTTCAGCGGATTTTTGGGAATTTCCTTGGGAATTTTTTTTTTTTAATATTTTGGGGGATTTCCATGAAATTTTGGGGAATTTCAGGGAAATTCCTGGAAATTTCTGGGATTTTTTTGGGATTCTTGGAAATTTCCTTGGAATTTTGGGGGATTTTGGGGAATTCTGGGAATTTTTGGGGAATTAGGGGGATTTCTGGGAATTTTTCAGGAATTTGCTTGGGAATTTTGAGGGATTTCCTTGAGAGTTTTTGGGAATTTCTGGGGATTTTCTGAGAATTTTGAGGAATTTCTTTGGGATTCTTTTGGGATTTTCTGGGATTTTGGGGATTTCTTGGAATTCCCAGAAATTTTGGGGAATTTCAGGAATTTCTTTGGGATTTCAGGGAATTTTGAGCAATTCCCAGGAATTTCAGGGAAAACTCCAGGAAATTCCTGGGAGTTTCTGGGGATTTCTAGGAATTTTGGGGGATCTCCTTGAGAGTTTTTTGGGAATTCTGGATGGAATTTGGGGGGATTTTGGGGAATTTCCTTGGGAATTTTGGGGAATTTTCTGGGAATTCTGGAGGATTTTGGGGAATTCCTATGGGAATTTTTGGGAATTCATATGGGAATTTTGGGAATTTTTCCTTTTCCCTCCCCGAATTCCATAAATCCCCTCCAGATCCCGGAATTCCAGGTGGGATCTGGGATTTTCCTGCATTTCCACATCCCAGAATTCCCAAAATTCCCAATTTTTTTCCCCAGGACTCCCCTGGAGCTGTCGCAGATGCCCAAAATTCCCAGAATTCCCAGAAATCCCCGGCCCCGCCGCAGGACTCAGGTGAGATGGGAAACCCCGGAAATTCCGGGAATTTCCTGGAATTTTCCCAGGTTTCCTTCATTTTTTCCCTTGTTTTTTCCCAATTTTTCCAGGTTTTTCCTGGATTTTCCCAGATTTGCTTGATTTTTCCATGTTTTTCCCAGATTTCCTGGGTTTTCCAGGATTTTTCCTGAATTTTCCTGATTTTTCCTGGCATTTCCCCAGGTTTTCCTCCATTTTTCCAGGATTTTCCTGGATTTTTCCAGTTTTCTTTTTCCCGTTTTTTTTTCCAGAATTTTCCTGGATTTTCCCAAGGTTTGTTTTTTTTTTTCCCTGACTTTTTTCCCATTTCCCCCCATTTTTCCCAGATTTCCTGGGTTTTCCCAATTTTTCCAGGTTTTTCCACAGATTTTCCCCGGTTTCCCTTGGGATTTTCCCAATTTTTCCCAATTTCCCCAGGTTTTTCCCATTTTTCCCAATTTTTCCAGGATTTTTCCGAATTTTCCCAGGATTTACCCATTTTTCCCACTTTTCCCTTTTTTCCAGGCTCTCGGTGTCCGGCCGGGCTGTTCCCGATTTTCCTGCCCAGCAAGAGAAGGTCAGACCCCGCTCCTGCTTTTCCCAAATTTTCCCAACTTTTCCCACTTCCTTCCCATTTTCCCCCTTTACTCCAAATTTTTCCCCATATTCCCAATTTTCCCCTTTTTTTCCCAACTTTTCTCCTCTTTTCCCATCTTTTCCAATTTTTCCCTGATTTCCCCCATTTTCCCTTAATTTTTCCCACCTTTTCCCCAATTTTCCCATTTTTTCCCTGTTTTTCCCCATTTTCCCCAAATTTTCCCCAATTTTTCCCATTTTTCCACCACATTTTCCTCTTTTTTTTCCTATTTCCACCATTTTTCCCAATTTTTCCTTATTCCCCCTATTTTTTCCCCAATTTTCCCTGATTTTCCCCACTTTTTCCCATTTCCCTTTGATTTTCCACGTTTTCCCCCAGTTTTCTGCATTTTTCCCATTTTTCCCTATTTTTCCTGACTTTTCCCAATTTTCCCAAATTTTTCGCTAATTTCTCCCAGTTTTCCCAATTTCCCCTCATTTCCCCCCTTTATTCCCAATCTTTTCCCGATTTTTCCCCATTTCCCCCGATTTTCCCCCTTTCTTCCCAAGTTTTCCCCTTTTTTCCCATCTTTTCCAATTTTTCCCTGATTTTCCCCATTTTCCCTTGATTTTTCCCACCTTTTCCCCAATTTTCCTGTTTTTTCCTGTTTTTCCACATTTTTTCCCCAATTTTTTCCATTTCCCCCCCACATTTTCCCAATTTTTTATTTTCTTCCCATTTTCCCCATTTCACCCGATTTTCCCAACTTTTCCCCACATTTTCCCCTTTTTTTCCAATTTTCACCATTTATTCCAAATTTTTCCTTATTTCCCCCCATTTTCCCCAATTTTCCCTGTTTTTCCCTCTGATTTTCACCATGTCCCACTTTTTCCCATTTCCCTTTGATTTTCCACGTTTTCCCCCAGTTTTCTGCATTTTTCCCACTTTTCCCAATTTTCCCCAATTTTTTGCTAATTTCCCCCAATTTTCCCAATTTCCCCTCATTTCCCTCCTTTATTCCCAATCTTTTCCCAATTTTTTCCCCATTTTCCTGATTTTCCCTCTTTTTTCCCAACTTTTCCCCTCTTTTCCCATCTTTTCCAATTTTTCCCCATTTTGCCCCAATTTTTCCCCAATTTCCCCCCCCACATTTTCCCAATTTTTCCGTCTTTACCCATTTTCCCCAGTTTTCCCCATTTTTTCCCCACATTTCCCCCTTTTTCCCAATTTTTCCCTAATTTCCCCCAATTTTCCCTGATTTTCCCTCTGAATTTTCACCATTTCCCACTTTTCCCCATTTCCCTTTGATTTTTAACATTTTCCCCACATTTTCCCCACTTTCCCCCAATTTTTCGCTAATTTCCCCCAATTTTCCCAATTTCCCCTCATTTCCCCCCTTTATTTCAATTATTTTTCCCAATTTTTCCCTGATTTCCTCATTTTTCCTACTCATTTTCCCTGATTTTCTCCATTTTTCTCTCAATTTTCTCAGGTTTTTATTCCCACTGTCCTCTGATTTTTCCCATTTTTTCCCCATTTTTTCCCATTTTCCCATTTCTCCCTGATTTTTTCCCCATTTTTTCCCATTTTCCCCTGATTTTTCCCCATTTTCCAGGCCCCTGGAGCCGCTGCCGCCGCCCTCGGACCCCTCTGGAAAATTCTCCAGGAAATCCCGGGAATGCGCCGGGGAGCAGCTGATCATCGTGAGCCCGGAATTCCCGAAATTCCCTGGGAAAATTTGGGAATGTGGGAACCTTCCCTGGGAATTTGGGAATTCCAGAATTCCCTGGGAATTTGGGAATTACGGAACTTTTCCTGGGAAAATTTGAGAATTCCAGAATTCCAGAACTTTCCTGGGCATTTGGGGAATCTGGGAATTCCCCGGGAGGGGAATTTGGGAATTCTGAATCTTTCCTGGGGAATTTGGAAATTCCGGAACTTTCCATGGGAATTGGGGAACCCGGGAATGCCCCAGGAAAGGAATTTGGGAATTCCAAGATTCCGGAACTTTCCTGGGGAACTGGGGAATTCCGTAACCTTCCATGGGAATTTGGGAATTCTTGACCCTTCCGTGGGAGGGGAAATCTGGGAATTCCCTGGGATGGGAATTTGGGAATTCTGGGAATTCCGGAACCTTCAATGGGAATTTGGGAATTCCTGAAGCTTCCATGGGATGGGAATCCGGGAAATTTCCCCTGGGAATTTGGGAATTCAGGACATCTGGGAATTCCAGAACTTTCTGTGGGAATTTTGGAATTCCGGGAATTCTGGAACCTTCCCTGGGATGGGGTTCCTCATTTTTCCCAATTATTTTCCCTGATTTTCCCCTGATTTCCTCATTTTTCCCATTTTTTCCCTGATTTCCCTGAATTTTTTCCCGATTTTCCCGATTTTTCCCATTTTTCCATTTTTCCCTGATTTTTCCCAGTATTCTTCCCATTTTGCTCTGATTTCCTCATTTTTCCCAATTATTTTCCCAGTTTTTTCCCTGATTTTCCCGGGATTTACTTCTGCTCCTTCCCCTTCCCGTTATTCCTGGGGTTCATTCCTGGAATTCTCATCTCACATTCCCGGTTATCCCGGAATTCTCAGAATTATCAGATTTTATTCCTGTTTTTCCTGCAGGATCATGCAGCCATCCCTCATTCCCAGTGTTCATTCCCGGAATTCCCAGATTTTATTCCCAGTGTTCGTTCCCACTAATTCTCACTGTTCATTCCCGCAATTCCCAGATTTTAATCGCGGTTATCCCGGTCAAATTCCCGGTTATCCCGGAATTCCCAGATTTTATTCGCAGTTATCCGGGTTAAATTCCCAGATCCCATTCCCGCTGTTCATTCCTGGAATTCCCAGGTCCCATTCCCGTTTTCCCGCAGGACGTGGGGCAGCGGGGTCTGTTCATTCCCGGAATTCCCGGATTTTATTCCCAGATTTTATTCCCGTTTTCCCGGCAGGACGCGGGGCAGCGGGGAGGGGGCTGTTCATTCCCAGAATTCCCAGACTTTATTCCCGTTTTTCCGCAGGACGCGGGGCAGCGGGGGCTGTTCATTCCCGGATTTAATTCCCGGATTTCATTCCCGTTTTTTCCCGGCAGGACGCGGGGCAGCGGGGGCTGTTCATTCCCGGAATTCCCGGATTTTATTCCCGGATTTTATTCCCGTTTTCCCGGCAGGACGCGGGGCAGCGGGGGCTGGGCCCGCGGCAGTGCGGATCCTGCGGGATGCTCTTCGCTCCCGGAATTCCCGAGGATCGGCTCCAGCACCTCCGGCACCACCGGCGGCTCCGGCAGGCGCTGACACACACCGTGAGGAAAACCGGGAATAACAACGGGAATGGCGCGGGAATAACGCGGGAATTACAGCAGGAATTCTGGGAATAACGCGGGAATTCTGGGAATTACAGCAGGGGAATTCTGGGGCAATGGGAACGGGGGAATGGGAGGAAATTCCGGGAATGGGAATGGGAGGGAATTATGGGAATGGGAATGGGAACAAGAGGGAATTCCAGGAATGGCAATTGGGGAATGAGAGGGAATTCCGGGAATGGGAACAGGAGGAAATTCCAGGAATGGGAATGAGTGAATTCCGGGAATTCTGCGGGAATGGGAATGAGAACGGGAGGGAATTCCGGGAATGGGAATGGGGGAATGAGAGGGAATTTCGGGAATGGGAATCAGAGGGAATTCTGGGATGGGAATGGTGGGAATGACGCGTGAGTTCTGGGAATAACACAGAAATTCTGGGAATAACATGGGAATTCTGAGAGTTCTGGGAATTGCAGCAGGGGAATTCTGGGAATAACAGAAATTCTGGGAATAACATGGGAGTTCTGGGAATAACACAGCAGTTCTGGGAGTTCTGGAAATTGCAGCAGGGGAATTCAGGGAATAACGGGAATTCTGGGAATAACATGAGAGTTCTGGGAATTCCGGGGAGAAAATGGCACTGGGAATGTGGGAATGGGGAATGGGAGGGAATTCCGGGAATGGGAATGGGAACGAGAGGGAATTCTGGGAATGGGGGAATGAGAGAGAATTCCAGGAATGGCAATTGGGGAATGAGAGGGAATTCCAGGAATGGGAACGGGAGGGAATTCCGGGAATGGGAATGGGAACGGGAGGGAATTCCGGGAATTGTGGGGGAATGGGAATCAGAATGGCAGGGAATTCTGGGAATGGGAATGAGGAAATTCCAGGAATGGGAATGAGAGGGAATTCCAGGAACGGGAATGGGAACAGGAGGGAATTCCAGGAATGGGAATGGGGGAATGAGAGGGAATTTCGAGAATGGGAATCAGAGGGGATTATGGGATGGGAATGGTGGGAATGATGCGGGAGGTCTGGGAATAACACAGAAATTCTGGGGATAACATGGGAATTCTGGGAATAACACGGCAGTTCTGGGAGTTCTGGGAATTCTGTGGAGAAAATGGCACTGGGAATGTGGGAATGGGGAATGGGAGGGAATTCTGGGAATGGGAAATCCAGGAATTCTGGGAATTCCAGGGGAATGGGAGAGAATTCTGGGAACAGGAATTCTGGGAACGGGAATTCTGGGCATAAGAATGGGGGGAATTCTGAGAATTCCAGGGAAATGGGAATGTGGGAACGGGAGGGAATTGCAGGAATTCTGGGGGAATGGGAATGAGAACGGGAGGGAATTCTGGGAACGGGAACGGGGGAATGAGAGGGAATTTCAGGAATGGGAATGAGAGGAAATTCTGGGATGGGAATGGGAATGGGAATGAGAGGGAATTCCAGGAATTCTGGGGGAATAGGAATGAGAACGGGAGGGAATTTTGGCAATGGGAACATGGGAATGGGAGGGAATTCCGGGAACGGGAACGGGGGAATGAGAGGGAATTCCGGGAATGGGACCGGGAATGGGAGGGAATTCTGGGAATGGGAATGGGGGAATGGGAGGTAATTCCGGGAATGGGAATGAGAAGGAATTCCGGGAATGGGAACGGGAGGGAATTGCGGGAAGGGCGCGGGCGCTGATGGATCCCGGCTCCGGCAGGGCTGGAAGCAGGAGCGCGTGGTGTCGGAATTCTGGGATGGGAAAATCCTCCTGATCCTGCCCGACGATCCCAAATTCGCCCTCAGGAAGGTACCGAATTCCCAAATTCCGGCAGGATCTGATCCCAAATCCCAGCGGGGCCCGATCCCAAATTCCAAATCCCACCCCAATCCCAAATCCCAATGGGATCTGATCCCAAATCCAATCCCAAATCCCAGCGGGGCCTGATCTCAAATCCCAAATTCTGGGAATTCCCCCCCCATTTTTCCAGGAATTCCCATCCCCTTTCCCAATAATTCCCACCCCATTTCCCACTGCATTTTCCCAGGAATTCCCACCACCTTTCCCAGGAATTCCCACCCCAATTTTCAGGAATTCCCACCCCATTTTCCCAGGAATTCCCACCCCATTTTTCAGGAATTCCCACTCCATTTTCCCGGGAATTCCCACCCCTTTTCCCGGGAATTCTCACCCCATTTTCCTGGGAATTCCCACTCCATTTCACACCCCATTTTCCCAGGAATTCCTGCCCCATTTCCCACCCCATTTTCCGAGGAATTCCCTCCCTGTTTTCCCAGAATTTCCATCCTCTTTTTCCTGGTATTCCAATCCCAGGAATTCCCACCCCATTTTCCCAGGAATTCCCACCAGCTTTCCCAAGAATTCCCACCCCCTTTTCCCGGGAATTCCCACCCCATTTTTCCGTGGAATTCCCACCCCATTTTTTCCCTGGGAATTCCCACCCCATTTCCCAGGAATTCCCACCATTTTCCCGGGAATTCCCGCCCCAATTCCCACCCCATTTCCCAGGAATCCCCCCCCATTTTTCCCGTGAATTCCCACCCCATTTTTCCCGGGAATTCCCCCAATTTCCCGGAATTCCCCCGTTCCCGCAGGCCGCGGAGGTGCTGTCGGTGGTGGATGCGGAGTTGGGGTTCCCGGAGCATTCCCGCATTCCCGGGCCGCATTCCCGGGTTTCCGTCTACCTGTTCCTCAGCCCCGCGGGACGCGTGCTCGGCTGCCTGGCGGCACACCCCATCCGGCAGGTGAGATCGATCCGCCCATCGGTTATTGATCGGTTATTGATCGATTATTGATCGATTGATTGGGGATTGATCCATCCATTGACTGATTGGGGATTGACTCGTTGGGGATTGACTCATTGGGGATTGATTGATTGAATGGGGATTGATCCATCCATTGACTGACTGGGGATTGACTGATTGGGGATCAATTGATTGATTGGGGATTGGTCGATCCATTGACTGATTGGGGATTGACTCATTGGGGATTGGTTGATGGATTGGGGATTGATGGATTGATGGATTGATTGGGGATTGATCGATCCATTGACTGATTGGGGATTGACTCATTGGGGACTGACTCATTGGGGATTGATTGATGGATTGGCGATTGATTGATTGAAGGATTGATTTGGGATTGATTGTTCCATTGACTCATTGGGGATTGACTGATTGGGGATTAATTGATTGATTGGGGATTGATCGATTGATTGATTGGGGATTGATCGATCCATTGACTGATTGGGGATTGACTCATTGGGGACTGATTGATGGATTGGGGATTGATCGTTCCATTGACTGATTGGGGATTGACTGAATGGGGATTGGTTGATGGATTGGGGATTGATGGATTGATGGATTGGGGATTGATTGTTCCATTGACTGATTGGGGATTGATTCATTGGGGATTGATTCATTGGGGATTGATTGATGGATTAGCGATTGATTGATTGATGGATTGATTGGGGATTGATCGTTCCATTGACTGATTGGGGATTGACTCATTGGGGATTGATTCATTGGGGATTGGTTGATGAATTGGCGATTGATGGATTGGGCACTGATTGACTGGGAATTGATTGGTTGGAGATTGAGCAGGGGTTGATTGATTGATTGAGGATTGACTGATTGGGGATTGATCAGGGATCAATTCATTCCCAATTCCCAGTTCCCAGTTCCCATTCCCATCCTCAGTCCCAATTCCCAATTCTAGTTCCAAATCCCCCATTCCCAGTTCCCAATTCCCAATCCCCATTCCCGCTTTCCTTGTTCCCATCTCTATTCCCAGTCCCAGTTCACTTCCAAATTCCCAATTCCCATTCCCGGTTTCCATCCTCATTCCCATTCCCAGTCCCCATTCCCACTTTCCCATTCCTATCCCATTTCCCCATTCCCAATTCCCCATTCCCAGTTCACTTCCAAATTCCCAGTTCTCATTCTCATCCCCATTCCCAGTTCCCATTCCCAGTTCCCATTCCCAGTTTTCCATCCCCAATTCCCATTCCCAATTCCCACTCCCACTTTCCATCCCAATTCCCATTCCCAGTTCCCAGTTCCCAATTCCCACTTTCCCATTCCCATTCCCAATTTCCACTCCCAGTTCCGCATTCCCATTCCCAGTTCCCATTCCCAATTCCCCATTCCCACTTCCCATTCCCTGTCCCAATCCCCATTCCCACTTTAACACCCCAATTCCCAGTTCCCATCCCCATTCCCATTTCCCATTCCTCGTTCCCATTCCCAGTTTTCCATCCCCAATTCCCATCCCAATTCCTACTCCCACTTTCCATCCCAATTCCCATTCCCATTCCCAGTTCCCCATTCCCATTCCCAATTCCCACTTTCCCATTCCCAGTCCCAATTCCCCATTCCCAGTTCCCATTCCCAGTTCCCATATTCCCATTGCCAGTTCCCATTCCCAATTCCCACTCCCAGTTCCGCATTCCCATTCCCAATTCCCTGTTCCCAATTCCCCGTTCCCAATTCCCAGTTCCCATTCCCAGTTCCCCATTCCCATTCCCAGTTTTCCATCCCCAATTCCCATCCCAATTCCCACTCCCACTTTCCATCCCAATTCCCATTCCCATTCCCAGTTCCCAATTCCCACTTTCCCATTCCCATTCCCAATTTCCACTCCCAGTTCTGCATTTGCATTCCCAGTTCCCCATTCCCAATTCCCCATTCCCAGTTCCCATTCCCAGTTCCCATTCCCATTCCCAGTTTTCCATCCCCAATTCCCAATTCCCACTCCCACTTTGCATCCCAGTTCCCCATTCCCACTTCCCATCCCATTCCCACTTCCCATTCCCAGTTCCCATTCCCATATTCCCATTCCCAGTTCCCCATTCCCAGTTCCCAATTCCCAGTTCCCATTCTCAGTTCCTATTCCCATTTCCCATTCCCACATTCCCAATTCCCATTCCCAATTCCCAGTCCCAATTCCCATTCCCAGTTCCCATTCCCAGTTCCCAATTCCCACTTTCCCATTCCCATTCCCAATTTCTACTCCCAGTTCCCCATTCCCAGATTTCCATCCCCAACTCCCATCCCAATTCCCACTCCCACTTTTCCATTCCCACTTTCCCATTCCCAGTTCCCAATTCCCATTCCCATTCCCATTTCCCGTTCCAATCCCCATTCCCACTTTCCCACCCCCAATTCCCATTCCCACCCCAATTCCCATTCCCACATTCCCGCTCTCCCCATTCCCACTCTCCGCCCTCATTCCCTCAGGCGTACCGGCTGCTGCCGGAGCCGGACCCCCGGGACAATTCCCAGGACAATTCCCAGGATAATTCCCGGGATAATTCCCGGGATTCCCTGCGGGCGTGGCGCTGCTCGGTGCAGCCGGAGCCGGCCGCGTGCGGGATCAGCCGGATCTGGGTGCTCCGGGCCCAGCGGCGCCGCGGCATCGCCCGACGGATGCTGGAGGCGCTCAGGTGGGAATTCCGGGAATAAACATCGGGAATTGGGATTGGGAACGGGAACCGGCATCGGCCAATGGTGCTGGAGGCACTCAGGGGGGAATTCCGGGAATAAACCTCGGGAATTGGGATTGGGAATGGGAACCGGCATCGCCCGCCGCATGCTGGAGGCGCTCAGGTGGGAATTCCAGGAATAAACATCGGGAATAAACCTCGGGAATTGGGGTTGGGAATGGGAACCGGCATCGGCCAATGGTGCTGGAGGCGCTCGGGTGGGAATTGCGGGAATAAACATCGGGAATTGGGATTGGGATTGGGAATGGGAACCGGCATCAGCCAATGGTGCTGGAGGGGCTCAGGTGGGAATTCCGGGAATAAACATCGGGAATAACATTGGGAATGGGAGCCGGCATCGGCCAACGGGTGCTGGAGGGGCTCAGGTGGGAATTCTGGAATAAACATCGGGAATAACGGGATTGGGAATGGGAACTGGCATCGGCCAATGGATGCTGGAGGTGCTCAGGTGGGAATTCCGGGAATAAACCTCGGGAATTGGGATTGGGAACGGGAACCGGCATCGGCCAAGGGATGCTGGAGGTGCTCAGGTGGGAATTCCGGGAATAAAAATCAGGAATTGGGAATGGGAATAACGGTATTGGGATTGGGAATGGGAACAGGAATCATCCAATGGTGCTGGAGGCGCTCAGGTGGGAATTCCGGGAATAAACATTGGGAATAAACCTCGGGAATTGGGATTGGGAACGGGAACCGGCATCGGCCAATGGTGCTGGAGGGGCTCAGGTGGGAATTCCGGGAATAAACCTCGGGAATTGGGATTGGGAATGGGAACCGGCATCGGCCAATGGTGCTGGAGGCGCTCAGGTGGGAATTCCGGGAAAAAACCTCGGGAATTGGGATTGGGAATGGGAACTGGCATCATCCAATGGTGCTGGAGGGGCTCGGGTGGGAATTCCGGGAATAAACCTCGGGAATTGGGATTGGGATTGGGATTGGGAACCGGCACTGCCAGTTTTTCCCCGGTGTTTTTCCTGCCCTTTTTCCCTTTTCCCCCATGTTTTTCCTGCTGTTTTCCCATTGGTTTTCCTGCTGTTTTTCCCGCTGTTTACCCCATTTTTCCCACTGTTTTTCCTGTTGTTTTCCCCATTTTTCCCACTGTTTTCCCTGGTATTTTTCCCACTGTTTTCCCCATTTTTCCCATTGTTTCCCACTGTTTTTCCATTGTTTTTCCTGTTTTTCACACTGTTTTCCCCATTGCTTTTCCTGCTGTTTTTCATTTCCCTGCTGTTTTCCCTGGTATTTTTCCCACTGTGTTTCCTGCTGTTTTCCCATTCTTTTCCCCATTTTTCCCGCTATTTTCCCTGGTATTTTCCCCGCTGTTTTCCCCATTTTTCCCATTGTTCCCCACTGATTTTCCCACTGTTTCTCCCACTGATTTTCCCACTGTTTTTCCCATTGTTTCGCACTGTTTTTCCCACTCTTTTCCTCATTTTTTCCCGCTGTTTTCCCCATTGTTTTCCCCATTTTTTCCATTGTTTTCCCTGCTGTTTTCCCTATTTTTCCCATGTTTCCCACTGTTTTTCCATTGTTTTCCCATTGTTTCCCGCTGTTTTCCCGTGTATTTTCCCCGCTGTTTTTCCCATTGTTTCCCACCGGTTTTCCCATTGTTTTTTCTGCTCTTTTCCCTGCTCTTTTCCCCATTTTTCCCATCGGTTCCCTGCTGTTTTTCCTGCTGTTTTCCCGCTCTTTTCCCTATTTTTCCTGCTGTTTTCCCTGGTATTTTTCCCGCTGTTTTTCCCATTGTTTCCCACTGTTTTTCCCATTGTTTTTCCCACTGTTTTCCCTGGTATTTTCCCTGCTGTTTTCCCACTGGTTTTCCCATTGTTTCCCATTGTTTTTTCTATTGTTTTCCCCATTTTTCCCATTGTTTTTCCCACTGATTTTCCCACTGTTTTTCCCATTGTTTCCCACCGTTTTTTCCACTCTTTTCCCCATTTTCCCCCCCTGTTTTCCCCGCTGTTTTTCCCATTGTTTCCCATTGTTTCCCACTGTTTCCCACTGTTTCCCCCACTGTTTTCCCTGGTATTTTCCCCGCTGTTTTCCCATTGTTTCCCATTGTTTCCCACTATTTTTCCCTGCTATTTTCCCCACTGTTTTCCCTGGTATTTTCCCCGCTGTTTTTCCCTATTTTTCCCATTGTTTCCCACTGTTTTTCCCATTGTTTCCCACTGGTTTTCCCGCTGTTTTCCCTGGTATTTTCCCTGCTATTTTTCCCATTGTTTCCCACTGTTTTTCCCATTGTTTCCCACTGTTTTTCCCGCTGTTTTCCCTGGTATTTTCCCCGCTGTATTCCCCATTTTTCCCATTGTTTCCCACTGTTTTTCCTGCTGTTTCTCCCACTGATTTTCCCACTGTTTTTCCCATTGTTTCCCACCGTTTTTCCCACTCTTTCCCCCATTTTTCCCCTCTGTTTTCCCCACTGTTTTCCCCTATTTTTCCCATTGTTTTCCACTGTTTTTCCCACTGTTTCCCCATTGTTTTCCCTGGTATTTCCCCTGCTGTTTTCCCCATTTTTCCCACTGTTTTTCCCATTGTTTCCCAGTGTTTTTTCCGTTGTTTTTCCCCTTTTTTGCACTGTTTTCCCCATTGTTTTTCCTGCTATTTTTCCTGTTTCCCCGCTATTTCCCCATTGTTTCCCCGCTGTTTACTCCCCTGTTTTCCCCGCTGTTTCCCACTATTTCCCCGCTGTTTTCCCTGCTATTTCCCCGCTGTTTTCCCATTGTTTTCCCACTGTTTTTCCCATTGTTTCCCGCTGTTTCCCGCTGTCCATTTCCCCACCTTTTCCCCCGGTGCTGTGTTTCCAGGCGCACGTTCGTGTTCGGGGCGGTGCTGAGCTTTGGGGATTTGGCCTTTTCCGACCCCACGGCCGACGGCCGCGCCTTCGCCGCGCGCTGCTGCGCCCGCCCCGACTTCCTCGTCTGCCGCCCCGCCGCCGCCACAACGGGATCCGAACCGGGATCTGCTCCGGGATCCGTGCTGGGAACACCGGGATCCGCTCCAGGATCTTCCATGGGATCATTGGGATCTGCTCCGGGATCCGCCCCGGGATCTGCGCTGGGATCTGCGCTGGGATCGTCGGGATCTGCACCAGGATCCACTCGGGGATCCGCTTCGGGAACATCGGGATCTGCACCAGGATCTGCTCTGGGAACATTGGGATCTGCTCCAGGATCCGCACCTGGATCCGCACCGGGATCTGCTCCAGGATCAGCTCCAGAAACACCAGGATCTGCTCCAGGATCTGCTCCGGGATCTGCCATGGGATCATCGGGATCTGCTCCGGGATCCACACCGGGATCTGCTCTGGGATCTGCACCAGGATCTGCGCTGGGAACATCGGGATCTGCTCCGGGATCCGCTCCGGGAACATCGGGATCTGCTCCGGGATCCGCGCTGGGATCATCGGGATCCGCTCCGGGATCTGCTCCGGGATCCGCCCCGGGATCTGCACTGGGATCTGCGCTGGGATCGTCGGGATCTGCACCAGGATCCGCGATGGGAACATCAGGATCCGCACCAGGATCTGCTCCAGAAACACCAGGATCTGCTCCGGGATCCACACCGGGATCTGCTCTGGGATCATCAGGATCTGCCCCGGGATCCGCTCTGGGATCTGCCACTGGATCATCAGGATCCACTCCAGGATCCACTTCAGAAACACCAGGGCCTGCTCTGGGATCTGCTCTGGGATCATCGGGATCCGCTCCGGGATCAACTCTGGGATCTGCTCCAGAAACACTGGGATCTGCTCCGGGATCTGCACCAGGATCCGCCATGGGATCATCGGGATCTGCTCTAGGATCTGCTCCGGGAACATTGGAATCCACACCAGGATCCTCCACGGGATCATCGGGATCCGCACCGGGAGCTGCAACGGGCGCCGCGACGAGATCATCAGGATCCGCACCAGGATCCGCTCTGGGATCTGCTCCAGGAACATCAGAATCTGCTCCGGGATCTCCTCCAGGAACATCGGAATCCGCACCAGGATCCACACCAGGATCCCCTCCGGGATCCACACCAGGATCCCCTCTGGGATCATCAGGATCTGCTCTGGGATCTGCTCTGGGATCCACATTGGGACCTGCTCTGGGATCAGCAGGATCCATTCCGGGATCCACCCCGGGATCTGCTCCGGGATCCACATCAGGATCACCGGGATTGACCCCAGGATCCACTCTGGGATGGGCACTGGGATCAGTGGGATCAGTGGGACCGGGATCACCGGGATCTGCTCCAGGATCCGCTCTGGGATCACCGGGATCGGCCCCACCGGAATCAGCGCCCGGAGCAGCGGGATCAGCTGTGGGGTCGGGATCAGCGTGATCGGGATCGGGATCACCTCACCAGGATCCTTGGGGATCATTGGGATCATCGGGATCGGGGTCCTTTGGACCCAGCCGGAATTCCCGAGGGGCCGGAAAAGCCGGGATGGATCCCGGAATCCTCCTCAGATCCCGAGGGAATCCTGCCATGGATCCCTTCCCTCGGGAATTCCTCATTCCCACGGGAATCCTGCCCTGGATCCCAACCAAATCCCTCATTTCCTTGGGAATCCCTGGATCCCTTCCCATCCCTCTGGAATTCCTCATTCCTGTCGGAATCCTTCCCCAAATCCCTCATTCCCTTGGGAATCTTTCCCTTCCCTCCCACGGGAATTCTGCCCTGGATCCCTTCCCAACCCTTCATTCCCTTCGGAATCTTTCCCTTGGGAATTCCTCATTCCCTTCCTTTTTTTGGGAATCTTTCCCTTCCCTCCCTTCCTGTCCATCCGGAATCCCTCATTCCCTTGGGAATTCTCCTTCCCTTGGGAATTCTCTGCCAGGAAATCCTGGAATTCCATGAGAAATCCTGGAATTCCACAAGAAATCCTGGAATTCCACTGGGAAATCCTGGAATTCTTCTAGAAATCCTGGAATTTAGTTGGAAATCCTGGAATTCCATGTGGAAATCCTGGAATTCCACGGGAAACCCTGGGATTCCTCCAAAAAATCCCGGAATTCTGCCCAGGAAATCCTAGAATTCCATGTGGAAATCCTGGAATTTCATTGGAAATCCTGGAATTCCACTGGAAATCCTGAAATTCTGCCAGGAAATCCTGGAATTCCGCTGGAAATCCTGGAATTCCACCAGGAAATCCTGGAATTCTGCCCAGGAAATCCTGGAATTCCGCTGGGATCCCCCGTAATTCCCGGCTTTTCCCGGTTGTTTTTTTTTTTTGGGGATTTGGGTTCGTTGGGGTCGGGGCTGCGTTCCTGGGAATTCCCTTTTCCCGTTCCCTGGGAATTCCGGGCGGTTGTGGGAACATCCCAAGGTTTTACTGGGATATCCCAGAAATTCCTGTCGATATTCCAGAGTTTTGTGACGCTGTTCCGAGGTTTTATGAAAAAATTCCAAGATTTTCTGAAGATATTCCATAAATTTCTGTCAATATTCCAAGATTTTTCTGAAGATATTCCATAAATTCCTGTCAATAATCCGCGTTTTTACCGTGATATTCCATAAATTTGTTGCTATTCCAAGGTTTTTCCAAGGATATTCCATAAATTTCTGTCGCTATTCCAAGTTTTTATGGGAATATTTTGGGGATTTCTGGGATATTCCAAGGTTTTTGTGAAGCTGTTCCATCAATTTCTGTCGATATTCCAAGGTTTTATGGGGAAATTCCATAAATTTTGTCGCCATCCCGAAGGTTTTTGCGATGCTGTTCCAAGGTTTTATGGAAATATTCCCAGGTTTTGTGAAGATATTCCATAAATTTCTGACAATATTCCAAGGTTTTTCGTTATTTCTGGGTTTTGGGGAATCATCCCGGGGGTTTTCCAAGGTTTTATGGGAATATTTTGGGGTTTTGGGGGATATTCCAAGGTTTTATGGGGATATTCAAAATTTTTGGGGACATATTCCAAGGTTTTGAGAATATTCCAAGGTGTTATGGGAATATTTTTGGTTTTTGGGGATATTCCAAGGTTTTGTGGGAATATTTTGGATTTTTTGGGATATTCCAAAATTTTATGGGAATATTTTGGGTTTTTTGGGATATTCCAAGGTTTTAAGGGAATATTTCGAGGGGTTTTGGGATATTCCAAGGTTTTATGGGAATATTTCGGGGTTTTTTGGGATATTCTGAGGTTTTAAGGGAATATTTTGGGTTTTATGGGAATATTTTGGGGATTTTTGGGATATTCTGAGGTTTTAAGGGAATATTTTGGGGTTTTTGGGATATTCCAAGGTTTTTTGGGGATATTCCAATTTTTTGGGATATTCTAAGGTTTTGATAATATTCCAAGGTTTTATTGGAATATTTCAGGGATTTTTGGGATATTCCAAGGTTTTAAGGGAACATTTCGGGGTTTTTTGGGATATTCCAAGGTTTTATGGGAATGTTTAGGGGTTTTGGGGATATTCCAGGGTTTTAAGGAAGTATTTCAGTTTTTTTGGAAACATTCCAAGGTTTTATGGGGATATTCCAATTTTTTGGGACATATTCCAAGGTTTTGAGAATATTCCAAGGTGTTAAGGGAATATTTTTGTTTTTTGGGGATATTCCAAGGTTTTGTGGGAATATTTTGGATTTTTTGGGATATTCCAAAATTTTATGGGAATATTTTGGGTTTTTTGGGATATTCCAAGGTTTTAAGGGAATATTTCGGGGGGGTTTGGGATATTCCAAGGTTTTATGGGAATGTTTTGGGTTTTGGGGGGTATTCCAAGGTTTTTTGGGGATATTCCAATTTTTTTTTGGACATATTCCAAGGTTTTAAGGGAATATTTGTGGTTTTATGGGAATATTTTGGGGGGTTTTGGGATATTCTGAGGTTTTAAGGGATTATTTTGGGTTTTTTGGGATATTCCAAGGTTTTATGGGAATATTCCAAGGTGTTATGGGAATATTTCAGGGTTTTTTGGGATATTCCAAGATTTTATGGGAATATTTTGGGTTTTATGGGATATTCCAAGATTTTATGGGAATATTTTAGGGATTTTTGGGATATTCCAAACTTCTATGGGAATATTTCGGGTTTTATGGGATATTCCAAGGTTTTATGGGAATATTTTGGGTTCTTTGGGATATTCCAAGGTTTTATGGGAATATTTTGGGGTTTTTTGGGACATTCCAAGGTTTTGAGAATATTCCGAGGTTTTATGGAAGTATTCCAATTTTTTGGGGAATATTCCAAGGTTTTAAGGGAATATTTTGGGTTTTTTGGGATATTCCAAGGTTTTATGGGAATATTTTGGGGTTTTTTTTGATATTCCAAGGTTTTATGGGAATATTTTTGTTTCTTTGGGATATTCCACACTTTTATGGGAAGATTTCGGGGTTTTTTGGGGATATTCCAAGGTTTTATGGGAATATTCTGGGTTTTTTTGGGATTTTCCTCCCTCAGAGCAGCCGAATCCCGTCCCAGCTCCCGCCCCTCTGGAAAAGCCAAATCCCAAGGAAAATTCCGAGCCCGGAGAGAGGAACAAATAAATCCATTTATTGGGAACGTTCCGGAGGAAAAACTCGGGAAAATCCAACGGGAAAACTCAGGAAATCCAGCCGAAAAAAAGGGAAAACGCAGGAAAAAAAATTGGGAAAATCCAAACCCAAATTTGAGAAATCCAACCCTAAAAACTTGGGAAAATCCAACTCAAAAAAAAGGAAAAATCCAGGAAAAAAAACTGGAAAAATCTAAAACCCAAATTTTAGAAATCCAACCTTAAAAACTTGGGAAAAATCCAGGAAAAAACTTGGGGAAAATCCAAAATCCAGAGGGAAAAATCCAACTGCAGAAGGAAGGAAAATCCAGGTGAAAAAAAAGAGGGAAAATCTGACTTAAAAGAGGGAAAATCCAGCCCAAAAAAAGAGGGAAAATCCGGGAAAAAAATTGGGAAAATCCAAATCCCAGAGGGAAAATCCTGCCTGGAAAAGAGGGAAAATCCAACTAAAAAATGAGAGAAAATTTGACCTAAAAGTGGGAAATTCCAGCCCCAAAAAGAGGCAAAATCCGACCCTAAAAACCAGGAAAAAAACTTGGGAAAATTCAACTTCAAAGGGAGAATCCGTCCCAAAAAAACAGGGAAAAATCCAACAAAAAAACGGGAAAATCCAAACCCGAAAAAGAGGGAAAATGAGGGAAATCCAATCCTAAAAACCTGGGAAAATTCAGCCTGGAAAAGAGGGAAAATCCAATGGGAAAACTCGGGAAATTCCAGCCCAAAAAAACAGGGAAAATCCAACTGGAAAATTTGGGAAAATCTGACCTGAAAAAGGGAAAATCCAGGAAAAAACCTGGGAAAATCCGAACCCCAGCGGGAAAATTGAATCCTAAAACCTGGATGCCGGGCTCTGGAATTCCGGGAATTCCGGTTCCAGAATCCTGGGAATTGTGGCTCCGGAATCCTGGGAATTCCACCTCTGGAATCCTGGGAATTCTGGCTCCGTAATACTGGGAATTCCAGCTCTGGAATCCTGGGAATTCCCAGTCTCTCCAGGCTCTGGAATTCCAGGAATAGACTCTGGAATATTGGGAATTCTGGGCTCTGGAATCCCGGGAATTCCAGCTTCGTAATCCCCAGGATTATGGCTCTGTAATCCCAGGAATTCCGGCTCCAGAATCCCAGGAATTCCAGCTCTGGAACTCTAGAAATTCCAGCTCCATAATCCTGGGAATTCTGGGCTCTGAAATCCCAGGAATTCCAGCTCCGGGATCTCAGGAATTCTGGGCTCTGGAGTCCCGGGAATTCCATCTCCGTTACCCCAGGTGGTCGGGGCTGTGTAATCCCGGGAATTCCGGCTCTGTAATCCCAGGAATTCTGGCTCTGGAATCTTGGGAATTCTGGGCTGTGGAATCCTGGGAATTCTGGTTCCGTAATCCCAGGAATTCCGGCTCTGGAATTCTGGGGATTCTGGCTCTGGAATCCCGGGAATTCCATCTTCATTACCCCAGGCGGTTGGGGCCGTGTAACCCTGGGAATTCCGGCTCTGGAATTTCAGGAACTCTGGGCTCTGGAATCCCCAGGGATTCCAGTTTTGTAATCTCCAGGATTCCAGCTCCATAATCCTGGGAATTCTGGGGTCTGGAATCGCAGGATCTCAGGGCTCTGGAATCCCAGGAATTCCAGCTCCATTACCCCAGGTGGTCAGGGCTCTGGAATTCTGGACTCTGGAATCTCAGGAATTCTGGCTTTGGAATCCTGGGAATTCTGGGCTCTGCAATCTCAGGAACTCTGGGCTTTGGAATCCTGGTAATTCCAGCTCCATAATCCCAGGAATTCTGGGCTCTGGAATCCCAGGAACTCTGGGCTCTGGAATCCCGGGAATTCCAGATTCCGGAATCCTGGGAATTCCATCTCCATTACCCCAGGTTGTCGGGGCCATGTAACCCTGGGAATCCCGGCTCCGTAATTCCAGGAATTCTGGCTGTGGAATCCCGGGAATTCCATCTCCGTTAGCCCAGGCGGTCGGGGCTGTGTAACCCCGGGAATTCCGGCTCCGTAGCCGCTGTGCCGGGCTCTCCGGGCTGGTTTTTCCCAGGATCGGGACGCTCCCGGCGGCTCTCCGGGCTGGTTTTCCCGGGAATGCCGTCACTGGGATGCTCCCGGCGGCTCTCCAGGGCGCGGACGATGGCGGCGGCGGGATCGGGACATTCCCGGCGGCTCTCCAGGGCGCGGACGATGGCTGCGGCGGGCGGGCGCTGCCGGGGCGCGGCGGCGGTGCAGGCGCAGAACAGCTCCAGAACCGGCGCCTGCGCCGGCACCAGAACCGCCCGCGGCAGCGCCGGCCGAGAGCCCAGCGCCGCCCGGAACGCCGCCTCGTCCCAGGAATCATCGTCCGAGGACACGGAATTGTCCCCTTGGGAATTCTCTATCTGGGAATCGTCCCCTTGGGAATCTTCCAAACAGGAATCGTCCCCTTGGGAATCAGCCAACTGGGAATCTTCCAAATGGGAATCTTCCAAATGGGAATCATCCAACGTGGAATCGGCCAACTGGGAATCTTCCAAATGGGAATCGACCAACTGGGAATCCTTTGACATGGGATCATTCCTTTGGGAATCTTCCAGCCGGGAATCGGCCAACCGGGAATCAGCCAACCGGGAATCTTCCAACTGGGAATCCTTCAATACAGAATCGGCCAACTGGGAATCTTCCAGCCGGGAATCCTTCGACACAGAATCGGTCAACCGGGAATCCTTCAACATGGAATTGGCCAACCGGGAATCCTTCGACACGGGATCGTCCCCTTGGGAATCTTCCAGCCGGGAATCGACCAACTGGGAATCCCTTGACACGGAATCGGCCAACCGGGAATCCTCCAGCCGGGAATTTTTCGACATGGAATTGGCCAACTGGAAATCCTTTGACACGGAATCGGCCAACCGGGAATTCTCCAGCCAGGAATCGACCAACCGGGAATCCTTCGACACGGAATTGGCCAATTGGGAATCTTCCAGCTGGAAATCTTTCAACACGGAATTGGCCAACCGGGAATCCTTCAACACGGGATCATCCCCTTGGGAATCTTCCAGCCAGAAATTTTTCAACACGGAATCGGCCAACCGGGAATCTTCCATCCGGGAATCCTCCCCCAGCCGGGAATCCCGATCCTCTGGAAGGGCAGAGAGAGCGGGAGTGGCCATGGGAGAGGATCCCGGGAATGCCGGCCCCGATCCCGGCCCGGCGTGCCCCGATGTTCCCTGGGATCCGCTGGGAATTCCAGACAGAAATGCCAAGATCCCAAAATCCCAACATTCCAAGATCCCAAAATCCCAAATCCCCAAAATCCCCAAATCCAAAGGTTCCAAGATTCCAAAATCCCAAGCTCCCAAAGTCACAATATCCCAAGATCCCAAATCCCCAAAATCCCCAATTTCCAAGTTCTCTAAGATCCCAAATTCCCAAACTTCCAAGAACCCAACATCCCAAGATCCCAAATCTGAAGATTCCAAGATCCCAAATCCCCAAAATCCCAAAACCCCAAATCCAAAGATTCCAAGATTCCAAAATCCCAAGATCCCAAATCCCCAAAATCCCCAAATTCCAAGGTCTCTAAGATCCCAAATTCCCAAGTTTCTAAGATCCCAAATTCCCAAGTTTCTAAGATCCCAATGTCCCAATATCCCAAATTCCCAAAATCCCAAGATCCCAAAATCCCCAAATCCCAAGATCCCGACCCTCTGGAATGGTGGGAGGGTGCGGACACTGGAAGAGGATCCCGGGAATGCCGGTCCCGATCCCGGCCCGGTGCTTCCCGATGTTCCCTGGGATCCGCTGGGAATTCCAGCCCAGCCCCTCCCCACTCTCCCAGCCAGGAATTCCTTCCCAAGATCCCAAAATCCCAAATTCCCCAAATCCAAAGATTCCAAGATTCCAAAATCCCAAGATTCTAAAGTCCCAAGATCCCAAATCCCCAAAATCCAAGTTCTCTAAGATCCCAAATTCCCAAGTTTCCAAGATCCCAAAGTCCCAATATCCCAAGATCCCAAATCCCCAAAATCCCCAAATTCCAAGTTTTCTAAGATCCCAAATTTCCAAGCTTCCAAGATCCCAAGTTCCCAAAATCCCGAATACCAAGATCCCAAAGTCCCAAATCTGAAGATTCCAACATCCCAAAATCCCCAAATTCCCAAATTTCCAAGATCCCAACAGCCCAAGATCCCGACCCTCTGGAATGGCGGCCGGGAATGCCGGCCCCGATCCCGGCCCGGTGCTTCCCGATGTTCCCAGGGTGATCCCGACCTTTCCTGGGACATTCCCAGGGATTCTCTGGGAATTCCAGCCCAGGCAGGAAATCCAAACCCACCCTTGGACATTCCCGGGGATTTTCTGGGAATTCCAGCCAGGCTGGAAAATCCAAATCCATAATTGGACATTCCCAGAGATTCTCTGGGAATTCCAGCCTGGCTGGGAAATCCAAACCCACCCTTGGACATTCCCAGAGATTCTTTGGGAATTCCAGCCCAGACAGGAAATCCAAACCCACCCTTGGACATTCCCGGGGAATCTTTGGGAATTCCAGCCCGGTTGGGAAATCCAAACCCACCCTTGGACATTCCCAGGGAATCTTTGGGAATTCCAGCCCGGCCAGGAAATCCAAACCCACCCTTGGACATTCCCAGAGATTCTTTGGGAATTCCAGCCCGGCCGGGAAATCCAAACCCACCCTTGGACATTCCCAGGGAATTTTTGGGAATTCCATCCCGGTTGGGAATTCCTCCCACCCACCCAACCCCCATTTCCCACTCCCATCCCTCCATCCCTTTTCCCAAATCCCGGAGCCCCTTTCCCGGTGGATTTCCCGCCGGATCCCGTCCCGGGGGGGTTCCCGGCTGATTCCCGGTGGGAATTCCCAGAATTCCCGGAATTCCGGACCTGGGGGCGGGGGCAGGTGGGGCACGGCCAGCGCCAGCATCTCCCAGAGCGTCAGGCCGAGCGCGAAGACGTCGGAGCGGTCGGAGACGATCCCGCCCGGCTCCAGCGCCTCCGGAGGCAGCCACGGCTCCGAGCCCACGTAGCGCGCACACGGATCCGACACTGCGCCGGGAATCGGGAAAATGGGAATTGGGAATGGGAATGGGAAACGGGAACCGAGACTGCGCCGGGAATCGGGAAAATGGGAATTGGGAATGGGAATGGGGATGGGGATGGGAATGGGGATGGGAAACGGGAATGGGAATGGGAATTGGAATGGGGAATGGGAACAGGAATGGGAATGGGAACCGAGATTGCGCCGGGAATCGGGAATGGGAATGGGAATGGGAATGGGAACGGGAATTGGGAATGGGAATTGGGAATGGGAGTGGGAATGGGGGATGGGGATGGGAATGGGAATTGGGGATGGGAACGGGAAATGGGGATGGGGATGGGGATGGGAATGGGAATGGGAGTGGGAATTGGGAATGGGGACCGAGACTGCGCCGGGAATCGGGAAAATGGGAATTGGGAAATGGGAAACAGGAATAGGGATGGGAATGGGAATAGGGGCCAAGACTGCGCCAGGAATCGGGAATCCCACCCCAACGGGAATGGGATAGGACCCATGGGAATGGGATGGGGACCCATGGGAATGGGATGGGGACCCATGGGAATGGGAATGGGATCCATGGGAATGAGAAAGGGATCCATGGGAATGGGATGGGGACCCATGGGAATGGGAATGGGACCCATGGGAACGGGAACAGGATCCATGGGAATGGGACAGGACCCATGGGAACGGGAACAGGATCCATGGGATGCCCCCCCCATCCATTCCCGGAATTCCCGGCGTTCCGGGCCGCACCGGTCAGGTTCTCGTCCAGGCGCAGGGAGACGCCGACGTCGCAGATCTTGACGGTCTCGAAGGCGCCGCGGACAACGACGTTGGGAGACTTGATGTCCCCGTGCAGCAGCCGCTGCTCCGTGTGCAGGTACTGACCCGGAATGCGGGAACGAGCACCGGGAATGACGGGAATGATGGAACGCCGGGAACGGGAGCCGGGAGCAATGGGAACGCCGGAAACGAGAGCCGGGAATGCAGGAACGCCAGGAGCCGGAAACGACGGGAGTCAGAGCCGGGAGCACCGGGAACGAGAGATGGGAATGCTGGGAATGAGATCTGGGAACGTTGAGAATGAGAGCCAGGAATGCCAGGAATGAGAGATGGGAATGCCGGGAATGAGAGCCGGGAATGCCAGGAACACTGGGAACGAGAGCCGGGAATGACGGAACGAGCACTGGGAACAACGGGAACGCCGGGAGTCAGAGCTGGGAGCAACGGGAATGAGAGCCGGGAGCACCGGGAATGAGAGATGGGAATGCCGGGAATGGGAGCTGGGAACGTTGGGAATGAGAGCCAGGAATGCTGGGAACGAGAGATGGGAACGACGGAACGAGCACCGGGAATGCGGGAACGCCAGGAGCCGGAGCCGGGAACGATGGGAGTCAGAGCCAGGAACACCGGGAACGAGAGATGGGAATGCTGGGAATGAGATCTGGGAACGTTGAGAATGAGAGCCAGGAATGCCGGGAATGAGAGATGGGAATGACGGAACGAGCACCGGGAATGCCGGGAACACTGGGAACAAGAGCCGGGAACACCGCAACGAGCACTGGGAACAACGGGAACGCCAGGAGTCAGAGCTGGGAGCAACGGGAACAAGCGCCGGGAACACCAGGAAAAAGAAATGGGAATGCTGGGAATGAGAGCTGGGAACGTTGGGAATGAACCCCAGGAATGCCAAGAACAAGAGATGGGAATAAGAGCTGGGAATGCTGGGAATGAACACTGGGAATGAGGGCCAGGTATGCCAGGAATGAGAGCCAGGAACACCGGGAATGAACATCGGGAATGAGAGCCAGGAACAACGGAACGAGTGCCAGGAACACCCGGAATGAGAGCCGGGAATGTTGGGAATGAACATCGGGAATGAGAGCCAGGAACACCAGGAACAAGACGGGAATGTTTTTCCCAGAATCCCATGTTTTTCCCCTAAATCCCTTTTTTTTTCCCAGAATTGTGTTTTTTCCCTGGAATCCCGTGGTTTTTCCCAGAATCTTGTGTTTTTTCCCCAAATCCCATCTTTTTCCCAGAATTCCAAGTTTTTTCTCAGAATCCCGTGTTTTTTCCCAGAATTTAATGTTTTTTTCCCAGAATCCCATGTTTTTTTCCGATAATCCCATGTTTTTCCCCAGAATCCCGTCGTTTTTTCCCCAGAATCCTGCTTTTTTTCCTGGAATCTCATGTTTTTTCTCAAAATCCCGTGTTTTTTCCCCAGAATCCCACATTTATTTCCCAGAATCCCGTGTTTTCCCCAGAATCCGTTTTTTCTTCCCAGAATCCCATGTTTTTTTCCCCATAATTCTGTTTTTTTCCAAAATCCCATGTTTTTTCCCTGGAATCCTGTGTTTTTCCCCAAAATCCCATTTTTTTCCCCATAATCCCATGTTTTCCCCCCATAATTCCATGTTTTTCCCCGGAATTCCGTGTTTTCCCAAGAATTCCGTGTTTTTTCCCCATAATCCCGTGTTTCCCCCATAATCCCGTGTTTTCCCCCGGAATTCCGTGTTTCCGTACCTGCAGGCCCCGGGCCACGCAGAGCACCACGCGCAGGATGGTTTTTCCCCAGAATTCCATATTTTTCCCTGGAATCCCATGTTTTTTTCCCCAGAATCCTGTGTTCTCCCCCAGAATCCCGTGTTTTTCCCAGAACTCAGTGGTTTTTTTACCCATAATCCCATGGTTTTTCCCCGGAATCCCGTGTTTTTCCCCAGAATCCCACGTTTATTTCCCAGAATCCCGTGTTTTCCCCAGAATCCGGTTTTTCTTCCAAAAATCCCATGGCTTTTTCCCCATAATTCCATTTTTTTTCCCAAAATCCCATGTTTTTTCCCTGGAATCCCGTGTTTTTCCCCAGAATTCCATGTTTTCCCCAGAATCCCGTGTTTTCCCCGCAGAACCCCAGGTTTCCCCCGGAATTCCGCGTTTCCGTACCTGCAGACCCCGGGCCACGCAGAGCACCACCCGCAGGATGGTTTTTCCCCAGAATCCCGTGTTTTTCCCCAATAATCCCGTGTTTTCCCCCAGAATTCCATGTTTTTCCCTGGAATGCCGTGTTTATTTCCCAGAATCCCATGTTTTCCTCAGAATCACGTTTTTTTTCCCCCAGAATCCTGTTTTTTTTCCCGGAATCCCCTGTTTTTTCCCCAAATCCCGTGTTTTTTCCCCAGAATCCCGTGTTCTTTCCCAGAATCCTGTGTTTTTCCCCAGAATCCCATATTTTTCCCCATAATCCTGTGTTTTCCTCCCATAATCCCCCAGAATCCAAGTTTTCTCCCCATAATCCCATGTTTCCCCCTGGAATTTCATGTTTTTGGTACCTGCAGGCCGCGGGCCACGCAGAGCGCCACGCGCAGGATGGTTTTTCCCCAGAATTCCATGTTTTTCCCCCGGAATCCCGTGTTTATTTCCCAGAATCCCGTGTTTTTTTCCCCCAGAATTCCATGTTTTTTCCCAGAATCCCATGTTTATTTCCCAGAATCCCGTGTTTTCCCCAGAATCCGGTTTTTCTTCCCAGAATACCATGATTTTTTCCCCATAATTTTTTTTTTTCCCCCATAATCCCATGTTTTCCCCCAGAATTCCATATTTTCCCCCCAGAATTCCATGTTTCCCCCCATAATCCCGTGTTTTCCCCCGGAATTCCGCGTTTCTGTACCTGCAGGCTGCGGGCCACGCGGAGCGCCACGCGCAGGACAGTTTTTCCCCAGAATTCCATATTTTTGCCCCGGAATCCCATGTTTTTTCCCCGGAATTCCATGTTTTCCCCGGAATTCCTTGTTTTCCGTACCTGCAGACCCCGGGCCACACAGAGCGCCACGCGCAGGATGGTTTTTCCCCCCAGAATTCCATATTTTCCCCCCATAATCCCATATTTTCCCCCAGAATTCCATGTTTTCCGTACCTGCAGGCCGCGGGCCACGCAGAGCGCCACGCGCAGGACGGTCGGGGCCGGGAAGGCTCCGAGGCCGCGCTCCCGGCGCTCCTCGATCCGATCCTGCAGGGATCGCTCCCCCCCGAATTCCATGGCCAGGCACAGGCTCCCGTCCGGAGCCGCCGCCAGCGCCCGGTACCCTGCGCCGGGATACACCGGAAAACCGGAATGGGAACGCTCGGAGCGCTGGGAATGGGAGTGCTGGGAGCCGTGGGAATGGGATCTGTGGAATCCTTGGGAATGGGAGCCTTGGGATCCTTGGGAATGGGAGCTGTGGGAGCCTTGGGAATGGGAGCCCTGGGAGCAGTGGGAATGGGATCCATGGGAATGGGAGCCGTGGGATCCTTGGGAATGGGAGCCATGGGATCCTTGGGAATGGGAATGCTGGGAGCCTTGGGAATGGGATCCTTGGGAATGGGATCCTTGGGAATGGGAGCCATGGGAATGGGATCCATGGGAGCCATGGGAATGGGATCCATGGGATCCATGGGAATAGGAGCGCTGGGATCCTTGGGAACGGGAGCCTTGGGAATGGGAGCCCTGGGAACCGTGGGAATGGGATCCATGGGAATGGGAGCCGTGGCAACCATGGGAATGGGAGCCATAGGAGCCTTGGGAATGGGAGCCATGGGATCCTTGGGAGCCTTGGGAATGGGAGCAGAAGAATGGGAGCGCTGGGAGCCTTGGGAATGGGATCTGTGGGATCCATGGGAATGGGAGCCCTGGGAATGGGAGCCCTGGGAGCCTTGGGAATGGGATCCATGGGAATGGGATCCTTGGGGATGGGATCCTTGGGGATGGGAGCCATGGGAATGGGATCCATGGGAAATGGAGCCTTGGGATCCTTGGGAATGGGATCCTTGGGAATGGGAGCCTTGGGAGCCCTGGGAATGGGAGCCCTGGGAGCCATGGGATCCTTGGGAATGGGATCCATGGGAATGGGATCCCTGGGAGCCGTGGGAATGGGAGCCTTGGGAATGGGATCCATGGGACCCGTGGGAATGGGAGCAATGGGATCCATGGGAATGGGAGCCATGGGATCATTGGGAATGGGAGCCTTGGGAGCCTTGGGAATGGGATCTGTGGGATCCTTGGGAATGGGAGCGCTGGGAATGGGATCCATGGGAATGGGAGCACTGGGAGCACTGGGAATGGGAGCCATGGGATCCTTGGGAATGGGAGCACTGGGATCCTTGGGAATGGGAGCCCTGGGAATGGGATCCTTGGGAATGGGATCCTTGGGAATGAGAGCCATGGGATCCATGGGAATGGGATCCCTTTCCCAACTGATTCATCCCCATTCCCATGGATCCACCCCCATTCCCACGGATCCAACCCCATTCCAAACTGATCCATCCCCATTCCCACAGATCCGGCCCCATTCCCACGGATCCATCCCCATTCCCACAGATCCGGCCCCATTCCCACGGATCCAGCCCCATTCCCACGGATCCAGCCCCATTCCCATGGATCCAAAGCCCCATTCCCACTGATCCATCCCCATTCCCACTGATCCATCCCCATTGATCCATCCCCATTCCCACTGATCCAGCCCCATTCCCACGGATCCAGCCCCATTCCCAATGGATCCATCCCCATTCCCAGGGATCCATCCCCATTCCCAATGGATCCATCTCCATTCCCAACTGATCCATCCCCATGCCCATGGATCCCATTCCCATTGATGCATCCCCATTCCCACGGATCCGGCCCCATTCCCACGGATCCAGCCCCATTCCCACGGATCCATCCCCATTCCCATGGATCCATTCCCATGGATCCGGCCCCATTCCCAGGGATCCGGCCCCATTCCCGCTGCATTCCCGGCGTTTCCGTACCCACGATGTTGGGGTGCCGGAGGCTCCGCAGGATCCGCGCCTCATCCCGGAGCCGCCGCTGGAAGAGGCTCCGTTGGCTCCGGGAGCAGCCGGAGTTGATTTTCTTCACGGCCCACGGAGAGCGGGAATGGCCCCGCGGAGACCTGCCGGGAACGGGAAATCCGGGAATTCCCATGGATACTATTCCCAGGGATCCCACGGATCCCATTCCCATGGATCCCATTCCCAAGGATCCCATTCCCATGGATCCCATTCCCAGGGATCCCATGGACCCCATTCCCATGGATCCCATGGATCCCATTCCCATAGATCCCATTCCCAGGGATCCCATTCCCATGGATCCCGTTCCCATGGATCCCATTCCCATGGATCCCATTCCCATGGATCCCATGGATCCCATTCCCACAGATCCCATTCCCATGGATCCCATTCCCATGGATCCCATGGATCCCATTCCCATGGATCCCATTCCCAAGGATCCCACAGATCCCATTCCCATGGATCCCATGGATCCCGTTCCCATGGATCCCGTTCCCATGGATCCCATTCCCAAGGATCCCATGGATCCCATTCCCAAGGATCCCATTCCCATGGATCCCATGGATCCCATGGATCCCATTCCCAAGGATCCCATTCCCAAGGCTCCCATGGATCCCATGGATCCCATTCCCATGGATCCCATGGATCCCATTCCCAAGGATCCCATTCCCAAGGATCCCATGGATCGCATTCCCAGGGATCCCATTCCCAATTATCCCATGGATCCTATTCCCAAGGATCCCATTCCCATGGATCCCATTCCCATGGACCCCATTCCCAGGGATCCCATGGATCTCATTCCCAAGGATCCCATGGATCCCATCCCCAAGGATCCCATGGATCCCATTCCCATGGATCCCCTTCCCATGGATCCCATGGATCCCATTCCCATGGATCCCATGGATCCCATTCCCATGGATCCCAAAGATCCCATTCCCATGGATCCCATTCCCAAGGATCCATTTCCCATGGATCCCATGGATCCCATTCCCAAGGAATTCCCGCCACGAGCCCAAAATCCCGGAATTCCAGCCAGGACAGAGTTATCCCAAAATAATGGAGCCCAAAATCCCAGGAATTCCAGCCAGGAAAGCGTGTCCCAAAATTATGGAGCCCAAATCCCGGAATTCCCAGGAATGGAGCCCAAATCCCAGAATTCTACCTGGGAAAGAGTTATCCCAAAATAATGGAGCCCAAAATCCCAGAATTCCCAGGAACGGAGCCCAAATCTCAGGAATTCCAGCTGGGAAAGGTTGTCCCAAAATAATGGAGTCCAAAATCCCTGGAATTCCAGCCAGGACAGGTTTATCCCAAAATAATGGAGCCCAAAATCCCGGAATTCCCAGGAATCGAGCCCAAAATCCCAGAATTCCCCAGAATAGAGCCCAAATCCCGTAATTCCAGCCGGGACAGAGTTATCCCAAAATAATGGAGCCCAAAATCCCAGGAATTCCCAGGAATAGAGCCCAAAACCCCAGAATTCCCAGGAATGGAGCCCAAATCCTGGAATTCCAGCCGGGAAAGGGTTATCCCAAAAGAACAGATCCCAAAACCCGGAATTCCCAGGAATGGAGCCCAAAATCCCAGAATTCCCCAGAACAGAGCCCAAATCCCGGAATTCCAGCCGGGAGAGGGTTATCCCAAAAGAACAGAGCCCAAATCCTGGAATTCTCAGGAATGGAGCCCAAAATCCCAGAATTCCAGCCGGGAGAGGGTTATCCCAAAAGAACAGAGCCCAAAATCCCGGAATTCCCAGGAATGGAGCCCAAATCCCGGAATTCCAGCCGGGACAGAGATATCCCAAAATTATGGAGCCCAAAATCCTGGAATTCCCAGGAACGGAGCCCAAATCCCAGGAATTCCAGCCAGGAAAGGGTTATCCCAAAAGAACAGATCCCAAATCCCAGAATTCCCAAAATAATGGAGGCCAAAATCCCAGAATTCCCCAGAATGGAGCCCAAATCCCAGAATTCCAGCCGGGACAGAGTTATCCCAAAATAACGGAGCCCAAATCTCGGAATTCCCAGGAATGGAGCCCAAAATCCCACAATTCTAGCTGGGAAAGGATGTCCCAACATAATGGATTCCAAAATCCCTGGAATTCCAGCCAGGACAGGTTTATCCCAAAATAACAGATCCCAAATCCCAGAATTCCCAGGAACAGAGCCCAAATCCTGGAATTCCAGCCGGGACAGGGTTATCCCAAAATAATGGAGCCTAAATCCCAGGAATTCCAGTTGGGACAGGGTGTCTGAAAATAACAGATCCCAATTCCCAGAATTCCCAGGAATGGAGCCCAAAATCCTGGAATTCTCAGGAATGGAGCCCAGATCCTTGGAATTCCACCCAGGAAAGGGTTATCCCAAAGTAACGGATCCCAAAATCCCAGAATTCCCAGGAATAGAGTCCAAATCCCTGGAATTCCAGCTGGGAAAGAGTTATCCCAAAATAATGGAGGCCAAAATACCAGAATTCCCAGGAATGGAGTCAAAATCCCTGGAATTCCAGCTAGGACAGGGTTATCCCAAAATAATGGATCCCAAATCCCAGAATTCCCAGGAATGGAGCCCAGAATCCCAGAATTCCAGCCGGGAAAGGGTTATCCCAAATTAACGGAGCCCAAATCCCAGAATTCCAGCCGGGAAAGGGCTATCCCAAAATAACGGATCCCAAATCCCAGAATTCCCAGGAATGGAGCCCAAAATCCCAGAATTCCCCAGAATAGAGCCCAAATCCCGGAATTCCAGCCGGGAAAGGGTTATCCCAAAATAACAGAGCCCAAAATCCCGGAATTCCAGCCGGGACAGGGCTATCCCAAAAGAACAGAGCCCAAATCCCGGAATTCCAGCCGGGACAGGGTTATCCCAAAAGAACAGTCATTCCCGACCTTTCCATCAGGTAGACGCTGACTCCGGTGCCGAATCCCAACTTCCGCATGAAGGGAGAGGCCGGGATGGTGACGGACGCGGGGCCGGGATCTGCGGGGGAAATTCCCGGTGATCCCGCGGGAAATCCCATCGGGAATTCCCGCCGGGACGGGGAAATCCCGGAGCTGCTCCTCCGGGGGAAGTTCCAGTTGGATTTGGGGAACGATTCCCGCCCGGAATTCCCGGCCCCGGCGGCCCCATTCCCACCGGGATTGAAATCCCGGATCCTTGGCGGAATTCCCGGCCCAGAATATCCCAGGATTCCCACGGGATGCTCCGAGCCCGTTCCTGAGGCAGATTTTTTTGGGAAGCTCCTTCCAGCCCCTCCCTGTGTTTTCCCAAATTCCAGCCCCGTTCCCGGGGCGGGAAAATAAATCCCAGAAATCCCATAAAGGCCTGGGGGGGTTTGTTCCCGAAAAAACGGAGATGCCGGAGATCCACCCCAGTTCCTGAGGGGAATTCCGGCGGCACGAGGAGATGGGAACGGGAACGGGGACGGGAAATGGGAATGGGAAATGGGAATTGGGAATGGGAATGGGAAATGGGAACGGGAATTGGGAATGGGGGATGGGAACGGAGATGGGAAATGGGAACGGGAATTGGAAAAGGGGATGGGAAATGGGAACGGGGATGGGGAATGGGAATTGGGGAATGGGGATGGGAAATGGGAACGGGGATGGGAAATGGGAATGGGAATGGGGATGGGAAATGGGAATGGGATAGGAATGGGAATAGGAAATGGGACGGGAAATGGGAACAGGGATGGGAAACGGGGATTGGGAAATGGAACAGGGATGGGAATGGGGGTGGGAATTGGGATGGAAAAGGGAAATGGGAATGGGAAATGGGAACAGGAATTGGGAATGGGGATGGGAAATGGCAATGGGGATGGGAAATGGGAATGGGATAGGAATGGGAATAGGAAATGGGACGGGAAATGGGAAGAAGGATGTGAAATGGGAACAGGGATGGGAATGGGGATGGGGAATGGGAAATGGGAAACAGGAATGGGAAATGGGACAGGAAATGGGAACGGGGATGGGAAATGGGAACAGGAATTGGTAATGGGGAATGGGAAATGGAACAGGGATGGGAACAGAAATGGGAATGGGAAATGGGAACGGGAATGGGAAATGGGAATGTGAACAGGAATTAGGAATGGGGTTGGGAAATGGGAACGGGAAATGGGAACAGGGATGTAATGGGGATGGGAACTGGGATGGAAATGGGATATTGGAACAAGAATGGGAAACAGGGATTGGGAAATGGGAATGGGAACTGGGAATGGGGAATAGGGATGGGAATGGGAAATGGGAATGGGACCAGGAATGGGGATGGGAAATAGGAACAGGAATTGGGAATGGGGATGGGAATGGGAAAGCGGATGGGAACAGGGAGAGGAATGGGAAACAGGGATGGGAACGGGAGTGGGAAATGGGAATGGGAACAGGAATTGGGAATGGGGTTGGGAAATGGGAACAGGGATGGGAAATAGGAACAGGAATTGGGAATGGGGATGGGGATGGGAAATGGAGATGGGGAATGGGAATAAGAAACAGGGATGGGGAACAGGGATGGAAAAGGGGAATAGGAACAGGAACTGGAAACTGGATCATCCCCATCCCTTTGGGGTCATCCCCATCCCTTTGGGGTCATCCCCATCCCTTTGGGGTCATCCAGATTCCTTTGGGATCATCCCATTCCTTTTGGAACATCCCAATCCCTCTGTGATCATCCTGATCCCATTGGGAACATCCCGATCCCATTGGGCCCCTCTCAATCCTATTGGGAACATACCAATCCCATCAGGAACATTTTGGGATCAAACATCCTGATCCCCTTGGGATCATTTTGGGATCAAACATCCCAATCCCATTGGGCCCATCCTGATCCCATTGGGAACATCCCGATCCCGGGGGAATTCCCGATCCCGGGGGAATTCCGGCGTTCTCACCGTCTCTGTCCCGGCGGGACGAGGGAGCCGGGGACTGGAAGGTGTCCATGGTCCCAATCCCGATCCCGATGATCCCGATGATCCCGATCCCGATGATCCCGATCCCGATCCCAATCCCAATCCCGGTCCTGATTCCGGTCCCGATGATCCTGATCCCAATCCTGGTCCCAATCCCGGTCCCGATGATCCCAATCTCAGTCCCGATCCCGATGATCCCAATCCTGTGGGGCACCAGGGAAACTGGAGGGACCCCCATGGAACTGGGGGGAGGATTTGGGAATTGGGGGAAATTTTGGGAATTGGGGAGAGTTGGATTTGGGAACTGGGGGAAATTTTGGGAATTGGGGGAAACTTTGGGAATTGGGGGAGCCTGGATTTAGGAACTGGGAAATCCTGGATTTGGGAATTGGGGGAAACTTTGGGAATTAGGGGGAGTTGGATTTGGGAATTGGGGGGCCCCGGATTTGGGAATTGGGGAAATCCAGGATTTGGGAATTAGGGGAAATTTTGGGAAGTGGGGGGAGTTGGATTTGGGAATTGGAGGAGGTACCAGATTTGGGAATTGGGGAATTCCGGATTTGGGAATTGGGGAAATCCAGGATTTGGGAACTGGGGGAAATTTTGGGAACTGGGGGGGGCGGGGGGGGGGGGCAGGATTTGGGAACTGGGAAATCCCGGATTTGGGATTTCTGGGGGCCGAGATTTGGGAACTGGGAAATCCCAGATTTGGAAACTGGGGAGACCCAGATTCCGTAATTGGGGGGTCCCAGATTTGGGAATTTGGGGAAATCCCGGATTTGGGAATTGGGGAAATCCTGGGGTTTGGGAATGGGAGGATCCTGGGATTTGGGAATAGGGGGAATCCCGGGGTTTGGGATCCCGGGGGTCGGGAATGGGGGGATCCTGGGATTTGGCATCCTGGGGGTTGGGAATGGGGGGATCCCGGAATTTGGGAATGGGGGGATCCCGGTATTTGGGAATAAGGAGATCCCGGAATTTGGGAATGGGGGGATCCCGGTATTTGGGAATAAGGAGATCCCGGAATTTGGGAATGGGGGGATCCCGGGGTTTGGGATCCCGGGGTTTGGGAATTGGGGGATCCCGGAATTTGGGATCCCGGGGTTTGGGGATGGGGGGATCCCGGAATTTGGGAATAGGGGGATCCCGGGGTTTGGGGATGGGGGGATCCCGGGGTTTGGGAATGGGGGGATCCCGGAATTTGGGAATAGGGGGATCCCGGGGTTTGCGATCCCGGGGTTTGGGATCCCGGGATTTTGGGGTTCCCAGGATGCGCCCCCGGCCCCACCTCGCTCCGGGGCTCGCTGGTCCCGGGAATTCCGGGATCCTCTTCCAGATGCGAATCCCGGGGAATTCCGGGATCCCGCTGCCGATTCCGGGCTACTTTTCCAGGGAATCCCGGGCTCCTTTTCCCGGTGGGAATTCCCGGGAATTTGGGGTTCCTTTTCCCGCCTTTTCCGGCCGTTTTCGGGCGCCGCGTTCGAATCCCGCGCGCGCGCGCGCCGACCCCGCCCCTTTCCGGGGGCGTGGCCAATCGCCATATATGGTAATGAGGGCGGGATGTGGGCGTGGCCAAAGGCGCTGGAGGTGACGTAATCGTCCCGCTCACCGTGGGGGCGTGGCCAACGCAAAGTGGGCGTGGCCAGAACGGGGGTGGGCGTGGCCTGTGGGGGATTTTGGGGGGATTTGGGCGGATTTTGGGAGGATTTGGGGGATTTTGGGGGGATTTGGGGGATTTTGGGGAATTTTGGGCGGATTTGGGGGATTTTGGGGGATTTTTGGGGGATTTTGGGGGATTTTGGGCGGATTTTGGGAGGATTTTGGGGGATTTTGGGGGGATTTGGGGGATTTGGGGGAATTTTGGGCGGATTTGGGGGATTTTGGGGGGATTTTTGGTGGATTTTGTGCGGATTTTGGGCGGATTTGGGGGATTTTTGGGGGATTTTTGGTGGATTTTGGGGGATTTTGGGCGGATTTTGGGAGGATTTTGGGGGATTTTGGGGGGATTTGGGGGATTTTGGGGAATTTTGGGCGGATTTGGGGGATTTGGGGGAATTTTGGGCGGATTTGGGGGATTTGGGGGGATTTTTGGCGGATTTTGGGAGGATTTTGGGGGATTTTGGGGCGGATTTTGGGGGGATTTCGGGGATTTCGGGGGATTTCGGGGATTTTGGGCGGATTTGGGGCGGATTTTGGGGGATTTTAGGCGGATTTGGGGGGATTTTTGGCGGATTTTGGGGGGATTTGGGGAATTTTGGGGGGATTTTGGGGGATTTTGGGGGATTTTTTGGGGGATTTGGGGGATTTTGGGCGGATTTGGTGCGGATTTTGGGGGATTTTAGGCGGATTTTGGGGGATTTTGGGCTGATTTTGGGGGGATTTGGGGAATTTTGGGGGGATTTGGGGGGATTTTGGGGGGATTTTGGGGATTTGGGGCGCTCCGGGAGGCCCCAAGAAGTTGTCGGGGCGCTGTGGGGTCACTGGAACCCCGTAAAGGCCGGAAACTGCCAAAACCCCCCAAAATCCCCAAAAAAGCCACAAATCCCATAAACTCCAAAAAAACATAAATCCCCAAAACCCCATAAACCCCATAAAAACCCCATAAATCGCCCAAAAAACCCATAAATCCCATAACCTCCATAACAACCCATAAATCACATAAAAACACATAAACCCCTTAAAAACCTCATAAACCCCATAAATCCCTTTAAAACCCCATAAATCCCATAAACCCCTTAAAAACCCATAAATCCCATAAATCCCATAGACCCCATAAATCCCATAAACCCCAAAAACCTTATAAAAACCTCATAAATCCCATTAAAGCACATTAAACCCCGTAAAACCCATAAACCCCAAAAACCCCATAAATCCCATAAACCTTTTAAAAACCTATAAATGACATAAATCCCATAAAGTCCATAAACACCATAAACTCTTTGGGGTGGATTTGGGGTTTCCTTTTGGGGTGGATTTGGGATGGATTTGGGGTTTCTCTTTGGGATGGATTTGGGATGGATTTGAGATGGATTTGGGGTTTCCCTTTGGGGTGGATTTGGGGTTTCCTTTGGGGTCAGTCCGGTTTTGGGGGTCAGTGCCTTTGGGGTGGATTTGGGATGGATTTGGGATGGATTTGGGGTGGATTTGGAGTTTATTTGGGGTTTCCAGTTTGGGGTGGATTTGGGATGGATTTGGGCTGAGTTTGGGGGTTTATTTGGTGTTTCTCTTTCAGGGTCAGTTCCATTTTTTCGGGATCCGTCCAGTTTTTGGGGTCGGTCCCAGTTTTGGGGTCACTCCGGTTTTTGGGGTCAGTCCTGTTTTTTTGGGGTCACTCCGGTTTTTGGGGTCAGTCCGGTTTTTGGGGTTTGTCCTGTTTTTTGCGGTCAGTCCCATATTTTTTTAGGGTCATTCCAGTTTTGGGGGTCAGTCCAGTTTTCAGGGTCAGTCTGGTTTTTGGGGTCAGTCCCGTTTTTGGGGTCAGTCCCATTTTTTCGGAGTCACTCCGTTTTTTGGGGTCAGTCCCATTTTTGGGGTCAGTCCGATTTTTTGGGGTCAGTTCGGTTTTTTCAGGGTCAGTCCAGTTTTTTGGGGTCAGTCCGGTTTTGGGCGTCAGTCTCATTTTTTTGGGGTCAGTCCAGTTTTTGGGGTCAGTCCCGCTTTGAGGGTCAGTCTGGTTTTTGGGGTCATTCCAGTTTCAGGGTCAGTCCGGTTTTTGGGGTCAGTCCAGTTTTTCGGGGTCACTCCGGTGTTTTTGGGGTCAGTCCCAGTTTTGGGGTCAGTCCCGTTTTTGGGGTCTGTCCCGTTTTTTGCGGCAGTCTGGTTTCTTCGGGGTCACTCTGGCGTTTTTGGGGTCAGTCCCATTTTTGGGGTCAGTCCCGTTTTTGGGGTCAGTCCAGTTTTGTTGTGTTCAGTCCAGTTTTTTGGGGTCAGTCCGGTTTTTGGGGTCAGTCTGGTTTCTTCGGGGTCAGTCCAGTTTTTCGGGGTCAGTCCGGTTTTTGGGGTCAGTCTGGTTTCTTCGGGGTCACTCCAGCGTTTTTGGGGTCAGTCCGGTTTTTGGGGTCAGTCCCGTTTTCTAGGGGTCAGTCTGGTTTTTGGGGTCTGTCCCGTTTTTTGCGGTCAGTCCGGTTTCTTCGGGGTCACTCTGGTGTTTTTGGGGTCAGTCCCATTTTTTTGGGGTCAGTCCCATTTTTTCGGGGTCAGCCCGGTTTTTTTGGGGTCGCTGCGGTTTTTGGGGTCAGTCCGGTTTTTGGGGTCAGTTCCATTTTGTCGGGTTCTGTCCAGTGTTTTGGGGTCAGTCTGATTTTCGGGGTCAGTTCGGTTTTTTAAGGGTCAGTCCAGTTTATTGGGGTCAGTCCCGTTTTTCGGGGTCACTCTGGTTTTTGGGGTCAGTCCCGTTTTTGGGGTCTGTCCGGTTTTTGGGGTCAGTCCCATTTTGTCGGGTTCAGTCCGGTTTTTGGGGGTCACTCCGGTTTTCGGGGTCAGTTCGGTTTTTTCAGGGTCAGTCCAGTTTTTGGGGTCAGTCCGGCTTTTTGGGGTCAGTCCCATTTTTTTGGGGTCAGTCCCGTTTTCGGGGTCAGTCCGGTTTTTTGGGGTCAGTCCCATTTTTGGGGTCAGTCCCGTTTTTTCAGGGTCACTCTGGCATTTTTGGGGTCAGTCCCAATTTTTTGGGGTCAGTCCGGTTTTTCGGGGTTAGTTTGGTTTTTTGGGTTCAGTCCCATTTATTCAGGGTCAGTCTGGTTTTTGAGGTCAGTCCCGTTTTTGGGGTCAGTCCCGTTTTTTCGGGGTCACTCCGGTTTTTTGGGTCAGTCCCGTTTTTTTGGGTCAGTCCGGTTTATTGGGGTCAGTCCCGTTTCTTGGGGTCAGTCCCGTTTTTTGGGGGTCAGTCCAGTTTTTGGGGTCAGTCCCATTTATTCGGGATCAGTCTGGTTTTCTCGGGGTCACTCCGGCGTTTCTGGGGTCAGTCCCATTTTTTCAGGGTCAGTCTGGTTTTTTGGGTCAGTCCAGTTTTTGGGGTCGTTCCAGTTTCGGGGTCAGTCCCGTTTTTGGGGTCAGTCCGGTTTTTGGGGTCAGTCCCATTTTGTCAGGGTCACTCCGGTTTTTGGGGTCAGTCCAGTTTTTGGGGTCAGTCTGGTTTTTGGGGTCATTCCAGTTTCGGGGTCAGTCCAGTTTTTGGGGTCCGTCCAGTTTTCGGGGTCACTCCTGGTTTTTGGGGTCAGGTTTTTGGGATAAGTCCCTTTTTTTAGGGGTCAGTCTGGTTTTTGGGGTCAGTCTGGTTTCTTCAGGGTCACTCTGGCGTTTTTGGGGTCAGTCCCAGTTTTGGGGTCAGTCCAGTTTTCGGGGTCAGTCCGGTTTTTGGGGTCACTCCAGCGTTTTTGGGGTCAGTTCCGGTTTTTGGGGTCACTGCGGTTTTTGGGGTCACTCCGGTTTCGGGGTCCCTGTGGTTTTTGGGGTCAGTCCCATTTTCTCGGGGTCAGCCCAGTTTTTTTGGGGTCACTGCGGTTTTTGGGGTCAGTCCAGTTTTCAGGGTCACTCCCAGTTTTTGGGGTCACTCCGGTTTTCGGGGTCACTCCGGTTTTTGGGGTCCCTGTGTTTTTTGGGGTCAGTCCCATTTTTGGCAGCGCACGGCGGCGTCCTCGGCGTGGCCGCAGTTGGTTCGGCCCCATCCCGAGAAGGGGCAGAGCGGCAGCGACGCCTCAGTGCCGGCGCAGGAGACGTCGTCCATCCAGATGGGCCCCGAGCCTGCGGGACACCGCCGGAGTCGGGATCCAACGGGATCCAATACCAATACCATCCCAATCCCGATCCCTTTCGTGACACCATTCCTATCCCAATCCCTTTCCCAACCCAACCCAGATCCCAATCCCAATCCCATCCCAATCCCTTTCCCCATCCCAAACCCAATCCCATCCCGACCCCAATCCCAATCCCATCCCAACCCTATCCCAATCCCTTTTCTGACCCCGTCCCAAACCCAATCCCTTTCCCCATCCCAATCCCAACCCCAGTCCCAAACCCAATCCCAATCACATCCCAACCTCAATCCCAATCCCAATCCCAATCCCAATCCCAATCCCAATCCCAATCCCAACCCAATCCCTTTCCTGACCCAAATCCCAATCCCAGTCCCTTTCAGCATCTCAATCCCAATCCCATCCCGACCCCAATCCCAATCCCATCCCAATCCCAACCCAGTCCCAGTCCCCTTCCTGACCCCAATCCCAATCCCTTTCCTGACCCCAACCCCAATCCCAACCCGAGTCCCAACCACAATCCCAATCCCAGTCCCAAACCCAATCCCCATCCCAATCCCTTTCCCCATCCCAACCCCAACCCCAATCCCAACCCTAACCCCAACCCCAATCTCATCCCTCCCCAAATCCCAGTCCAAATCCCAATCCCAAACACAATCCCAATCTCATCCCAATCCCAATTCCAATCCCAATCCCAATCCCAATGTCAATGTCAATAGCATCCTGTTCCCAATCCCAATCTCCATCCCAATCCCAATCTGAATCCCATCCCAATCCCATCCTAATCCAGATACCGGTCCTGATCCCAATCCTGGAACTAACCCAATCCCATCCCAATCCCGTTCCTGATCCCAATCCCAGTCCCATGCCAATCCCATCCCAATCCCAGTCCAAATCCCATCCCAATCCCAATCCTGACCCTGATTCCGTTCCCAACCCAATCCTAATCTCAACCCGATCCCATCCTGATCCCATCTCAATCCCACTCCCAATCCTGATCCCAATCCAAATCCAATCCCAATCTGAATCCCAATCCCATCCCAACCTCAATCCCATCAGAATCCCAATGCCTTTCCCCATCCCAACCCCAATCCCCATCCCAATCCCAATCCCAATCCCATCCGAATCCCATTCTGACCCCAATCCCAATCCCATCCCAACCCCAATCCTAATCCCAATCCCATCCCAATGAAATGCCATTCTAATACCAATCCCATCCCAATACCAATCCCATTCCAACCTCAATACCATCCCAATCCTAATCCAAATTGCAATCCCAATTCCATCCAAAGACTAATCTCAATCCCAATCCCATCCCGACCCCAATCCCAATCGCAATCCCAATTCCATCCCAATCCTGACCCCAATCCCATCCCAACCCCAACCCCAATGCCAATCCCAACCCCAACCCCAATCCCTTTCCCAATCCCATCCCAACCCCAACCCAACCCCAACCCAACCCCAACCCCAATGCCAATCCCAACCCCAACCCCAATCCCTTTCCCAATCCCATCCCAACCCCAACCCAACCCCAACCCAACCCCAACCCCAATCCCAATCCAACCAATCCCAACCCCTATCCTAATCCCAATCCCATCCCGACCCTAATCCCAATCCCATCCCAAACCCAATCCCACCCCAATCCCTTTCCCAACCCAATCCCATCCCAATCCCAATCCCATCCCAAACCCAATCCCACCCCAATCCCAATCCCAATCCCAACCCCATCCCAACCCCAACCCCTATCCCAACCCCAACCCAAATCCCAATCCCAACCCCATCCCAACCCCAGCCCCAATCCCAACCCCAACCCCAATCCCAATCCCAGTCCCAAACCCAATCCCACCACCATCCGAACCCAATCCCAATCCCTTTCCCCAGTCCCAACCCCAACCCAAATCCCATCCCAATCCCATCCCGACCCCAATCCCAATCCGAACCCAATCCCAAACGCAATCCCAATCCCAACCCAATCCCAATCGCATCCCAATCCCAACCCAATCCCAGTCCCCTTCTTGACCCCAATCCCAATCCCTTTTTTGACCTCAATCCCATCCCAATCCCTTTCCTGACCCCATCCGAACCCCAATCCCAATCCCAACCCCATTCCCAACCCCAATCCCATCCCAATCCCAACCCAATCCCAATCCCTTTCCTGATCCCATTGCAACCCCAATCCCTTTCCCCATCCCAACCCCAACCCCAATCCCAATCCCATCCCAATCCCACCCCAACCCCAACCCCAACCCCAATCCCATTATCATCCCAATCCCTTTCCTGATCCCATTCCAACCCCAATCCCAATCCCATCCCAAACCCCAACCCCAACCCCACCCCGCTCCCGTTCCCGTTCCCGTTCCCGCGTCAGCGTCCCGCACCCTGTCCGAAGCGCGCCATGCGGAAGACGTCGGCGGCGCCGGGGAAGCCGAGGGCGCGGCACGCCACGTCGCCGTCGCGCCCGTCCCAGCCGTCGTCGCACACCGAGCCCCAGCGCCGCGCGTGGAAGATCTCCAGGCGCCCCTCGTGCGGCCCCGAGCCGTTCACCAGCCGCAGCGCGCCCTCCGATGGTACCGACACCGCGCCTGATGGACACGGGGGGACAATCCATGGGGAGAACATCCGTGGGGAGAACATCCATGGGGAGAACATCCATAAGGAGAAAATCCATAATGGGAACATCCATGGGGAGAACATCATTGGGACAGTGGCTGTGGGGAGAACATCCGTGGGGAGAAAGTCCATGGAGATATCAGCCATGGGGAGAACATCCATGGGGAGAACATCCATGGGGAGAACATCCATGGGGAGAACATCCATGGAGATGTCATCCATGGGGAGAACACCCATAAGGAGAACATCAATTGAGATATCAGCCATGGGGAGAACATCCATGGGGAGAACATCCGTGCGGAGAAGATCCGTGGGGAGAAAATCCATGGGGAGAAAATCCATGGAGATATCAGCCATGGGGAGAACATCCATGGGGAGAACACCCGTGGGGAGAACATCCATGGGGATATCAGCCATGGGGAGAACATCCATGGGGAGAAAACCCGTGGGGAGAAAATCCATAATGGGAACATCCATGGGGAGAAATTCCATAAGAACATCCATGGGGAGAACATCCATGGGGAGAACATCCATGGGGAGAACATCCATGGAGATGTCATCCATGGGGAGAACACCCATAAGGAGAACATCAATTGAGATATCAGCCATGGGGAGAACATCCATGGGGAGAACATCCGTGCGGAGAAGATCCGTGGGGAGAAAATCCATGGGGAGAAAATCCATGGAGATATCAGCCATGGGGAGAACATCCGTGGGGAGAACACCCGTGGGGAGAACATCCATGGGGATATCAGCCATGGGGAGAACATCCATGGGGAGAAAACCCATGGGGAGAAAATCCATAATGGGAACATCCATGGGGAGAAATTCCATAAGAACATCCATGGGGAGAACATCCATGGGGAAAGCGGCAGTGGGGTGGAAATCCGTGGGGAGAAAATCCATGGGGAGAACATCCATGGGGAGAACACCCATAAGGAGAACATCCATGGGGAGAACACCCATGGGGAGAACATCCATAAGAACATCCATGGGGAGAACATCCATGGAGATGTCATCCATGGAGATATCAGCCATGGGGAGGACACCCGTGGGGAGAACAGCCATGGGGAGGACATCCGTGGGGAGAAAATCCATAATGGGAACATCCATGGGGAGAAAATCCATAAGAACATCCATGGGGAGAACATCATTGGGACAGTGGCCGTGGGGAGAACATCCGTGGGGAGAAAGTCCATGGGGATATCATCCATGGGGAGAACATCCATGGGGAGAAAATCCGTGGGGAGAACATCCATGGGGAGAACAGCCATGGGGAGAAAATCCATAAGGAGAACATCCATGGAGATGTCATCCATGGGGAGAACAACATGGGAAGAACATCATGGGGACAGCAGCCATGGGGAGAACATCCATGGGGAGAACATCCATGGAGATATCAGCCATGGGGAGAACATCCATGGGGAGAACATCCATGGGGAGAACATCCGTGGGGAGAACATCCATGGGGATATCAGCCATGGGGAGAACATCCATGGGGAGAACATAATGGGGAGAACATCCGTGGGGAGAACATCCATGGGGAGAAAATCCATGGAGATGTCATCCATGGGGATATCAGCCATGGGGAGAACATCCATGGGGACACCGGGGTGGGGAATGTCCCCAAGGAGCAACATCCCAGGAATTCCCTGTGGAATATCCCCAAGCCCTGGAATTCCCTTTGGAATGTCACCAAGGAGGGACATCCCTGGAATTCCATGGGGAATGTCCCCAAGCTGGAATTTCCCAGGAATTCCCTTTGGAATGTCCCCAAGGAGCGACATCCCTGGAATTCCATGGGGAATGTCCCTAAGGAAGGACATCCCTGGAATTCCCTGTGGAATGTCCCCAAGGAAGGACATCCCTGGAATTTCCTTTGGAATGTCCCCAAGGAGAGACGTCCCTGGAATTCCATGGGGAATGTCCCCAAGGAAGGACATCCCTGGAATTCCCTGTGGAATGTCCCCAAGCTGGAATTTCCCAGGAATTCCATTGGAATGTCCCCAAGGAGCGACATCCCCGGGATGCAGAAGGCCTCATGGACACCTCCGGCATTCCCGACCTTTTCCCTCCGCCATTCCCAATCCTTTCCCGTTCCCATTCCCGTTCTCCCTCCCGCCTTCCCCGGCTCCGGGCAGGAGAACCCCGGGATGGTTTTCCAGCTCCCAATTCCCAAAAAATTCCCGCCGGGATCCGGGAACTCACCGGTGCCACCAGCGGCTCCTGGGTCCCCCTTGTCCCCCTTGGGGCCGCGCTCGCCTGCCGGGAAAAGAGACGGAATTGTTGGGAATTCCCATCCCAAAAAACGGGAGATCCCAAAACAACTCCGGGAAGGCGGAGAGAAGATGAAGGAATTCCGGGAGCTCCCGGAATTCCTGAGTGGAGATCCCATCGAGGGCAGCGAAAACCGGGATTTCGGGGCGGAATTCCCGATTTCGGGGCGGAATTCCCGATTTGGGGTCAGGGATGGGCATTCCCAAATTCCTGAGGAAGGATTTGATATCCCGGGAATGAGTCGATATCCTGGGAATGACTCGATATCCCGGGAATGATTCGATATCCCGGGAATGACTCAAAATCCCGGGAATGCCGGTTCCTCCTCCTCCCTCATTCCCGGTTTTCCAGCGGGACTGGAGACTTGGATTTGCTGATCCCGGCTTGGCCAAGCCTGGCCCCAGGAACAACAAACAACACCCCAAAATCCGGGAGGAAGGAAAAGGTGGGATATGAAATGATCCAAGTTCCCAAATCCCTGCCGGGTTTCCATGTTCCCAAATCCCTGCCGGGTTTCCACATTCCCAAATCCCTGCTGGATTTCCATGTTCCCAAATCCCTGCCGGGTTTCCACATTCCCAAATCCCTGCCGGTTTTCCGAGTTCCCAAATCCCTGCCGGGTTTCCTGGTTCCCAAATCCCTGCCGGGTTTCCATGTTCCCAAATCCTTGCGGGGTTTCCGAGTTCCCAAATCCCTGCCGGGTTTCCGAGTTCCCAAATCCCTGAGAGTTTTCCACATTCCCAAATCCCTGCCGGGTTTCCATGTTCCCAAATCCCTATTGGGTTTCCGAGTTCCCAAATCCCTGCCGGGTTTCCATGTTCCCAAATCCCTGCCGGGTTTCCACATTCCCAAATCCCTGCCAGGTTTCCCAGTCCCAAATCCCTGCCGGGTTTCCTCATTCCCAAATCCCTGCCGGGTTTCCATGTTCCCAAATCCCTATTGGGTTTCCGGGTTCCCAAATCCCTGCTGGGTTTCTGAGTTCCCAAATCCCTGCCGGGTTTCCATGTTCCCAAATCCCTGTTGGGTTTCCACATTCCCAAATCCCTGATGGGTTTCTGGGTTCCCAAATCCCTATTGGGTTTCCATGTTCCCAAATCCCTGCCGGGTTTCCACATTCCCAAATCCCTGATGGGTTTCCGGGTTCCCAAATCCCTGTTGGGTTTCCACATTCCCAAATCCCTGCCGGGTTTCCATGTTCCCAAATCCCTGCCGGGTTTCCTGGTTCCCAAATCCCTGCCGGGTTTCCGAGTTCCCAAATCCCTGCCGGGTTTCCATGTTCCCAAATCCCTGCCGGGTTTCCATGTTCCCAAATCCCTGCCGGGTTTCCATGTTCCCAAATCCCTGCCGGGTTTCCATGTTCCCAAATCCCTGCCGGGTTTCCATGTTCCCAAATCCCTGCCGGGTTTCCATGTTCCCAAATCCCTGCCGGGTTTCCATGTTCCCAAATCCCTGCCGGGTTTCCATGTTCCCAAATCCCATCAGGTTTCCGAGTTCCCAAATCCCTGCTGGGTTTCCACATTCCCAAATCCCTGCTGGGTTTCCATGTTCCCAAATCCCTGCTGGGTTTCCATGTTCCCAAATCCCTCCTGGGTTTCCATGTTCCCAAATCCTTATTGGGTTTCCATGTTCCCAAATCCCTCCTGGGTTTCCATGTTCCCAAATCCCTGCCGGGTTTCCATGTTCCCAAATCCCTATTGGGTTTCCATGTTCCCAAATCCCTCCTGGGTTTCCATGTTCCCAAATCCTTATTGGGTTTCCAGGTTCCCAAATCCCTATTGGGTTTCCCAGTTCCCAAATCCCTATTGGGTTTCCATGTTCCCAAATCCCTGCCGGGTTCCGAGTTCCCAAATCCCTGCCGGGTTTTTAAATTCCCAAATCCCTGCTGGGTTTCCATGTTCCCAAATCCCTGCTGGGTTTCCATGTTCCCAAATCCCTATTGGGTTTCCATGTTCCCAAATCCCTGCCGGGTTTCCATGTTCCCAAATCCCTGCCGGGTTTCCATGTTCCCAAATCCCTGTTGGGTTTCCAAATTCCCAAATCCCTGCTGGGTTTCCATGTTCCCAAATCCCTGTCAGGTTTCCAGGTTCCCAAATCCCTGCCGGGTTTCCATGTTCCCAAATCCCTGCCGGGTTTCCATGTTCCCAAATCCCTGCCGGGTTTCCACGTTCCCAAATCCCTGCCGGGTTTCCACATTCCCAAATCCCTGCTGGGTTTCCACATTCCCAAATCCCTGCCGGGTTTCCATGTTCCCAAATCCCTGCTGGGTTTCCACATTCCCAAATCCCTGCCGGGTTTCCATGTTCCCAAATCCCTGCCGGGTTTCCATGTTCCCAAATCCCTGTTGGGTTTCCAGGTTCCCAAATCCCACCGGGATCCGTGCCCGTACCTTTGGCTCCGCGTGTCCCCGCGGGCCCACGAGGGCCGAGCTCTCCGGGGTCCCCCTTCAATCCGCGCGGGCCGGGCGGTCCCCGCTCCCCGGGAAGTCCTGGAATGAGAACCGGGATACACCATGAGCCAATTCCGGCAGAATTCCGCGATCCTGATGGACCCGGGAGAACCGGGAGACCCCCGAGATTCCCACCCGTCCTTCTCCCGTGCTTCCCTGGGATCCAGGATGGATTTATCCGGGTGTTATGGAATTCCTGGGAATTCTTAGGTTGGGATGGAGGTGAACTGGCATCCAAAGCAGGAGATCCAGAAGGAAAAGCAGGATCCATCCCAAGGAATCGGGATGGATCCCCAGGTCTCCAGGAGCACCAGGTCTCCAGGATCCATGCTGTCCAAGGGGTTGGAGGTGTATTGGAGAAGGGCATGGATGGAACCCCCCCCTGAGCGTTCCACACCTCTGGAGGTGGGAACTGGGGCTGGAGTTCGGGAATTCCTTCACAGGGGACACATCCGAACCCTGGAGGTCACCACCACCCACCTGGACCTGGACCTGGACCTGGATCTGGATCTGCTCCTGGATCTGGATCTGGACTGGGATCTGGACCTGGACCTGGACCTGGATCTGCTCCATGACCTGGACCAGGATCTGGACTTGGACCTGGATCTGGACCTGGGCCTGGATCTGCTCCTGGACCTAGACCTGGATCTGGACCTGGACCTGGACCTGGATCTGGATCTGCTCTTGGACCTGGATCTGGATCTGCTCCTGGGCCTGGACCTGGATCTGGATCTGCTCCTGGACCTAGACCTGGATCTGGACCTGGACCTGGATCTGGACCTGCTCCTGGACCAGGATCTGGATCTGCTCCTAAGCCTGGACCTGATCCTGGACCTAGATCTAAATCTGCTCCTGGACTTAGTCCTGGATCTGGACCTGGCTCTGCTCCTGGACCTAGACCTGGATTTGGACCTGGACCTGGATCTGGATCTGCTCCTGGACCCAGATCTGTATCTGCTCCTGGGCCTGGACCAGGACCTGGATCTGGACCTGGACCTGGATCTGCTCCTGGACCTGGACCTGGATCTGGACCTGGACCTGCTCCTGGACTTAGTCCTGGATCTGGATCTGCTCCTGCACCTGGACCTGGACCTGCTCCTGGTCCCGGCTGATGACCTGGATCCAGTTGTGGATCTGATCCTGGGCCTGGTCCTGGACCTGAAACTGGACTTGGACCTGGACCTGGATCTGCATCCAGCCCTGGACCCCAGGCGGGACCTGGACCTGGATCCAGATGTGGCTCCAGGGTGGAGACGGGATCTGCTGGTGCCTGGGGATGATCCCGATCCAGCAGGGACTGGGGATGATCCTGAGCCTGGGGATGATCCTGATCCAGCAGGATTCATCCCGAGCCTGGGGATGATCCCGATCCAGCAGGGACTGATCCCGATCCAGCAGGGACTGATTCCGATCCTGGGAATGATCCCAATCCAGCAGGACCTGGGGATGATCCTGATCCAGCAGGGACTGATCCTGATCCAGCAGGGACTGGGGATGATCCTGATCCAGCAGGATTCATCCCGAGCCTGGGGATGATCCCGATCCAGCAGGGCCTGGGGATGATCCCGATCCAGCAGGACTGATCCCGATCCAGCAGGGACTGATCCCGATCCAACAGGGACTGATCCCGATCCAGCAGGACTGATCCCGATCCAACAGGGACTGATCCCAATCCAGCAGGGCCTGGGGATGATCCCAATCCAACAGGGACTGATCCCGAGCCTGGGGATGATCCCGATCCAGCAGGGCCTGGGGATGATCCCGATCCAGCAGGGCCTGGGGATGATCCCGATCCTGGGGATGATCCCGATCCAGAAGGGCCTGGGGATGATCCTGATCCAGCAGGGACTGATCCCGATCCAGCAGGACCTGGGGATGATCCCGATCCAGCAGGACCTGGGGATGATCCCGATCCAGCAGGGACTGATCCCGATCCAGCAGGGACTGATCCCGATCCAGCAGGGACTGATCCCAATCCAGCAGGACCTGGGGATGATCCCGATCCAGCAGGGACTGATCCCGATCCAGCAGGGACTGATCCCGATCCAGCAGGGACTGATCCCAATCCAGCAGGGACTGATCCCGATCCAGCAGGGACTGATCCTGATCCAGCAGGGCCTGGGGATGATCCCGATCCAGCAGGGACTGGGGATGATCCCGATCCAGCAGGATCTGGGGATGATCCTGATCCAGCAGGATTCATCCCGAGCTTGGGGATGATCCCGATCCTGCAGGGACTGATCCCGATCCTGGGGATGATCCCAATCCAGCAGGGACTGATCCCGAGCCTGAGCCGGGCTCGGATCCGATTTTCTTAGACACGATTTTCCTCCGGTTTATGAGGAAAAAAAAATCCTCCAGGAGGAATCCCAGCCCCAGCTCCAGCGGGGACTATCCCCAGCTCCAACCTTTCCCTGCTGTGTCCATCCCCAGGAGGGATCAGGACCTGGATTTCGGCAGGAGGGTGAAATTTTCATTGAAAAGGAGATTTTCCAGGGATACACCCAAACCTGACCTTCTCAGATCCAAAGGGTCGTGCCTGCATCCCGAAAATCTCCAGGAAAGACCTAAAAATCGTGGCTCTTCCCACAACTCTTCCTGAAGGTGAACCCTGCCGGGATTGGTTTGTTTTTGTGCTTGAATAGAAAAGAAAATGGGGAAAAAAAAGGGAAAACCAAGGAAAACATCCGATGTAATTCCGAGGGTTGTTACACCCAAGGAAAACAGCCACGAGTCCGTCAGCGCCAGAAATTCCAGCTGGAGGGAGAAGGAACACGGCGGAGATCGGATTTCCAGGCTGGCTCTGCCTCACGGGCTGGGGTTGGGAAGGAGAGGTCCCAAAATCCCAGAGTTTGAACCCAAAGCAGGCCCAGCAAGGTCGTGGTGCCTCAGAATCCTTGGAGCAGATTCCAGGGATGGGTCTGGAGCTGGGGCTGGAGCTGGGGCTGGAGCTGGACCTGGACTTGGACCTGGATCTGGGGCTGGGTCTGGGTCTGGTCTGGGTCTGGGTCTGGGTCTGGACCTTGACCTGGATCTCAGTCTGGATCCAGGATCTGGGTCTGGGTCCGGGTCCGGGTCTGGGTCTGGGTCTGGATCTAGGTCCGGGTCTGGGTCTGGGTCTGGATCTGGGTCTGGTTCTGGATCTTGATTTGGGTCTGGGTCTGGGTCTGGATCCAGGATCTGGATCTGGATCTGGATTTGGGTCTGGGTCTGGATTTGGGTCTGGGTCTGGGCCTGGTCCTGGTCCTGGTCCTAGACATTGACCTGGATCTGGGTCTGGGTCCGGGTCCGGGTCTGGGTCTGGGTCTGGGTCTGGGTCTGGGTCTGGGTCTGGGTCTGGTCTGGGTCCGGGTCTGGATCTGGTTCTGGGTCTGGGTTTAGGTCTGGTTCTGGTCCTGGACCTTGACCTGGATCTGGTCTGGGTCTGGGTCTGGGTCTGGGTCTGGGTCTGGGTCTGGGTCTGGATCTGGGTCTGGGTCTGGGTCTGGGTCTGGGTCTGGGTCTGGGTCTGGGTGTGGGTCTGGTCTGGATCTGGGTCTGGATCTGGGGCTGGGTCTGGGTCTGGGCCGGGTTTTAGGTCTGGATCTGGACCTTGACCTGGATCTGGGTCTGGATACAGGATCTGAATATGGGTCTGGATCTGGATCTGGGTCTGGGTTTAGGTCTGGTTCTGGATCTAGACTTGGGTCTGGGTCTGGTTCTGGTTTTGGATCTGTATCTGATTCTGGGTCTGGGTTTAGGTCTGGTTCTGGATCTAGATTTGGGTCTGGGTCTGGATCTGGATCTGCATCAGGATCTGGGTCTGGATCCGGATCTGGATCTGGATCTGGATCTGGGTCTGGGTCTGCGTCTGGGTCTGGTTCTGGTCCTGGTCCTGGTCCTGGTCCTGGACCTTGACCTGGATCTGGGTCTGGGTCTGGGTCTGCATCTGGTTCTGGATCTGGATCTCAGTCTGGGTCTGGGTCTGGGTCTGAGTCTGGGATTGGATCTGGTTCTGGATCTGGATCTGGATCTGGACCTTGACCTGGATCAGGATCTGCATCTGCATCTGGGTCTCGGTCTGGTCCTGGTCCTTGACCTGGATCTGGGTCTGGATCTGGGTCTGGGTCTGGATTTGGGTCTGGGTCCGGATCTGGGTCTGGGTCCAGGTCTGGGTCTGGGTCTGGGTCAGGATCTGGGTCTGGGTCAGGATCTGGGTCTGGGTCTGGGTCTGGGTCCGGATCTGGGTCTGGGTCCAGGTCTGGGTCTGGGTCTGGGTCAGGATCTGGGTCTGGGTCAGGATCTGGGTCTGGATCTGGATCAGGATCAGGATCAGGATCAGGATCAGGATCAGGATCAGGATCAGGATCAGGGTCAGGATCTGGGCCTGGATCTGGATCTGGATCAGGATCAGGATCAGGATCAGGATCAGGATCTTTGTCTGGGTCTGGCTCTGGGCCTGGATCTGGATCTGGATCTGGATCTGGATCTGGATCTGGATCAGGATCAGGATCAGGATCAGGATCTGGGTCTGGCTCTGGGTCTGGATCCGGATCCGGATCTGGATCTGGCTCTGGGTCTGGGTCTGGATCTGGATCTGGATCTGGTTCCGGATCTGGCTCTGGGTCTGGATCTGGATCAGGATCTGCATCTGGGTCTGGGTCTGGTCCTGGTCCTGGTCCTGGTCCTGGACCTTGACCTGGATCTGGATCTGGATCTGGATCTGGATCTGGATCTGGATCTGGATGAGGATCTGGATCTGGATCTGGCTCTGGGTCTGGCCCTTGACCCGGAGCAGCTCCTGGACCTGGCTGTGAATCCAAAGCTGGATCTGGCCCTGGAGCTCCATCCCGCGGGATCCTGGCAGATCCCTGCTCCCGGCGGGATTGATCCCGTCACCTCCGTGGGACAAAGCTGTCCCGGGGGATCCTGCCCCGCTCCGTGCCATTCCCAACCCTCGGAAGCAGAGCAGCATTCCCAGATTTCCTTCAAACCAGGAACAGCTGGAGCCAACCCTCCTCAGGGTGGGAATGTCCTCTGGTGGCTTCCAGCGGAATTCCTCCCAAAAATTAAAAATTAATGGAATTAAGAAGGGGGGAGGTGGGAAAAGTGGCATCGCTGACGTTGGAAAAAGAAAATTCTGGAAAAATCTTGGAGCCAAGGCCTCTCTGCCGGGTTCCCGGGATCTGCTGGAGGGATCCAGCAGCAATTCCAGCCCTTGGAAGGCTCCAGGGATTCCAGTTTGGGAATGGGGTGGCCAATTCCTGCTCCAGCCTGGCTGGGAATCCCTGGAAATCTGGGAATAACAGCATGGATTTCCTGGAGCCGGGTGGGCGATGACGTTTTTCCCTCCAGGATTTGGGAGAGCGGATCCATCCTGGTGTCCCTCAGGAGTTGGGACATCCCAAGGACGGGTCGGGAATTGGGTTTGGATCAGCCGGGTTGTTTCAGGATGGAATTTTGGGGGTTTTGTGGATGCCGGGAATGTTTTCCTTACCTCGGAGCCCGGGAAGGCCGGGAAGGCCGGGCTGTCCCTCCATCCCTTCCGTGCCTCGGTCTCCTTTGGGTCCCGGCGGCCCTGGAAAACAACGGGAATCACATCCCGGAGTCGGGAACGCGCAGCAGGAGCGGGAGATCCAGGGATCGCCGGAAACGCGGGAACAAAGCGGGGATCCCGGTTTTCCATGATTTTAAATTCCCAGGATTTGTGGATCTTAAATTGCAAACTGGATTCCACCAACCGCCAGGAAAATTCACCTCGAGCGCGGCTCCGGGAATTTTCCTTTAGGCCAAAAGCCGGGACATTCCCAAGGAAATCATTTCAAGAAATCAGGGAACATTTTGGGAATGTTCATACAATCCTGGAATTTTGGGGCTTGGAAAGGATTTTGAGGATCATCCAAGGGCAGGGACACTTTCCATTTGCCCAGCTGGGATGGGAATTCCGGAGATGATCCTTGAGGAAAGGATTGACAGCAGGATTTTGGTCAAATCCCAGGAACGCACAGAAAAATCCCAATCCCAGGTTTGATCCCTCATCCTGCAAAGGGTCAAATCCCAAAAGCTGAAAATAATCGGGAGCCAAAAGGGAAAAATAACGGGGTGAAAAAATATTCCCGGGATAAAACAAGGCAGGGAGAGGCCGGGAAGGGTCATTCCCGCCCATCCCGGGGTGAGGACTGGGAACTGTTTTCCCAGAAATCCTAAAAGCCGGGAATTTGGGGAGCTGAGACCCAGGCAGGGCTCGGGGCGCTGGGAAAGGGTCAGGAAGAGCAGGGATGGGTTTTAATGGATCAGGGATTGGGATCTGGGAATGTTCTGTAGGAATCTGTGGGATCAGCAGCGGGATCAGCAGCGGGATCTGGAATGGGATCTGGAGTGGGATCCTGACCCACATCAAGGCTGGGAAATATCCCGGGCTGGAGACGGTTTGGGATAGGGAATGGATCCCAGAATCCAAGGATGGACCCCAGATCCTGGGAATGGACTCTAAATCCTGGGAATGGACTCCGGATCCTGGGAATGGACCCCAGATCCCAGGAATGGATCCCAGATTCCGGGAATTGACTCTGGATCCCAGGGATAGACCCCAGATCCTGGGAATGGATTCCAGATTCCAGGAATGGGCCCCAGATCCTGGGAATGGATCCCAGATCCTGGGAATGGGCCCCAGATTCCGGGAATGGGCCCCAGATCCTGGGAATGGACTCCAGATCCTGGGAATGGACCCCAGATCTGGGGAATGGATCCCAGAGCTTGGGGTGGATCCCAGATCCTGGGAATGAACCCCAGATTCCAGGAATGGATCCCAGATCCTGGGAATGGATCCCAGATCCTGGGAACCAACCCCAGATCCTGGGAATGGATCCCAGATCCTGGGAATGGATCCCAGATCCTGGGAATGGGCCCCAGATCTGGGGAATGGATCCCAGACCCCTTGGGATGGATCCCAGACCTTGGGATAGACCCAAGACATTGGGATGGATCCCAGAGCCTTGGGATGGATCCCAGACCCCTTGGGATTGTCACTTCCAGGGATGGGGCAGCCACAGATTTTCTGGAATGCTCCCGGGGACGGTCCCATCCCAGGAGCAGCTCTCGGGACAGGACACTGGGAGCAGCGGGGCTGGAGGAAAACTGGGAATGGCGGCTGGGAGAGGCTCCCGAGCATTCCCAGCCCTTCCCACCCCACAGCTCCTGGGGGTCGCACCCGGGAAATCCCATTCCTGCGGCATCCCGGCTCCCCACCCTCCAATCCCGGCGGGATGAGGGATGGGAACGTCCCGTCACCTTTGGGATCCCACCCAGGGATCCACCAAGCAGATCCCGGGAATTCTCCCAAGACCCGAAACTCCTCGGCGTTGTCCTCGGGTGCCACCGCCCCAATTCCCAAATCCGGGATCCGGAGGCCGGGATAGCCGAGGATTTGGGGAGAAGGAAAAGGGAGGCAGGGAACGGCTCGGCCAAATCCAGCCGGGAACACGACGATGGACTCACCCAAGGACATCTGGAGCTGGGATGAATCCAGCTGGGCGCGAGGCCCCGGGAATTATCCATGGGATGGGAGGAGAGGGAAGTTTGGGATGCCAGGAATGTGTCAGGGCTGATCAATCCGGCGCCGGCCCTCGGGAAGGGGTTTGGTTTTTTGGGATAACGCCATTCCAGGGCTCCGTGGTGGATCCCACCCTTGGTGATGTCATTCCCATGGGTGGGTGGGGAGGGAAAAGCGGGATCCGAGGGGTGGGGAAATAGGGAAATGTCGAAGAAGTGGGGGCAGGGGGATCCCAGCGTCCCAAAAACAGGGATCGGGAGCCAACATCCCCCCAGGATGAGGGACAGCACCCCGGGAGCTGCTGGTATTCCAAGGGAAAGGATGGATCTCCTGGAATCCATCCCCTCCGGCTCAGCAGATGGAAAAAGGGGAACAAGCACCTTGGCACCAGCCCCGGCCTTGGAATTCCAGCTGGAATTCCAGCTGGAAGCGCCAGGAATGAGCTCCAGCGTCCATGGGGTCCCTGCAGGTGCAACAGGCGGAAAACGGGACAGGAGATGCTCCCAACCTCCCAACCCACCGGGATCTCCCAGGTTTCTCCATGGGGTTCCCACAGCGTTCCCAGAGCAGCTGGGGCTGTCCCTGGATCCCTGGAAGTGCCCGAGGCCGGGCTGGGCAGGGCTTGGAGCAGCCTGGGACGGTTGGAGTTGGAGGAGGATGGGATTTAAGGACCCTTCCCACCCCAATAATTCCGGGATTTGGGAAGGGCTGAGGGTGGGAAAGGCGGAGAAGATGGGATGGGGGAAGTTGGTTTTTCCTGGAGTCTTGGAGGGAACCTTGGGAGCTTCCAAACCGTGGATGGGGAAGGTTTGGAGAATCCAAGGGGATGGAGACACCTGAGCAGGGATGGACGGGAGCGGATCTGGAACATTCCCGACCGGAGAGACCTGGAGGGGCTGGAGCGTGTCCAGGGAAGGGAACGGAGCCCCAGGAGGGGCTGAGGGAGCTGGGAAGGGGCTCAGCCTGGAGAAAAGGAGGCTCAGGGGGGACCTTTTCCCTCTCCACAACTCCATGAAAAATTGGATCCAGGTGGGATTCGGGATCTGCTCCCGGGAACCAAGAAACAGGATGAGGAACCGGCCTCGGGCTGCACCAGGGAAGGTTTCGTTGGATATTGGGAACAATTCCTTCCTGGAAAGGGCCGGGAAGGACTAGAACAGATTCCAGGAGGTTTGGAGTCCCCATCAGTGGTGGGATTCAAATCCACATGGATTTGGGAGGACACGGACCAGCGATGGCAACCGGTGGGAATCCATGACCTTGGAGAGCTTCTCCAACCTCAACAACTCCACAACCCTCCAACCCCTGATGGACTGACCACCACCATGGACACGTCCCATGGGAACACCCATCCCACCATTCCCGATCCCACCGCTCCGCCGTCGCTCACCGCGGATGACGGAGACGTTCCGGAGCGCCGCGGAATGCTCCCAGTCCTTCAGGCGCAGATCCTCGGTGACGTTGTTGAGCAGGGCCACCTCCATCCTCAGCTGCCGCTCCAGGGCCGCCTGCTCCGCCCGCAGCCGCCGCCCGTCCGCGCTGGCGTTGCCCAGGAGCTCCCGCAGGTCCCGGAGATGGGAATTCTGCAGGCGGACGTCGTAGGAGAAGCTGCGGTTCATGGAATCCACAACCACGGCCAACGCCGCCACCTGCTCGCCCAGGACCTCCAACCGCCCGCCGAGGTGGCCCAGGAGGTGCTGGTGGTGCTCCAGGAGCAACCGGCTGCTGTTGGTGTCCACCGAGAGCCGTGACAGCTCCATCTGGGCCGCCTCGCTCTGCCGGGCCACCGAGTCGCGCAGCCGGGCCACCGAGCGCTCCGCCTGGCCGGCCTGGTCCTGGAGGCTCCAGAGGAACCCCTCCAGCCGGCGGAGAGAGCCGCCCAGCAGGAGCAGCGCGTCCGAGTGGTTCTGCAGGAGGTCCTGCAGCCTCCAGATGTGCTCCAGGAGGTCCCCGCTGGGCAGCGCGTGCAGCAGATGCAGCTGCAGGTCCCGGAAGGTCTCGTTGAGGCGTTGGACGTTCCCCAGCAGAACCTGCAGGTCCTGGTGGGACGCCTGGGGTCGGGACGCTGCGGTGGAGGAGAGCGGTGGGAGGTCAGGAGGAACCCTTGGAGGCCGTTTTCCCGGGTGGAATTCCCGGCTCCGAAGGTTCCTCCCCTCAGCCCCTCCTGGGATCCAAGGCTGGAGGAGGAGGAGGTTGGGAGCTGGAGAAGGGCTGGAGGGTCCTGGAATGGTTTGGGTGGGAAGGGACCTCAAATCCCATCCCAGGGACAGTTCCCACCATCCCAGGTTGCTCCAACCCCATCCAAATTTTCTTTGGACCCTGCCAGGGATTCTCTGGGAATTCCAGCCCAGCCGGGAATTCCTGCCCAAGATCCCAAAATCCCAAGCTCCCCTTTCCCACTGGGAATTCCATTCCCTGGCTCCTGCCCCTCCAGCCCTTCCCCAAATTCCAGCTCTCCTGGAGCCCCTTTGGGATCGGGAAGCGGCTCCAAGGATTCCCTGGATCCTTCCCTGATCCAGGGGAACATTCCCGGCTCTCCCAGCCTGGCATTGGATCCATCCCCATCCTAATTCCTCCTTGAGAAGAAATTTTCAGGATCCAGGAGCTTCACTGGGAATTTGGGACTCCGGGAAGGGTCTCCCTTCCCTTTTCCATCCCCGAATTCCATAAAAATCCCTCGGGATGGATCCTGAGTGTCCTTGATCCCAGAATCCCAGAATGGTTTGGGTGGGAAGGGACCTCCAATCCCATCCCAGGGACAGTTCCCACCATCCCAGGTTGCTCCAAGCCCATCCAAATTTTCCTTGGACCCTGCCAGGGATTCTCTGGGAATTCCAGCCCAGCCGGGAATTCCTTCCCAAGATCCCAAAATCCCAAGCTCCCCTTTCCCACTGGGAATTCCATTCCCTGTGTCCCACCCCTCCAGCCCTTCCCCAAATTCCAGCTCTTCTGGAGCCCCTTTGGGATCGGGAAGCGGCTCCAAGGATTCCCTGGATCCTTCCCTGATCCAGGGGAACATTCCCGGCTCTCCCAGCCTGGCATTGGATCCATCCCCATCCCGATTCCTCCTGGAGAAGGAATTTTGGGATCCAGGGGCTTCACTGGGAATTTGGGACTCCAGGAAGGGTCTCCCTTCACTTTTCCATCCCCAAATTCCATAAAAATCCCCCTGAATAGATTCCAAAAGTCCGTGATCCCATAATCCCGGAATGGTTTGGGTGGGAAGGGACCTCAAATCCCATCCCAGGGACACTTCCCATGATCCCGGGGTGATCCAAATCCACCCTTGGACATTCCCAGGGATCCAGGGATTCTCTGGGAATTCCAGCCCAGCCGGGAATTCCTGCCCCAGATCCCAAAATCCCAAGCTCCCCTTTCCCACTGGGAATTCCATTCCCTGGCTCCTGCCCCTCCAGCCCTTCCCCAAATTCCAGCTCTCCTGGAGCCCCTTTGGGATTGGGAAGCGGCTCCAAGGATTCCCTGGAGCTCAGGGTTTTCCTTCGATCCCTCGGAGCTGCATCCCACTGGATTTTCCTGCTGGGAACTCCAGCCCGGAGCCATCCCGGCAGTTCCAGAGGATCCTGGAATGGTTTGGGTGGGAAGGGACCTTCAATCCCATCCCATCCCATCCCATCCCATCCCATCCCATCCCATCCCATCCCATCCCATCCCATCCCAGTTTGGCCCTGGCATTCCCGGGAAGGATTTGAGGGATTGAGGGGGTGCTCAGGTGGAACAGATTCCAGGGAAAGGATGGAAAACTACCGGGAGAAACATTCCCCGGGGAAAAATCTCCAGGATTTTTGGGATTTTGTTTTTACACGTGAATCACCAGAGGGAACACCCCGAGTTTTTCCAGGGAAAGTTGAGGCTGGAATGAGGAACAATTCCCTCATGGAATTGTTCCCCTCGTGCAGGGGTGGCGTCGCTATTCCCGTAGGGATTTAAATCCGTGTGGGTGTGGCACCTGGGGACACGGATCGGGGGGAACGGTTGGGGGGTCCAAGGAGTTTTCCAACCTCAACAATTCCACAATTCCATGAAAAAGTTGGAGATGGGAGTCCCAGCCGCAGCCTCGGAGGGTTTTTAGTGGATTGGGGGGATCTGGGGTAGGGATTTAGGGAATGTGAATTCCCAGGGGCTCCGGGGAGGAAAACGTCCCATTCCCGCTGCTCCGGGACATTTCCTTGGATTTGTGGCGCTGACCCTTTTCCCAACCTCTTTTCCAAGGAAAGTCGCGTGCCCCAGCCGGATCCCAAACAATTCCCGGCCTAAAACGCCACCCCAAAACATTCCAGGACCAGTTGGATAGTGGGACGCATCCCTATGGAATTTGGGACCCTTCCCACCGGAACCATTCCATGATTCCCTGAATCTTTCCAAGCCCCTTCCCCTCAGACGGGAGAGAAATTCCCGGCTCCGTGTCTGCCTCTGGAAGGGATTTTCCATGGGAAATCCGATCCCTCTGGAACATTCCCGGTTTTCCCAGGACGAGCTGGGGCTGCCTCCCTGTGGTTCCCCTTTATCCCACCCCATCCCTGTGGTTTTCCAGCCGGGATAAAACCCTTCCACAACATCCCCAGCTCCAAATTCCAGCACTCGGCCGCTTCCAAATCCAGAGGCTCGGCAGAAAATCCCGAATTTCCAGAAAGCCGCGGCGAACAATTCCCTGTTTCTCCTCTTCCCTCTGCTCCCCTTTTCCAAGATTCCGGGAGTGAAGTGTTTCTCCTGGGGTTTTCCTGGAATTCCGCCAGTCCCATTCCCGCTGCTCCGGGGCTTTTCCTTGGATTTGTGGCGCTGACCCTTTTCCCAACCTCTTTTCCAAGGAAAGTCGCGTGCCCCAGCTGGATCCCAAACAATTCCCGGCCTAAAACGCCACCCCAAAACATTCCAGGACCAGTTGGATAGTGGGAAGCATCCCTATGGAATTTGGGACCCTTCCCACCGGAACCATTCCATGATTCCCTGAATCTTTCCAAGCCCCTTCCCCTCGGGCGGGAGAGAAATTCCCGGCTCCGTGTCTGCCTCCAGGAGCCTGGGAAGGGATTTTCCATGGGAAATCCATGAACATTCCCGGTTTTCCCAGGATGAGCTGGAGCTGCCTCCCTGTGGTTCCCCTTTATCCCACCCCATCCCTGTGGTTTTCCAGCCGGGAAAAAACCCCTCCGCACATTCCCAGCTCCAAATTCCAGCATTTGGCCACTTCCAAATCCAGAGGCTCGGCATAAATCCCGAATTTCCAGAAAGCCGCGGCGACCATTTCCCTGTTTCTCCTCTTCCCTCTGCTCCCCTTTTCCAAGATTCCGGGAGTGAGGTGCTTCTCCTGGGGTTTTCCTGGAATTCCGCCAGTCCCATTCCCGCTGCTCCGGGGCGTTTCCTTGGATTTGTGGTGCTGACCCTTTTCCCAACCTCTTTTCCAAGGAAAGTCGCGTGCCCCAGCCGGATCCCAAACAATTCCCGGCCTAAAACGCCACCCCAAAACATTCCAGGACCAGTTGGATAGTGGGAAGCATCCCTATGGAATTTGGGACCCTTCCCACCGGAATCATTCCATGTATTTTTCCAAGCCCTTTCCCGTCAGGCGGGAGAGAAATTCCCGGCTCCGTGTCTGCCTCCGGAAGGGATTTTCCATGGGAAATCCGATCCCTCCGGAACATTCCCGGTTTTCCAGGACGAGCTGGGGCTGCCTCCCTGTGGTTCCCCTTTATCCCACCCCATCCCTGTGGTTTTCCAGCCGGGAAAAAACCCCCTCGGCACATCCCCATGGGGGTTAAAGGAGGAATTTTTGGGATTACTTCAAATTCTTCGGGGTTTTTTATGGATTTTGGGATTTTTCTGATTTTTTTCTTTTTAATTCTTCACCTTTTTTACAAGTTTTTGGGATTTATTTGGGGGATTTTTTTTTTAATTTTTGGGTTTTTTCTATGGGTTTTGGGATTTTTCTGTTTTTTTTTTTTTTTTAAATTCGTCACCTTTTTAACCGGTTTTTGGGATTGATTTGGGTTTTTTTTTTTCAATTTTTGGGTTTTTTCCATGGGTTTTGGGATTTTTCTGTTATTTTTTCTTTTTAATTCTTCACCTTTTTTACAAGTTTTTGGGATTTATTTGGGGGATTTTTTTTCAATTTTTGGGTTTTTTTATGAGTTTTGGGATTTTTCTGATTTTTTTTTATTATTCATCTTTTTTACAAGTTTTTGGGATTTATTTGGGGGATTTTTTTTTTCAATTTTTGGGGTTTTTTATGGGGTTTGGGGGTTTTGGGGGGGATTTCTTTTGGGATATTTTAGAGTTTTTGAGATTTTTAGGGGATTTTTTTTTTATTCTTTGGGGTTTTTTAATGAGTTTTTTGGGGGGAATTTCTTCTGGGATATTTTGAGGTTTTTGAGATTTTTTGGGAATTTTTTTTAATTGTTTGGGGTTTTTTTATTAGTTTTGGGGGGGGATTTCTTTTGGGATATTTTGGGGTTTTTGAGATTTTTGAGGGATTTTTTTTTAAATTCTTTGGGGCTTTTTATGAGTTTTGGGGGGGATTTCTTTTGGGATATTTTAGTGTTTTTGAGATTTTTTGGGAATTTTTTTTTAATTCTTTGGGGTTTTTTATGAGTTTTGGGGTTTTTTATGGGTTTTGGGATTTTTCTGTTTGGTTTCTTTTTTAAATTCTTCACCTTTTTAACAGGTTTTTGGGATTTATTTGGGGGATTTTTTTTTTCAATTTTTGGGTTTTTTTATGGGTTTTGGGATTTTTCTGATTTTTTTTATTATTCATCTTTTTTACAAGTTTTTGGGATTTATTTGGGGGATTTGTTTTTTTCAATTTTTGGGTTTTTTTATGGATTTTGAGATTTTTCTGATTTTTTTTATTATTAATCTTTTTTACAAGTTTTTGGGATTTATTTCGGGGATTTGTTTTTTTCAATTTTTGGGTTTTTTTATGGATTTTGAGATTTTTCTGATTTTTTTTTATTATTAATCTTTTTTACAAGTTTTTGGGATTTATTTCGGGGATTTTTTCCAATTTTTGGGGCTTTTTATGGGTTTTGGGATTTTTCTGATTTTTGTTTTTAATTCTTCACCTTTTTAACAGGTTTTTGGGATTTATTTGGGGGATTTTTTTCAATTTTTGGGTTTTTTAATGGGTTTTGGGTTTTTCTTGATTTTTTTTATTTTTATTCACCTTTTTAACAGGTTTTTGGGATTTATTTGGGGGATTTTTTTTCAATTTTTGTGTTTTTTATGGGTTTTGGGATTTTTCTGATTTTTTTTTTTTATTATTCATCTTTTCTCCAAGTTTTTGGGATTTATTTGGGGGATTTTTTTTCAATTCTTGGGGTTTTTTATGGGTTTTGGGATTTCTCTGATTTTTTTTTTTAATTCCTCGCCTTTTTAACAGGTTTTTGGGATTTATTTGGGGGATTTTTTTTAATTTTTGGGGTTTTTTAAGGGTTTTGGGATTTTTCTGATTTTTTTTTTAATTCTTCACCTTTTTTACAAGTTTTTGGGATTTATTTGGGGGATTTTTTTTTCAATTTTTGGGTTTTTTTAATGGGGTTTGGGGTTTTTGGGGGGGATTTCTTTTGGGATATTTTACGGGTTTTTGAGATTTTTGTGGGATTTCTTTTTTTAAATTCTTTGGTGTTTTTTAATGAGTTTTTTGGGGGGATTTCTTTTGGGATATTTTAGTGTTTTTGAGATTTTTTGGGGATTTTTTTTTTAATTTCTTTGGGTTTTTTTAATGAGTTTTTGGGGGGGATTTCTTTTGGGATATTTTACGGTTTTTGACATTTTTGAGGGACTTTTTTTTTTTAATTCTTTGGGGTTTTTTATGAGTTTTGTGGGGGGAGATTTCTTTTGGGATATTTTGAGGTTTTTGAGATTTTTGGGGGATTTTTTTTTTTAAATTCTTTGGGGTTTTTTAATGAGTTTTGTGGGGGGATTTCTTTTGGGATATTTTACGGTTTTTGAGATTTTTGGGGGATTTTTTTTTAATTCTTTGGGGTTTTTTAATGAGTTTTGGGGGGGGATTTATTTTGGGATATTTTGGGGTTTTTGACATTTTTGAGGGACTTTTTTTTTTTAATTCTTTGTGGTTTTTTATGAGTTTTGTGGGGGGATTTCTTTTGGGATATTTTACGGTTTTTGAGATTTTTGGGGGATTTTTTTTTTAAATTCTTTGTGGTTTTTTAATGAGTTTTGGGGGGGATTTCTTTTAGGATATTTTACGGTTTTTGAGATTTTTGGGGGATTTTTTTTTAATTCTTTGGGGTTTATTTATGAGTTTTGTGGTGGGATTTCTTTTGGGATATTTTAGGGTTTTTGAGATTTTTGAGGGATTTTTTTTTTTAATTTTTTGGGTATTTTTAATGAGTTTTGTGGGGGGATTTCTTTTGGGATATTTTGAGGTTTTTGAGATTTTTGGGGGATTTTTTTTTTTTAATTCTTTGGGGTTTTTTTTATGAGTTTTTTGGGGGGATTTCTTTTGGGATATTTTGAGGTTTTTGAGATTTTTGGGGGATTTTTTTTTAAATTCTTTGGGGTTTTTTAATGAGTTTTTGGGGGGATTTCTTTTGGGATATTTTAGGCTTTTTGAGATTTTGGGGGATTTTTTTTTTTAATTCTTTGGGGATTTTTATGGGTTTGGGGTTTTTGGCGGGGATTTCTTTTGGGATATTTTGAGGTTTTTTGAGATTTTTGGGGATTTTTTTTTTAATTCTTTGGGGTTTTTTAATGAGTTTTGTGGGGGGAATTTCTTTTGGGATATTTTAGGGTTTTTGGGGGATTTTTTTTTATTCTTTGTGGTTTTTTATGAGTTTTGAGGGTTTTTTTTTGGTTTTTTGGGGGTTTTATTTTCCGTTGGATCCCAAGTTCCCCTCCCTTTGATGAACCTGGAAAACCCTCCCGGGCCGGAATTCCAAGACCATGGAATCTCCTGCTCCTGGGAGCATCCCGGGAAGAGCCGGGCCAGCCTCACCTGCCAGGATGAAGATTCCCACCAGGATGAGGAGCACCAGGAGGTAAAGTCCCACCACGGAATATCTCAGCGCCGCCACGGAGCAAATCCGGCCGCAGAATCCCGAGGGTCTCATCCTCCGGCCGGGATCTGCGGGATGGATCGGGATGCGGCTTCACCGAGGCCCCGGAATGCCGCGGGAAGGGTTTGGGATCATCCCCGGGGAGGGAGGAACAAAGGGGATCCATCCTTGGATTGAGGTTGGGTGGGATTGGAGCAAGCTGGGATAGTGGGAGGCGTTGGGAATTCTGGGATCGAGGACACTCAGGATCCATCCCGAGGGATTTTTGTGGAATTCGGGGATGGAAAAGGGAAGGGAGACCCTTCCTGGAGTCCCGAATTCCCAGTGAAGCCCCTGGATCCCAAAATTCCTTCTCCAGGAGGAATCGGGATGGGGATGGATCCACTGCCAGGCTGGGAGAGCCGGGAATGTTCCCCTGGATCAGGGAGGGATCCAGGGAATCCTTGGAGCCGCTTCCCGATCCCAAAGGGGCTCCAGGAGAGCTGGAATTTGGGGAAGGGCTGGAGGGGCAGGAGCCAGGGAATGGAATTCCCAGTGGGAAAGGGGAGCTTGGGATTTTGGGATCTGGGGAAGGAATTCCCGGCTGGGCTGGAATTCCCAGAGAATCCCTGGCAGTGCCCAAGGAAAGGTGGGATGGGCTTGGATCACCCCGGAATCCTGGGAAGTGTCCCTGGGATGGGATTTGAGGTCTCTTCCCACCCAAACCATTCCAGGACTCTGGGATCAAGGACACTCAGGATACATCCCAAGGGTTTTTTGTGGAATTCGGGGATGGAAAAGGGAAGGGAGACCCTTCCTGGAGTCCTGAATTCCCAGTGAAACCTCTGCATCCCGAAATTCCTACTCCAGGTGGAATCAGGATGAGCTGGGAATGTTCCCCTGGATCAGGGAAGGATCCAGGGAATCCTTGGAGCCGCTTCCCGATCCCAAAGGGGCTCCAGGAGAGCTGGAATTTGGGGAAGGGCATTCCTGCTGGGATTTGGGATCCCATCCCAAGGCAATTCCCAGCTCCCGCCTGGCCAATTCCCACTGGAATTTGGGATCCCATCCAAGGCAATTCCCAGTTCCAGCCTGGCCCATTCCCGCTGGGATTTGGGATCCCATCCAAGGCAATTCCCAGCTCCAGCCTGGCCCATTCCCACTGGGATTTGGGATCCCATTCCCACCAGGATTTGGGATCTCATCCCAAGGCAATGGATTCAATCCCTGCTGGGATTTGGGATCTCATCCCTGCTGGCATTTGGGATCCCATTCCCACTGGGATTTGGGATCTCATCCCTGCTGGGATTTGGGATCCCATTCCCCCTGGAATTTGGGATCCCATCCCAAGGCAATTCCCAGCCTGGCCCACCCCTGCCAGAATTTGGGATCCCATTTCTGCTGGGATTTGGGATCTCATCCCAAGGCAATTGATCCAATCCCTGCTGTGATTTGGGATCTCATCCCTGCTGGAATTTGGGATCCCATTCCCCCTGGAATTTGGGATCCCATCCAAGGCAATTCCGAGCTCCAGCCTGGAGAATTCCTACTGAGATTTGGGATCTCATCCCAAGGCAATGGATCCAATCCCTGCTGGCATTTGGGATCCCATCCCTGCTGGCATTTGGGATCTCATTCCCCCTGGGATTTGGGATCCCATTTCCACTGGGATTTGGGATCCCATCCCTGCTGGCATTTGGGATCCCATTCCCGCTGGAATTTGGGATCCCATCCCAAGGCAATTCCCAGCCTGGCCCATCCCTGCTGGAATTTGGGATCCCATTTCCTGATGGGATTTGGGATCTCATCCCAAGGCAATGGATCCAATCCCTGCTGCGATTTGGGATCTCATCCCTGCTGGCATTTGGGATCTCATCCCTGCTGGCATTTGGGATCTCATCCCTGCTGGAATTTGGGATCCCATTCCCACTGGGATTTGGGATCCCATTCCCCCTGGAATTTGGGATCTCATCCCTGCTGGAATTTGGGATCCCATTCCCACTGGAATTTGGGATCTCAGCCCTGCTGGAATTTGGGATCTCATCCCTGCTGGAATTTGGGATCTCATCCCTGCTGGAATTTGGGATCCCATTCCCCCTGGAATTTGGGATCCCATCCCAAGGCAATTCCCAGCCTGGCCCACCCCTGCTGGAATTTGGGATCCCATTTCCACTGGGATTTGGGATCTCATCGCTGCTGGAATTTGGGATCCCATTCCCACTAGGATTTGGGATCTCATCCCTGCTGGGATTTGGGATCCCATTCCCGCTGGGATTTGGGATCTCATCCCAAGGCAATGGATCCAATCCCTGCTGTGATTTGGGATCTCATCCCTGCTGGAATTTGGGATCCCATTCCCGCTGGGATCTGGGATCCCATCCAAGGCAATTTCGAGCTCCAGCCTGGAGAATTCCTGCTGGGATTTGGGATCCCATTCCTACTGAGATTTGGGATCTCATCCCAAAGCAATGGATCCAATCCCTGCTGGCATTTGGGATCCCATTCCCACTGGGATTTGGGATCCCATTCCCCCTGGAATTTGGGATCCCATCCCATGGCAATTCCCAGTTCCATCCTCGCCCATTCTCAGTGGGATTTGGGGTCCCATTCCTACTGAGATTTGGGATCTCATCCCAAGGCAATGGATCCAATCCCTGCTGGGATTTGTGATCTCATTCCTGCTGGAATTTGGGATCCCATTCCCACTGGGATTTGGGATCTCAACCCTGCTGGAATTTGGGATCCCATTCCCCCTGGGATTTGGGATCCCATCCCAAGGCAATTCCCACCCTGGCCCATCCCTTCCCAGGGACAATGCCCAGGTGGGACCTCGCCCCATCCCGGTGGGATCTCGCTGCTCCCTGGAATTCCGGCGATGGAACCCACGGATGGGGACACCCCAGAATTCCAGGGATCCTTCCCCTTGTCCTTCCCGAGCTCCGGGGCCGGCTGGAAAAGCCTCCAGCCGGGAAAGGGTCAGGACGGGCGGATCCCAAACCTCAGCCCGGCTTTGGAATCTCGGCACGGAGCTCCGGGATGGATCCAGGGGCCGATCCCAGGGAACGGGCTCAGGTGGGATCCGGGATTATCCAGCTGGATCCCATCCCCCGCTCCCCGCCCGGAATTCCTGGAGCCGCGGGGTGAGGAGGGCGCCGGTGTTTTCCTGACTTTTCCCACTTCCAGCGGCTCCTGGGACATCCCGGCAGGAGCTGGCGGCGCGCCCCGATCCGCCCACTCCCATTCCCGGCCCTTGGAAGCGCGTGGAAAGGGCCGGGATCCAAGGAAAAGCCAACATTTCCTGCCCCTGCCCAGGCTCCGGGGAGCGGGAGGAGGAAAACAACCGGGATTTCGGGATTTGGGGTCCTCAAAACCCTGGAAAAGGTCCGGGAATGCTGATCCTGGCCCAGCAGCAGGTTTGGATCGCGCTCCTGATGGAACCTCGCCCTTCCCGGTGGGAATTTTCCAGGAATTCGGGCGGGTCCCACCCGCAGGGATGGCTTTGCTCCTGCCCCATCCCAGAAATCCCGTTCCCTGGGATGAGCCCCGAGAATTCCAAGCGGAATTCCATGAAAATCCCGGAGCCGGGGAGGCACGTCCAGCCTTTCCCAAGGCCAGGGGTTTGTTGGGAATTCTGGGATCAGTCCCGGGAGAGGCTGCGGCTCTTCCCTCCCGGCTTTTCCAGCTGAAGGGATGGGAACAGCAGGATCGGGAAGTTGGGACATCAACCTTTGGGATTAGGATCGACACTCAGGGATTTCCTGGATGAGGATCCAAAACTCCCCTTGGAATCAGCTCCGTCAGCCCCTTGCAGCATTCCCAGCAGGAATTTCCCCGGAGCGGGATGTTCCCAGCTCAGCCAGCCCGGCCCCACCTTCCCAGCCGGGAATTCCTGCCCCAGATCCCAAAATCCCAAGCTCCCCTTTCCCGCTGGGAATTCCATTCCCTGGCTCCTGCCCCTCCAGCCCTTCCCCAAATTCCAGCTCTCCTGGAGCCCCTTTGGGATCGGGAAGCGGCTCCAAGGATTCCCTGGATCCTTCCCCGATCCAGGGGAACATTCCCGGCTCTCCCAGCCTGGCATTGGATCCATCCCCCTCCTGATTCCTCCTGGAGAAGGAATTTTGGGATCCAGGGGCTTCACTGGGAATTTGGGATTCCAGGAAGGGTCTCCCTTCCCTTTTCCATCCCCGAATTCCATAAAGATCCCTCAGGATGGATCCTGAGGCAGATCCACAGGTGGATCTGGAGGCAGATCTGGGGCTGGATACAGAGGTGGATCCAGGAGTGGATCCCGAGGCAGATCCCGAGTGGATCCCGAGGCGGATCAAGAGGCAGATCCCGAGTGGATCCCGAGGCAGATCCCGAGTGGATCCCGAGGCAGATCCCGAGTGGATCCCGAGGCGGATCCGCCCTCACCGTCCTCGCAGAGGTTCATCTTGGAGAGGCTCCGTCCCTCGAAGGGCTCATCCAGGACGGATCCGTTCTCCCGCTCCGAGAAGGTGCGGAGACCCACGGCCTTGCTCTCCATCCTGCTGGAGAAAAACGGGAATGTCCCACGGGGCTGGGCCTCGGGACATCCCAGTCCCAGTCCCGGTCCCGGTCCCCAATCCCAATCCCAATCCCAGTCCCAGTCCCATTTCCAATCCCATTCCCAATCCCAGTCCCAGTCCCAGTCCCAGTCCCAGTCCAATGCCAGTCTAAATCCCCATCCCAATTCCTGTTCAAATCTCAATCTCAATCCCAATCCCAATCCCATTCCCAATTCTAATCCCAGTCCAAGTCCCAAACCCAGTCCCAATCCCAGTCCCATTCCCATTCCCAATCCCAGTCCCCATCCCAGTCCCAGGCCAAATGCCAATCCCAGTCCAAATCTAAATCCCAATCCCAGTCCCAATCCCAGTCCCCATCCCATTTCCAATCCCCATCCCAATCCCAATCCCAGTCCCAGTCCCAATCCCATTCCCATTCCCATTCCCATTCCCATTCCCATTCCCATTCCCATTCCCATTTCTATTCCCATTCCCATTCCCTATCCCAGTCCCAGTCCCAGTCCCAGTCTCAGTCTCAGTCCCAGTCTCAGTCCCAGTCCCAGTCCCAGTCCCAGTCCCATTCTTAATCCCAGTCCCATTCCCAGTCCCATTCCCAATCCCAGTCCCAATCCCAATCCCCATCCCATTCCCATTCCCATTCCCATTCCCATTCCCATTCCCATTCCCATTCCCATTCCCAATCCCAATCCCAACCCCAATCCCAATCCCAATCCCAATCCCAGTCCCAATTCCCATTCCCAGTCCCATTCCCAATCCCAATCCCAATCCCAGTTCCAATCACCATCCCTGTCCCAATCCCAATCCCAATCCCATTCCCAGTCCCAATCCCATTCCCAATCCCAATCCCAGTCCGATTCCCAATCCTGGCTCTGGCATCGGGATGGGGCCGGGAGAACCGGGACGCAGGAATTCGGGGCTGGAGCATCCCGGGAGAACCGGGACAGAGGAATTCGGGGCTGGAGCATCCCGGGAGAACCGGGACTCAGGAATTCGGTACAGGAGCATCCCGGGAGAACCGGGACAGAGGAATTCGTGGCTGGAGCATCCCGGGAGAACCGGGACTTGGAGCATCCCGGGAGAACCGGGACGCAGGAATTCGGGGCTGGAGCATCCCGGGAGAACCGGGACGCAGGAATTCGGTACAGGAGCATCCCGGGAGAACCGGGACGCAGGAATTCGGGGCTGGAGCATCCCGGGAGAACCGGGACAGAGGAATTCGGGGCTGGAGCATCCCGGGAGAACCGGGACTCAGGAATTCGGGGCTGGAGCATCCCGGGAGAACCGGGACTCAGGAATTCGGTACAGGAGCATCCCGGGAGAACCGGGACAGAGGAATTCGTGGCTGGAGCATCCCGGGAGAACCGGGACTTGGAGCATCCCGGGAGAACCGGGACGCAGGAATTCGGGGCTGGAGCATCCCGGGAGAACCGGGACGCAGGAATTCCCCCGGGATACCGGGAGCATCTCCCTCTCCGCCACCCCCGACTCTCGGGGCTCCCCCACCCCGCTCCCCTCCCGGCTCTCCCCCGTTCCCCGCTCACCCGCGGGATTTCCCGAGCTTCCCGTGGCCTCTTCCCGGTGTTTCCTCAGTCCCCGGGCTGCGCCCCGCCGGTGCCGGCCGGTCCCGGAGCCCCGGGACTGCGAGGGGTCCCCCCGGGGCGCGGCGGGGCCCGGCAGCCGCCCATGGGTGCGGGGTCCCGGGCCGTGAGCGGGGCCCGCCCGGGCCGGAGCCTTTTGGAGGCGGGACGGGAGCGGGGCCGGGATCCCCGCGCCCCTCCCGCCCACCGGGGCCGCCCCCGCCGCTCCAGCCCGCCCCGGAACGGGGGAGGGAACGGGGGGTGGATGGAGCGTCCGCCGGGAAAACGGGGCTGGGAAAGGCCCGGGGGAACCGGGACAGGGGAACCGGGACAGGAGAAACTCCGGTGGGACCGGGACAGGGGGAACCGGGAATGGAACGTCCTCCGGGAAAAACGGGGCTGGAAAAGTTCCGGTGGGACCGGGACAGGAGGAACCGACACAGGGGAACCGGGACAGGGGAACCGGGAATGGAACGTCCTCCGGGAAAAACGGGGCTGGGAAAGTCCCGGGGGAACCGGGACAGGAGGAACCGGGTCAGGGGAACCGGGAATGGAGCGTTCTCCGGGAAAAACTGGGCTGGAAAAATCCCGGTGGGACCGGGACAGGCGGAACCGGGACAGGAGAATCTGCGGTGGCATCGGGACAGGCGGTACGGGACAGGGGAAACCGGGAATGGAACGTCCTCCGGGAAAAACGGGGCTGGGAAAGTCCTGGGGGAACCGGGACAGGGGAACCGGGACAGGTGGAACCGGGACAGGTGGAACCGGGAATGGAGCGTCCTCCGGGAAAAACGGGGCTGGGAAAGGCCCGGTGGGACCGGGACAGGCAGAACCGGGACAGGGGAACCGGGACAGGGGGAACCGGGAATGGAGCGTCCCCCGGGAAAAACGGGGCTGGGAAAGTCCTGGTGGTACCGGGACAGGAGGAACCAACACAGGGGAACCGGGACAGGAGAATCTCCCGGTGGGACCGGGACAGGGGAACCGGGACAGGAGAATCTCCGGTGGTACCGGGACAGGAGGAACCGGGACAGGGGAACCGGGACAGGGGAACCGGGACAGGGGGAACCGGGAATGGAGCGTCCTCCGGGAAAAACGGGACTGGGAAAGTCCTGGTGGGACCGGGACAGGGGAACCGGGACAGGGGAACCGGGACAGGAGAATCTCCGGTGGTACCGGGACAGGGGAACCGGGAATGGAGCGTCCTCTGGGAAAAACGGGGCTGGAAAAGTCCCAAAAGTCCCGGTGGGACCGGGACAGGGGGAACTGGGACAGGGGAACCGGGACAGGCAGAACCGGGACAGGAGGAACCGGGACAGGGGAACCGAGACAGGGGAATCTCTGGTGGTACCGGGACAGGGGGAACGGGACAGGAGAATCTCTGGTGGTACCGGGACAGGGGGAACCCTAATGGAGCATCCTCCGGGAAAAAAGGGACTGGGAAAGTCCCGGTGGGAACCGGGACAGGGGAACCGGGACAGGGGAACCGGGACAGGGGGAACCGGGACAGGGGGAACCGGGACAGGGGGAACCGGGACAGGGGAACCGGGACAGGGGGAACCGGGAATGGAGCGTCCTCCGGGGAAAACGGGGCTGGGAAAGTCCCGGTGGGACCGGGACAGGGGGACCGGGACAGGAGAACCGGGACAGGGGAACCGGGACAGGGGGAACCGGGACAGGGGGAACCGGGACAGGGGGAACCGGGACAGGGGAACCGGGACAGGGGGACCGGGAATGGAGCGTCCTCCGGGAAAAACGGGACTGGGAAAGTCCTGGGGGAACCGGGATTGGGGGAACCGGGACAGGAGAAACTCCCTGGGACACCGGGACAGGGGGAACCGGGACAGGCGGAACCGGGACAGGTGGAACCGGGACAGGTGGAACCGGGACAGGAGAATCTCCGGTGGGACCGGGACAGGGGGACCGGGAATGGAGCGTCCTCCGGGAAAAACGGGGCTGGGAAAGTCCCGGTGGGACCGGGACAGGCGGAACCGGGACAGGAGAATCTCCGGTGGTACCGGGACAGGGGAACCGGGACAGGGGAACCGGGAATGGAGCGACCTCCGGGAAAAACGGGGCTGGGAAAGTCCCGGTGGGTCCGGGACAGGGGAACCGGGACAGGAGAAACTCCCTGGGACACCGGGACAGGGGAACCGGGACAGGGGAACCGGGAATGGAACGTCCTCCGGGAAAAACGGGGCTGGGACCGGGATTGGGGGAACCGGGACGGGGGAACCGGGACAGGAGAATCTCCCGGTGGGACCGGGACAGGGGGACCGGGACAGGGGAACCGGGACAGGAGAATCTCCCGGGACAGGGGAACCGGGACAGGGGAACCGGGACAGGAGAAACTCCCTGGGACACCGGGACAGGGGGAACCGGGACAGGGGAACCGGGACAGGCGGAACCGGGACAGGGGAACCGGGACAGGAGAATCTCTGGTGGTACCGGGACAGGCGGAACCGGGACAGGGGAACTGGGACAGGAGAATCTCCGGTGGTACCGGGACAGGCGGAACCGGGACAGGAGCGTCCTCCGGGAAAAACGGGGCTGGGAATGTCCCGGTGGGACCGGGACAGGCGGAACCGGGACAGGGGGAACCGGGACAGGGGAACCGGGACAGGAGAATCTCCGGTGGGACCGGGACAGGAGCAACCGGGACAGTGGGAACAGGGACAGGCAGAACCGGGACAGGGGAACCGGGAATGGAGCGTCCTCCGGGAAAAACGGGACTGGGAAAGTCCCGGTGGGACCGGGACAGGGGGAACCGGGACAGGGGAACCGGGACAGGAGAATCTCCGGCGGTACCGGGACAGGCGGAACCGGGACAGGAGAATCTCCGGTGGTACCGGGACAGGGGAACCGGGAATGGAGCGTCCTCCGGGAAAAACGGGGCTGGGAAAGGCCCGGTGGGACCGGGACAAGAGCAACCGGGACAGGGGAACCGGGACAGGGGAACCGGGACAAGGGAACCGGGACAGGCCGAAACGGGACAGGCGGAACCGGGAATGGAGCGTCCTCCGGGAAAACGGGGCTGGAAAAGTCCCAAAAGTCCCGGTGGGACCGGGACAGGCGGAACTGAGACAGGGGAACCGGGACAGGAGAATCTCCGGTGGGACCGGGACAGGCGGAACCGGGACAGGGGAACCGGGACAGGGGAACCGGGAATGGAGCGTCCTCCGGGAAAAACGGGACTGGGAAAGTCCCGGAGGAACCGGGACAGGGGGAACTGAGACAGGGGAACCGGGACAGGAGAATCTCCGGTGGTACCGGGACAGGAGGAACCGAGACAGGGGAACCGGGAATGGAGCGTCCTCCGGGAAAAACGGGGCTGGGAAAGGCCCGGTGGGACCGGGACAGGGGAACCGGGACAGGAGAACCGGGAATGGAGCGTCCTCCGGGAAAAACGGGACTGGGAAAGGCCCGGTGGGACCGGGACAGGAGCAACCGGGACAGGGGAACCGGGACAGGAGAATCTCCGGTGGGACCGGGACAGGCGGAACCGGGAGAGGAGCGTCCTCCGGGAAAAATTGGGAGGAAAATCTCCCGGGAATACCCGGCCAGGGAGAACCGGGACAAGAGCATCTCCCGGGAAAACCGGGGCAGGAACATCTCCCGGGAAAAACGGGATAAGGGAAACTGGGATAGGAATATTCCCGGGAAATAGAGAGAGAGGAGGAATCGGGGCTGGAATATTCCCAGGAAATGGAGAGAGGGGGAATTGGGGCTGGAATATTCCAGGGAAATGGAGAGAGAGGAGGAATCAGGGCTGGAATATTCCCAGGAAATGGAGAGAGGAGGAATCAGGGCTGGAATATTCCCGGGAAATGGAGAGAGGGAATCAGGGCTGGAATATTCCCGGGAAATGGAGAGAGGGAATCAGGGCTGGAATATTCCCAGGAAATGGAGAGAGGAGGAATCAGGGCTGGAATATTCCCGGAAAATGGAGAGAGGGAATCAGGGCTGGAATATTCCCGGGAAATGGAGAGAGGGAATCGGGGCTGGAATATTCCCAGGACATGGAGAGAGGGAATCGGGGCTGGAATATTCCAGGGAATATCCACAGGGAAACTGAGGCACGGAACGCCAGGGGGAATGTTTGGGATGATCCCAAATCCTTTGGCCTTGGCTCTGCGGGAGGAGGGAATTCCGGATTTGTCTTTTCTCCAGGAAAGGTTTGGGAATATTTCCCTGGATTTTGGAGATTCCGGCGGAATTGAGCTCTGGTTGCTTTTCCTCCTCCTCGGTTTCCATCCCTGGATTTGTTCCGCGGTGGATCCGGGCTGGATTCCAGCCCTGCTCCTCTGGGTTCTGCTGGAAAAGCGGGATGAGGGAGGGAAAAAATGGGATTTAAAATGATTTAAAGGGAATAAAAACTGCTCCGGATCTGGGAATTGATTCCGGTGTCAACACAGCTCAAACCATTCCATGGAATTCCGGAATTGCCGGAGCGGGAGAAGCCCTCGGAGACCAGGAAAAGTCGTGGATCCGAGGTGGTTTTTTGGGAATGTGGGGCTGGAAAAGACACCCGGAGCTGATCCCAAACCTCTGGATCCCGGTGGGAGAATCTGGATCAGAGCAAATCCCAAATCCCGGAATGTGCCGGGCCGGGCGGGATGAAGGATCCCAACCCACGGGATGAGGTTGGATTTCCTCCTTCCCACCCATGGGGACAATTCCAGGTGGAATTTCCATGTGGAATTTCCCTTCCCAAGGTTTTCCCGGTGATATTTTTCCTCTTTCCGAGCTCCTTCCCAGCTCCCAGCTGGTTCCGCTGGAATTTTTATGGAAAATCTCCAGGCCCAGCGCCGCGGCGGAATTCCCAGGAATTTCCAGCTGGAATTCGGACCCGGGTGTTGCGCCAAGGGAGATTTGGTTGGATTTTGGGAATAATTCCCACCTGGAAAATTTTCCAGCCCTTCTCCTGCCCGGGGCAGGGTGGAATTCCCATTCCAGGAGGGATTTGAATTCCTTGGATTTGTGGGGGACGGAGGTCAGGGCTGGGAATGGTCGGATCCGTGGGATCCCAGGGCTTTTCCAGGCTCCAGAATTCCATGATTTCATGGATAACGGGACTCCCAGGAGCGGGAGGATCCAGGGGACAGGAACAGGGGGGACATTCCTTGTCGGATAATCCCAAGGAACATTTGGAATTTTGGGATGGATTTTGTGGGAAGAGGATTCCAGGATATTCCAGTTCCACCCCCATTCCATCGGGCTGGGACCCCTCCCACCACCCGCATCCATGGAAAATCCCAGGGATTATCTGGGAATTCCAGCCCAGCCCCTCCCCACCCTCCCAGTTGGGAATTCCTTCCCAAAATCCCAAACTTTTCCATTTAAAACACTTCCTTTCCGTGATTTCCCTTCCCAATTCTCGCTCCATCCCGAAATTCCAACCTCGCCCTTTTCCCGGCCGGGAATTTGGGATCGGGAGGCGCAAATCCCACCCGGAGAGGGAATCCTGGAATTTGGGATTTGGGGCAGGAATTCCTCCCTCGGCAGCTCCCGGGGATGCAATTCACGAGTTTCTGGTGCCCTCTAAAGGATTGGATCGGGAGCAGCTGCGGAGCCATCCCGGGAATGGGAAAAATCCATGGAAAAGCAGGAAAATTCCTGCCCTGGAATCGCAGATTTGAAACGGGAGTGGGTCCGGAGCCCAAAATTTGGGATTTTTTGGATTTGGGATCGCCCATTCCATTTCCCTGAAGGCGGAAAGGAATTTCGGGATCGGATCCTGGTCTGGGGGCAGCCCTGAGATTCCGCCCTTCCCATTAAAGATCCCGAAGAATTCCCGGATCCATCCTGGGTTTTCCTTTATTTTCCTCCCGTTTTTCCAATTTTTTTTAAATTTTAATTTTACTTTTCGGGTTTTTCTCGGTTTTGTTGCTTTGGTTTCCATATTTCCATTCTTTTTTCCTCCTTTTCTTTCCTTTCCTTTAATTCCTCAGCGTCTCTGGGATATTCCTGGGATTTTTGGGGAATGGTGGAGGCTGCGGATCCCGTGGGGGTCTGCCTCAGTTTCCCCATTCCCGAATTCCTGCAGCTGGGAAGGAAAAAGGGGAAAAAAGGGAAAAGCGGGAAAGGGGAAAAGGGGGAAAGGGAAAAGGGAAAAGGGGAAAAGGGAAAAAGGGGAAAAGGAAAAAAGGGGAAAAGGGGGGAAAGGGAAAAAAGGGAGAAAAATGGAAAAGGGGGGAAAAGGGGGAAAATGGAAAAAAGGGAGGAAAGGGAAAAGGAAAAAAGGGAAAAGGGAAAAAAGAGGAAAAGGGAATAAAGGAAAAAGGGGTAAAAGGGGAAAGGGGAAAGGGAAAAGGGGAAAAGGGAAAAAGGAGAAAAAAGAAAAAAAGGGGGGAAAGGGGAGAAAAGAGGAAAAGGGAATAAAGGAAAAAAGAGAAAAAAGGGGGGAAATTGAGAAACGGGGGGAAAGGGGAAAAAAGGAGAAAAAGGGAAAAGGGGGAGGGGAAAATGGAAAAAAAGGGGAAGGGAAAAGGGGGAAAAAGGAGAAAATGGAAAAAAGGGGGGAAAGGGAAAAGGGGGGAAAAGGAAAAGGGAAAAAAGAGGAAAATGGAATAAAGGAAAAAGGAGAAAAAATGGGGGAAAGGGAGAAAAGGGGGAAAAGGGGGAAAAGGGAGAAAAAGGGGAAAGGGGGGGAAGGGGAAAATGGAAAAAAAGGGGGAAGGGAAAATGAAAAAGGGGAAAAAGGGAAAAGGGAAAAAAGGGAAAAGGAGAAAAAATGGGGGTAAGGGAGAAAAGGGGGAAAAGGGGAAGAAAGGGAGAAAAAGGGGAAAGGGGGGGAGGGGAAAATGGAAAAAAAGGGGGAAGGGAAAAGGGGGAAAAAAGGAGAAAATGGGAAAAAGGGGGGAAAAGGAAAAGGGAAAAAAAGATGGAAAGGGAATAAAGGAAAAAGGAGAAAAAATGGGGGAAGGGGAGAAAAGGGAGAAAAGGGGGAAAAGGGGGAAAAGGGGAAAAAGAGAAAAAGGGAAAAGGGGGGAAAAAAGGAGAAAATGGAAAAAAGGGAGGAAGGGAAAAGGGAAAAAAGAGGAAAAGGGAATAAAGGAAAAAGGGGGAAAAGGGGAAAGGGGAAAGGGAAAAGGGGGAAAAGGGAAAAGGGGGGGAAAGGGAAAAGGGAAAAAAGGAAAAAGGAGAAAAAATGGGGGAAGGGAGAAAAGGGGGAAAAGGAGAAAAAAGGGCGAAAAGGGCAAAGGGGGGGAAGGGAAAAGGGAAAAAAGGGGAAAAAAGGGGGAAAGGGAAGAGGAAACGGGAAATAGGAAAGGAAAGGAAAGGAAAGGAAAGGAAAGGAAAGGAAAGGAAAGGAAAGGAAAGGAAAGGAAAGGAAAGGAAAGGAAAGGAAAGGAAAGGAAAGGAAAGGAAAGGAAAGGAAAGGAAAGGAAAGGAAAGGAAAGGAAAGGAAAGGAAAGGAAAGGAAAGGAAAGGAAAGGAAAGGAAAGGAAAGGAAAGGAAAGGAAAGGAAAGGAAAGGAAAGGAAAGGAAAGGAAAGGAAAGGAAAGGAAAGGAAAGGAAAGGAAAGGAAAGGAAAGGAAAGGAAAGGAAAGGAAAGGAAAGGAAAGGAAAGGAAAGGAAAGGAAAGGAAAGGAAAGGAAAGGAAAGGAAAGGAAAGGAAAGGAAAGGAAAGGAAAGGAAAGGAAAGGAAAGGAAAGGAAAGGAAAGGAAAGGAAAGGAAAGGAAAGGAAGGAAAGGAAAGGAAAGGAAAGGAAAGGAAAGGAAAGGAAAGGAAAGGAAAGGAAAGGAAAGGAAAGGAAAGGAAAGGAAAGGAAAGGAAAGGAAAGGAAAGGAAAGGAAAGGAGAGGAAAGGAGAGGGGGAGGGGAGGGAAGGGGGAGGGGGAGTGGAGGGGGAGGGGAGGGGGAGGGGAGGGAAGGGGGAGGGAAGAAGGAGGAGGAGGAGGGGTGGGAGGAGGAGGAGGAGGAAGAGGAGGGGTGGGAGGAAGGGAGGAAGGTGGGAGGGAGGAAGGGGCGGCCCCGCTGCTGAATAATTCAGCGCTGGGAGCGGGGGAAGCTCCGCACCGGCACCGAGACCGCACCGAGACCGCACCGAGACCGCACCGAGCTCCGGAGCGCAGCACCGGGACCGGGACCGGGACCGAGACCGCACCGAGACCGCAGCGAGCCCCGGAGCGCGGCACCGGCACCGAGACCGAGACCGCACCGAGACCGCACCGAGCCCCGGAGCGCGGCACCGGCACCGAGACCGCACCGAGCCCCGGAGCGCGGAACCGGCACCGGGACCGGCACCGAGACCGCAACGAGCCTCGGAGCGCGGCACCGGCGCCGGCACCGAGACAGCACCGAGCTCCGGAGCGCGGAACCGGCACCGGCACCGGCACCGGGACCGGATCAGCACCGCGCCGGGACCGCGTCAGGCTCCGGGCACCTCACCGGGCTCAGCACCGAGACCGCCCCGGGATCGCAACAGGCTCCGGGACCGCACCGGGACCACCTCGGGCTGCGCACCGGGACCGTACCGGGCTCGCTCCGCGACCGCATCAGGCACCGGGACCACCCCGGGACCACCTCGGGCTGCGCACCGGGACCGCATCAGGCACCGGGACCGCATCAGGCACCGGGACCACCCCGGGACCGCCTCAGGCTCCGCTCCGAGCCCGCTCCGGGACCGCGTCAGGCACCGGAACCACCCCGGGACCACCTCGGGCTCTGCACCGGGACCACCCCGGGACCACCTCAGGCTCCGCACCGAGACCGCACCGGGACCTCATCAGGTACCGGGCCCGCACCGGGCTCGCTCCGGGACCGCATCAGGAACCGAGACCACCTCGGGCTCTGCACCGAGCCCGCACCGGGACCAGATCCAGCTCCGCACCGAGCACCGAGCACCGAGCACCGAGCACCGCACCGGGACCGCATCAGGCACCGGCGCCACCCCGAGCGGCCCGAACCGCCCCGGGCTCCGCTCCGAGCCCGCACCGGGACCAGACCGAGCACCGCACCGGGACCGCACCGGGACCACCTCAAGCTCCGCTCCGAGCCCGCACCGGGACCGCATCAGGCACCGGGACCACCCCGGGACCAGACCCAGCACCGCACCGAGCACCGGGACCGCAGCGGGACCACCTCAGGCTCCGCACCGAGCCCGCACCGGGACCGCATCAGGCACCGGGGCCACCCCGGGACCACCTCGGGCTCCGCACCGAGCACCGGGACCACACCGAGCCCGCACCGGGACCAGACCCAGCTCCGCACCGAGCACCGGGACCGCACCGGGACCGCACCGGGACCAGACCCAGCTCCGCACCGAGCACCGGGACCGCCCCGGGCTCCGCTCCGAGCCCGCCCGAGCCCCGGGAGCCGCACGGGCCCGGCCCGGTGCCCCCATGGCTCTGGTGCTGCAGCTCCGCTCCGTCTCCGGCCTCCGCGGCAAAGGCGACCGCATCGCCAAAGCGGCGTTCCGGGGTACCGGGAGCGGGATTGGGGAGCGGGGTTTGGGGGAGAGGGATTTGGGGGAGAGGGATTTGGGGATTGGGATTTGGGGGAGGAGAATTGGGATTTGGGGGAGAGGGATTTGGGGGAGAGGGATTTGGGGATTGGGATTTGGGGGAGGAGAATGGGGATTGGGATTTGGGGGAGAGGGATTTGGGATGAGGGAATTGGGGAGAGGGATTGGGAGATTTGGGGGAGAGGGATTGGGGGGGTCAGGATTTGAGGAGCAGGAAATGGGGAGAGGGATTTGGGGAGAGGGATTTGGGGGATTGGGATTTGGGGGAGAGGGATTTGGGGATTGGGATTTGGGGGAGAGGGATTTGGGGGAGAGGGATTGGGGGGAGAGGGATTTGGGGGAGAGGGATTTGGGGATGGGGATTTGGGGGAGGAGAATGGGGGATTGGGATTTGGGGGAGAGGGATTGGGGGATTGGGATTTGGGGATTGGGATTTGGGGGAGGAGAATGGGGATTTGGGGGAGAGGGATTGGGGGATTGGGATTTGGGGGAGAGGGATTTGGGGGATTGGGATTTGGGGGAGAGGGATTTGGGGGATTGGGATTTGGGGGAGAGGGATTTGGGGGAGAGGGATTTGGGGATTGGGATTTGGGGAAGGAGAATGGGGATCAGGATTTGGAAGAGAGGGATTTGGAGGATTGGGATTTGGGGGATTGGGATTTGGGGGAGGAGAATGGGGGATTGGGATTTGGGGGAGAGGGATTGGGGGATTGGGATTTGGGGGAGAGGGAAATAGGGAGAGCGATTTGGGGGAGAGGGATTTGGGGATCGGGATTTGGGGGAGAGGGATTTGGGGGAGGAGAATGGGGATTGGGATTTGGGGGAGAGGGATTGGGGCATTGGGATTTTGGGGAGGAGAATGGGGATTGGGATTTGGGGGAGAGGGATTTGGGGGAGGAGAATGGAGATTGGGATTTGGGGGATTGGGATTTTGGGGAGGAGAATGGGGATTGGGATTTGGGGGAGAGGGATTGGGGGAGTCAGGATTTGAGGAGCAGGAAATGGGGAGAGGGTTTGGGGATGAGGGATTTGGGGGATTGGGATTTGGGGAGGAGAATGGGGATTTGGATTTGGGGGAGAGGGATTGGGGATGAGGTATTTGGGGAGCAGGATTTGGGGGATTGGGATTTGGGGAAAGGGATTTTGGGGATCAGGATTTGGGATCAGAATTTGGGGAGAAAAATTGAGAGAAAGGGGTGAAGGATTTGGGGGAGAGGGATTTGGGATCAGGATTTGGGGAGAAGAATTTAGGGGAGAAGAATCAGGGGAAAGGGATGAAGGATTTCGGGAAGAGGGATTTGGGATGAAGGATTTTGGGGAGAGGGATTTTGGGGATCAGGATTTGGGGATGGGGGATGAGGGATTTAGGGAGCAGGATTTGGGGAGAGGGATTTGGGGGACAGGATTTGGGGTCAGGATTTGTGGGACAGGATTTGGGGACAGGATTTGGGGATAGGATTTGGGGGTGGAATTTGAGGGATAGGATTGGGGGAACAGGGATAAGGACAGGATTTGGGGTCAGGATTTGTGGGACAGGATTTGGGGACAGGATTTGGGAACAAGATTTGGGGGTGGAATTTGAGGGACAGGATTTGGAGGAACGGGATTTGGGGTCAGGATTTGTGGGACAGGATTTGCGGGTGCAGGAATTTGGGATTGGGAATTGCGGGTGGAATTTGAGGGACAGGATTTGGGGTCAGGATTTGTGGGACAGGATTTGGGGACAAGATTTGGGGTCAGGATTTGTGGGACAAGATTTGGGGTCAGGATTTGTGGGACAGGATTTGGGGTCAGGATTTGTGGGACAGGATTTGTGGGACAGGATTTGGAGGAACAGGATTTGGGGTCAGGATTTGTGGGACAGGATTTGGGGACAGGATTTGTGGGACAAGATTTGGGGTCAGGATTTGTGGGACAGGATTTGGGGTCAGGATTTGTGGGACAGGATTTGCGGGTGCAGGAATTGGGGATTGGGAATTGGGGGTGGAATTTGAGGGACAGGATTTGGGGGAACAGGGATAGGGTCAGGATTTGGGGTCAGGATTTATGGGACAGGATTCGGGGGAACAGGATTTGGGGTCAGGATTTGGGGACAAGATTTGGGGTCAGGATTTGTGAGACAGGATTTGGGGTCAGGATTTGGGGACAAGATTTGGGGTCAGGATTTGTGGGACAGGATTTGGGGACAAGATTTGGGGGTGGAATTTGAGGGACAGGATTTGGGGACAAGATTTGGGGGTGGAATTTGAGGGATAGGATTGGGGGGAACAGGGATAAGGACAGGATTTGGGGTCAGGATTTGGGGGACAAGATTTGGGGTCAGGATTTGTGGGACAGGATTTGGGGACAGGATTTGGAGGAACAGGATTTGGGGTCAGGATTTGTGGGACAGGATTTGGGGGTGCAGGAATTTGGGATTGGGAATTTGGGGTGGAATTTGAGGGACAGGATTTGGAGGAACAGGGATGGGGTCAGGATTTGGGGGCAGGATTTGTGGGACAGGATTTGTGGGACAAGATTTGGGGTCAGGATTTGTGGGACAGGATTTGGGGTCAGGATTTGGGAACAGGATTTGGGGGTGGAATTTGAGGGACAGGATTTGGAGGAACAGGGATAGGGACAGGATTTGGGGTCAGGATTTGGGGTCAGGATTTGGGGTCAGGATTTGTGGGACAGGATTTGGGGACAAGATTTGTGGGACAGGATTTGGGGTCAGGATTTGTGGGACAAGATTTGGGGACAAGATTTGGGGTCAGGATTTGTGGGTCAAAATTTGGGGGAGCAGGATTGCGGGAATGCAGGAATTGGGGTCAGGATTTGGGGACAGGATTTTGGAGGTGCAGGAATTGGGGATTGGGAATTGGGGGTGGAATTTGAGGGACAGGATTTGGGGGAACAGGGTAGGGACAGGATTTGGGGTCAGGATTTGGGGTCAGGATTTGTGGGACAGGATTTGGGGACAGGATTTGGGGGAACAGGATTTGGGGTCAGGATTTATGGGACAGGATTTGGGGACAAGATTTGTGGGACAAGATTTGGGGGTGGAATTTGAGGGACAGGATGTGGAGGAACAGGATTTGGGGTCAGGATTTGGGGTCGGGATTTGTGGGACAGGATTTGGGGTCAGGATTTGTGGGACAGGATTTGGGGACAAGATTTGGGGGTGGAATTTGAGGGACAGGATTGGGGGAAACAGGGATAAGGACGGGATTTGGGGTCAGGATTTGTGGGACAAGATTTGGGGTCAGGATTTGTGGGACAGGATTTGGGGTCAAGATTTGGGGGTGGAATTTGAGGGTCAGGATTTGTGGGTCAGGATTTGGGGTCAGGATTTGGGGGTGGAATTTGAGGGACAGGATTGGGGGGAACAGGGATGGGGTCAGGATTTGTGGGACAAGATTTGGGGTCAGGATTTGTGGGACAGGATTTTGGAGGTGCAGGAATTTGGGATTGGGAATTGGGGGTGGAATTTGAGGGACAGGATTGGGGGGAACAGGGATAAGGACAGGATTTGGGGTCAGGATTTGTGGGACAGGATTTGGGGTCAGGATTTGTGGGACAGGATTTGGGGTCAGGATTTGTGGGACAAGATTTGGGGTCAGGATTTGTGGGACAAGATTTGGGGTCAGGATTTGTGGGACAGGATTTGGGGAACAGGATTTGGGGGTGGAATTTGAGGGATAGGATTTGGAGGATTGAGGCTCCCAAGGAGATCCCAAAGAAATCCTATTGTTTTTTTGGGATCCGGGAACAGCCTGGATTTCTCCCGAGGATCCCGCGGCTTCCCATTCCCACCGGGATCCGCAGCAGCTCCAAAGATTTCCATGGAAAGGAAAAATTCATGGGAAGGAGGAAAAATTCTCCCGGGGCTGTGGAAGTTCCGGAGCTTTTCCAAGGCTTGGGAAAAGTTTGGGATGGGATCCCAG